>CM029496.1:8877453-9279416 GCA_017140595.1 Eucalyptus curtisii
AGTGAACATTGATTGCTGACCACGATTTCAGTCAAATTTCGTTGTTGTCGAGATTGAATATGCCCATATTTTTTGTTTTGTTTCCACCCTATGTTGGCGTGTCTTCTCGCTGCGTTCAATGTGGGTCGCCGAAGAGGTCGGAGAAGAGACCGAGCTACAAGTGAAGTCAAGCGTCCTGACCCTCATACTAGAAGATCCAGCGAGTTTCCCGCAACGAGCGACTTTGGTCGGGATTCTTCCGATCAGCGACAAAGTCTTCCCACGCATACTACACACACGAGAGGATTACGAGAGATAGAGAGGGAAGGTCTCAACCGACCCTTGGTGGGGGCCTTGCCAAACACTACTCGAGACTTGACGTGGGTCACCCTCCCAACGACGCTTTGCTGATCCATCACAACGAGCTGCTCTTCGTACGGTGCCGATCACTCACCTGTTGCCCGGCAACACGTCTTGAATTCGTTGGGTCCAATTTGGATTATTTGCAGATTTCTTTAATTTTGTTGAGAAGTACAAAGTTCCTGGAGCTAGAATCCATCGACGGTGGACGTCCATCATCATTATTCATCGCAAGCTAACCCACTACCGATCTACCACCCATTGATCGTTGTTCACAAGTGGCCAAATTTGAAAGCTGATATTTGAATTAGAGCCCATTGTGACGATCCACCGCTGAATGCAGCACGGTCTTCCCATCCCAAGCATCGGCTAACAAGTATCCAGCATCCTCGGCGAGTCTCCTTGAAGGTTATCGGTTCTGTCGAAGTTGCCATTGTCCCGTGGTTTGTGGTCCTATCCAGCCACCATCCAACGCGTTCGACTTGGAAGCATTATCCACGATATTGTGAATCGGTAAGAATTTTGATTAATTCGTTATTGTTGTCGAATCCGTAGAATTGTGACGTTGTTTGAATATTTGATCGATATTGCCATATCCAAGAGATTTCTTGATCCATCATAAATTAGGAAATTTTCCTAATTTCGCAACATGCATATGATTGACGGTCCGATTTCACGCTCGAAATACGACCCGCAATCGTATGAAAAATCACCAATCCGATCTCGCGCTCGAGATACGATTCGTGGTTTTATTTAAAAATTGGCCAACCCGATCTCATGCGCGCATATGGTTCGTTAATTTGGATATCAATCTGCTATGATTTGTCAAGGTCATACATTTAAGTTAATTTTGTTTTCATAAAAATCAAAAAAATGTAGGTTAGAATTAGGTTTATTCTCCGTTTAGGGTTTATATATTTAGAACAAGAATTTTATTTCGAATTTAAAAAAAAAAATCAAATCAATTGATTTAAGTTGCTAGTTTTTTTTTTTTAACTTGGATTGCATGTTTAATTATTCGGGTAAATTGTTAATTTCTAAATAAAAAAAGGAAAAAGGAAAAACACAAAAAAAATCATCATGCATATGTCATGTAGAATTAGCATCTTTTTGCACTATTGTGATATTAGGGTAAAATTGCAATTTAGTTTAATTTTAGATAATATTTTCTTAATTATGTGTTTAGGTATTTCCTTAAATATATTGCATTTTAGGATTATTTGGGTTAAGATAACATTTTAGTTTAAATTAGGATTTGGCTCAACCTAATTCCTAATACAAATTGAATAGAATCTAATCTAGTTAGATAATTTTTACATTTTTTTCCTAATTCCGACTTCTTATGAAAAAAATACAAAAATGTCTTAGAATAAATTAGTTCCATTTTCTAGGATAGATTGCATTTTTTTAGGAAATAATGTCATGTAATGTCATATAGGATTAGATTCATGAAATGCACGTCATTTAGAGATTGCTATTAGGTCCATTTAACTAGAAATTGCATGTCATTAGAATTAAGTCATTTAATTAATATTGCATTGCATATTGCATGATTTCCATTAATTAAGTGAAAACAAAAAAGAAATTGCGTGTTAATTAGAAATCATATCTAGGGTTGTTGATGTGAATTTGATCTAACAACGTTGCATGCTTTCGTTGCTATGAGGTAAGTCCTGCAATTTATTTATTGCTTTACTTGGATGTTAAATTGGTGGTTTGCGACCCGCATGTTCGCCTCACATGTTAAGGAAAATAGATTTAAAATCAATCAAAGTTGCCCGCAAATGTTTTTTTTTTTTTTTTTTAAATAAAAGAATGGTACCGGAAGTAATAGAAATCTAGTGAACCAAGTCCCGGTGACTCATAATCTCTGTCTGTAGGAGTAAAGTAAAAACTCCCGTTACTTTACTTTAGTGACTAATTCATCGCCTATAAATCGATTAGTGGCGACTCCTAGTTGAAAATCAATTGCATGTTAAGAATTTGAACCTAAGTCGCGAATTGGTATGGGCTTGGGAGAGCCCGCTAAAAAGTCTAAGCTAAGAATCCATTACCAAACCTCAGCGGTTCACTCCCCGAAAAATTTGGTCGCGACAATGTATATATAGTTTAATATACTTGCAATTTTCTAGTTCAAAGAAAATTCGAACAATGGTAGGAAATCCTTGTTTTTCCATTACACGTTGAATTGCGGATTTTGATTGTACTTATAACGTGATTTTTTTGTACGTTGGTTTACATCATGCTATGTTTTTGTGTTAATGGAAATGCTCTAAATTACATAAGGTCATGTAATTATTTTTCCTAGTGGAGTTTCTGTAGGTTGGTATAATTCGAGGGAGTTCTCACCTAGAACTTAGAATTTGCACAAATTAAACTAATTAATGATAATAGAACAATCGTATAGGAGCTAATTGAGAACATAGTGAACTTCTCGTTTTCGTGTCTTTTGTTAAATTATCATTAATTTAGTTTGTCTTTGCTGCAAATTAAATATGTGTGTTACTCTAAAAAGTGTGCTAGTATTGATTCTGTGTTTATTATGTCAATGTGTTATAGAAATTGATTATGGCTTCGGCATCCAAGACCATTATGGCTGACCTTAATAAGGGTGAAAAGCGAGAGACGGTGACAATTATGATGTTGGCATTTGAAAGGTTCAGTACATCCTTAAGGAACAAAGAGGTTTTGGAAACCTCAACCACACCATAGATGAACCTCGAGCATGGAACTTCAGCTTAACACGGGGAGAGATCTAGAAGCTTATCAAGCTTTGGAAGAAGAAAAATGGCTTTTCTCGCATCATTTCTTGAATGTATGCAAGATGATCTCATGTGTGAGTTTGAAAGTTATGATAAAGCTCAAGCTATGTGAGTTGCCTTGAAAGACAAGTTTGGGGGGTACATCTCGCCTTAAGCTGAGGAGACTCACCATCAAGTTTGACACATACCGAAAGCGCCCAAATGTAACGATGAGGCAGCATCTTGAGGAGATGTCAAACATGATTCGTGAAAGAAGTCGCGGTCATTCACTTACCGATGCAAAGAAGTTCTGCATCATTATAAAGGATATAACTTCCTGACAATCGGGAGCATATGAAGAATCAATATGATGCATAATGAGAATATGGTCACTTTTGATGATATCGTAGCGTCATTTGGAATTAGAGGATGAGCGCATAGAGGCTGCAAGATCCTCCACCCATGCTTATGTTGCTGAATCGAGTTCGCGCAAAGTTTCGGGCTTTAAGGGCAAAAGGAATTCTCAATTCAACAACAAAAGAAAGAAGACTGATCAGGCACCTAAGAGGGCTAAGACCTTCCAACGCAAGAAGTGTGGTGGGAAGAAGGACAAGGCCAAGATGAAGTGCTACAATTGTGGCTTAAGATGGGTCACTTTGCTCGTGAATGCACTGAGCCAAAAGAGGTACCCTATTACTCAATTACTTTAAGTAATGTTTTTGTTTCTAGTACTGTAATGCTTGTTGAATCACATCCAATGTGGACTGTAGACTCAGGAGCAACAGATCATGTAACTAGAGACCGAGAAGCATTTATGGAGCAGACTGGCCGGAGACAGCCTGGAAGAAGATGGATATATGTTGGGAATAACTCAAGAGTTGAAATGAAGGGTATCGGCACATGTAAATTAATTTTACATGATGGTCGAAGCCTGTTCCTACATGATGTCCTCTATGCTCCGAATATTCGACGAAACTTGGTCTCCGTAGTCGTTCTTCTTAGCTTAGATTATGTATTGAATTTCCATGGTGATTGTGTTAACATTTTGTTTGGAACAGTTTATTATGGTTTAGGTCATGTATATAATGGTTTTATGGTGTTAGACATTGAATATGATCAGTACAATGTTAATGTTGATGGTCGTTTTTCTTTAATTGCGTCTTCTAGTAATGTTGAGATTGATGCAAGTACTTGGCATGTTAGATTAGGTCACATTGGGTTGCAAAGAATGCAAAGATTAGCTAGAGAATGCCTTTTAGGGTCACTCACTAATGTTGATCTACCCGTATGTGAACATTGTCTAGCGGGAAAAGCAACTAGAAAACCATTCGGTAAAGGGACTAGAGCCGAACTTCCATTGTAACTCATACATTCTGACATTTGTGGTCCTTTGAATGTTAGGGTGAGGCATGAAACCTCATATTTCATCACTTTCATAGATGACTTCACGTGTTTTGGTTATATCTTTCTGATCTCCCATAAGTCAAAAGCATTAGATTGCTTTAGACGATTTATAACGATGGTAGATAATCAGTTGAACAAAACAATAAAGGCATTGAGAACCGATCGCGGACGTGAGTATTTATCGAGGCAATTCAAGGCTCTTTATGATGAAAAAGAGAATTGTACGACAATTGACTATTCTTGGTACTCCACAACAAAATGGGGTAGCTAGAGAAGGAATAGAATCCTAATGGAAATGGTTAGGTCTATGATGGCGCAAGCAAATTTACCTATCTCCTATTGGGGAGATGCATTATTGATCGTTGCCTATGTACTTAACCGAGTGCCCTCAAAATCGGTCACTTCCACCCCTTATGAATTATGGACTGGTAGGAAACTAGACTTGAGTATTTTACGTCTATGGGGATGTGCAGCTTATGTTCATGATTCTTTCCATAAATATGGCAAATTGGGCTCAAGAGGGAAGAAATGTATCTTTATAAGATATTCTGAACACTCCAAATGGTACGTGTTCATAGGTGAACAAGTTGATGGAAGTGTGATTGAAATGGAGTCACGAGATATCACGTTCTTGGAGAATGATTTCCCTAGCGGAGGTGAGATTGATAAGGACTTCCAATTATATGAGATGGAAGATCCTGATAACACACCCACTAATATTGTAGAGGGAAATGAAGATTTACCTCAACACACAAGACCTAGCGAGAGTGTAGCATCGCCTGACGAATTGAATTCAAGAGAAATTCAGTTGCGTAAAAGTAATCGTAAAAGCATTCCTCGTCATAGTTTTGAGATTGAAGGGGAAGCATTTACGATTGCTCGTAAAGACAATGCTGAGCCTAAGACTGTTCAAGAGGCTCTCTCATCCTCTGATAAGGAAGAATGGAGAAATGCTTTGGAAGATGAAATGGAGTCAATGAGGGCAAACCATGTCTGGAACTTGGTTGATCCACCACCCAATCACAAGGCCATTGGAAACAAATGGGTCTTTAAGATTAAACAAAGGGCTGAATGGATCCATTGAAAAGTATAAGGCTCGTCTTATGGCAAAAGGTTATACTCAATAAGAGGGTATAGACTATTAGGAAATTTTTTCACCAATTGTAAGGTTTGCCTCAATACGCCTTATTCTAGTCATGGTTGCACATTTAGACCTTGAGTTACATCAAATGGATGCAAAGACGGCATTTCTCAATGGAGAACTAGATGAGGAAATCTATATGAAATAACCAATAGGTTTCGTAGCTAAAGGTCAAGAGCATAAAGTTTGCAAACTTCATCTCTCAATATATGGCCTTAAGCAAGCATATAGACAAAGGGTATCTTTGTTTTCATCGAGCCATAACAACTTTTGGTTTCACGATAATCGAAGAAGATCACTGTGTATATGTCAAGAGGTCCGAAGATAAATTTGTGATTTTATCACTTTATGTGGATGATATTCAGTTGGCTGGAAATGACAAAGTTTTGGTTATCACCATAAAAGAATGGTTGTCCTCCAATTTTAAATGAAGGACATGAGAGAAGCGCTTATATATTAAGAGTTAAGATCGAAAGAGATCGATCAAGGAAACTCATTGCTTTATCACAAGAGTCTTCTATTATGAAGATTCTTGAACGTTTCAATATGTAGCACTGTAATCCCATTGATACCCCTGTCATGCAAGGTGAAGGCCTAAATACTGAGATGTGTCCTAAGACTCCAGAAAAAATTAAAATAATGGAAACTGTTCCTTACACTAGTGCGGTCGGAAGTTTGATGTATGCTATGATGTGTACTCGACCGGACATATGTTATGCCCCGGGATTGGTGAGCCGATGTCAATCAAATCTTGGTCAAGACACCGGAAAGCAAGGAAAAGGACTTGGACTATCGAGATACTTGAAAGGCACTATGGATACTATTGACTGGATATGCGTTCTTGCTCAATCGAGGTTTCTTGCAAGAAACAGAACTATGGAGGCAGAATTTATTGCATGTTCCGCTAAAACATTTCTTGGAAAATTTAGCCACTGTCACTAAGGTTCCAAGACCAGTGATGGATTATTGCGATAGTCAAGTAGCCATTGCCTATGTAAAAGATCCCAAGTATCATGGAAGGACGAAGCACATTGACATAAAGAACAACTTCATTAGAGATATTATAGCGCAGGAAGTGATCCTGCAATACATTTCAACCAATAGAATAGTTGCTGATACATTTACGAAGGCTATTCCTAGAGACATATTCTTGACCCACAGGATATCACTAGGATTGCGTAGAATGTGATATGTGTTATTGTAGAGGATAATTGGTTTATGTATATGTGGACATATGTATTGTACTTGTTTGTTTATTAGTGATTTGATGTTTTATCAATAAGTACAAATCCACTATAAGACTAGCACATACACACATATATTATTGAAAAGTATGTCGAGGCAATGATTGGCTCACTCACATGATAAATCACCTCAAGTGCTATAGTTAGCACGTTGAGATGAGACGTCATATACTATAAATGCCGGAAGAGTAGGTTTAGTACATAAAATAATATGTCGCCTTGATTGGAGTCAAGATGAAGTCTGTGATTTGTTAATAATAAGACCGAACATGATAGTCCCACAATCATGAGTGCCTGAAAGATGCCGGATGCAAGTACTTAATTAAGGCGCTATAGAAAGCGAGCTGATATAACATTCGAGCTAAACATGAGTACGTGAGGAGCACGTGACTATGTTTAGGCTAAGATCTGTATAGTGGATATATTTAGTAAATGACATACGCTCTTATAGAAAGAGAAATCCACTGTAGCATGTAATTCATACTACATGTGCATTGTACGACCGACAAGGGAAGATGAGTAAAATCATCCCCATTTACTCATCGTGTGAGCCCTTGAGGTAATTTATAATTTACCTCATTTTGTGCCATATGTTACTTCTAATTGTGTTCTCGAAGTGAAAGATCATTGTTGCTACTTTAGCATGTTATCGGCGATCATAAATGGATATGGCCTTATGGGACATGTCTAGAAAGCAAAAGCTTGTTTTGAAATGGAGAGAGACATGAGTGCGAAGGAAGACTATTGTTGTTTTACATCTATCACATGTATTTACCGGTCGACCAATTATATCGCCCTCTGTGGTTGCGGATATAATTATAAATACATGATGTTTTTTTTTTTTTTTTGGATAGTCAAGTATAGCCTTTAAGGGATAGGTATACTTGGATTGATGTAACAAAATATGTCTGGAGCACTGTGAGACATCGATTGTTTATTTCTTTTTGGGGTTGCAGCCATTATGTCATCCCTAACAAGTGCATAATTTGAGCTCCCAAGTGCAGGTGTACTCACTGGTCGCACGGCTTATTTGCCAGTATGAATTGTTTTGTAAAGTTGATGAATATTGAATGCCTTATATTCTTGATAGAGTGCTATCAAGCCCATCATGTCCGAGTGGGAGATGTTGTACTTTAGCTAGTATGTCCATGATGGGGTGCAATTGGATCGCACCATTTGGACTTGATACGCTACGATGGAAAGACACCCTTTTAAAAGGGTATGAAGGGTGTCGTATATAAGTCCTTTGTACACAACCGTTGGAATGGTTGGCAGAACATACCAACACTGAATCCTCTCATTTGTTTGTTCTATTTCCATCAAAGAAGAAGGAAGGCATTCCATTTCACTTTTACAAGCACAGTTTGCATTTACGCCGTGGAAAACGGGTGCTTTCCTCGTGATTGCACTCAGACCAACGTGAGGTAGTGTTGTTCGTGATTCATCCGCAATTCAACGTTTGTTCCGAGGTTAATTATTGTTTGCGCATCGGAATCAGGTAAGCCATCTTCTGCCGACTTGAATTCCAACATTAACTACTTCAAATTCTTTTGACTTCCATCCCTTCAAATGGTCTAATTATGTCACCGTTTGTGCGAAGCTATTCGATTTTCATAATTTGATTAAACTCAATTATTAAAGTAATGAAATTTTTTAAGCTATCGTGTCCTTTTTTCCTTTTTTAACTAGTAAGTTCTTGACTTACCTTTTCAATCTTCATGGGTTTAGTTCCTTGTGAGTCATGGCCTCTTGCCATGTTTCATGTGGGATGGGCCCAAATAAAGTCATGTCCCACTCGAAAAATTTGCTAAACCTATACTTTTATGATGGAGGGCCTTGAGTAAACATTTAGGCCAAACCCCTGATTTGAGTGCGGATCGCCTCTACTTCTATAATCCATTGAAAAAGTCGTAGCTCATAATCATATGTGCTTTATTGTTATGCCACCTATTCTATAACTATTTTACCTCGAACACTTCTAACATTAGTATATGTAATGTTTTAATTAAATACAACTTGATATAAGAGACAAGAACAAGCTAAACTCATTGTTGAAATGTAGTTTTATTTTTTAACTTATTAGTCAAATGAAAAAAACAACATAAAGAAAGTTCTTTCATAAATAATTACTCAATTATACATTAAGCCACATACTCTAAAATTAATTTGCCTTGATGCCCTCGTAATGTGTAACTGATTTTTACTTAGATACAACTTACTATAAGAGACAAGAACAAGCTATATTCATTATGGAAGAATTTAAATTGATTTTTTTAATTTTATAAGTACAAAAGACATTACAAATAATGTTTTGAGTGTTTGGCGAAGTGGAGTTGCGACCAAGAGGACTGCACCCCCCGTCCTCGACTGTGAGATTTACGCACAAGATCACTTGTCTAGCAAGAGATCTGTCATGAGTTACAGAAAAAAGTTATAGCCCAAGTCTTTGATTGTCAACTCTAATTAGAAAAGACTGAGCAGGACATGGTGGATCAAATCTGCTAAGTGTCGGGAGTTCTTAGTCGGCAAACATGGATAGTCGGCGAGGTGATTAGCAATTACCAACAGTGTGCATACAGAAAAATTATTAAGTCCTAAGACATGAGTGTCGGTAAGCGAAGTTCAATTTAGTCAGCAAACAGACCACGAACACATTATCGGCGACGAGCTGAGCACTAAATAACCACCAAGGTTTTGAGTGTTGATCTCGAATACAATTCACATGAGGGAGTCAATGTGGTTGCTAGGCTGACATGATCCAAAAGTAGTGGAGCCATAAATCTTGTAAGCCACTAACCGTGGAGGCTGAGAAACATGGGCTGTTATAACTTAGAAAGAGGGGTTGCAAGTTGCAGAAGAAACCGTCAACGTGGGGCGAGTAATGGATACATGGTCGTCGATAGTGGATCTTTGGTAACCGTTTGTAAATACATGTTGGTGAATTCTAGAAGTCACGTAAGATGTTATTTGCTTTCTTTATAATTATTATTAATCATTGCTAGTGGATTTAAATAGGGTTAATATCTTAAAAAATTCCAAACTAGTATACGATGTAATAAATTTATCCTAAACTAATTTTTTGACCAAGAAAAATTCTAAATTGGTATACTTGTGACAAATTTACCCCTAACCCACCATAAAAAAATCCAAAATTGATAAACTTATGACAAATTTATCCTAAACTAAGTTATTCAACCGCAAAAAACCCTAAATTGATACATTTATGACAAATATACCCTATGTTAAATTGGATTAATATCACAAAAAATCATAAAAATTGTATGATTGTGACAAACGAGAGAATAAAATCGCAAGTGTTATATCACCAACTCATGTGTCATTCAATATAGTAATTTGATAATAAAATTTAATTGGAAACTAACATAGAGTAAATTTGTTACAAGTGTACTAGTTTAAAGTAAATTTATTAAAAGTGTATCAGTTTGGGATTTTTGGTAGTCAAAAAATTAGTTTGCGGTAAATTTGTTATAAAACGTATCAATTTCAGGTTTTTCAAGGTATTAACCCATTTAAATATTAGGATTGTAATTCAAGCAAATGACCATTAATCAATCAATGGACACTAGTTGTTTAAATTTTATCTTCCCATTATCTTTACATTATAGTACCCTTTTACATGGCTGACTATGATTGTTTCCAATTTTCATACCTTTAACTTTTTCATCAATAAGCGTTTTGAGTCCAAGAATTAACAAATATCCCTTCATATCCTTTGACAATTTCCATATCTATCCATATTTTGAAAGGTGCTTCATTGACACTTTTACCGAAACAAACACCATAAACTGATTTCCAAAAAACAAACTCAGTTCTTGGGTTGAATTAGGAGATGTCAGTTGGTGCGGGCTGGTTTCAAATGTAACTAGTTCAAATTTTCGGTTCCGATTCTTTGGAACTCCAAGGTCGATTCCATCTTCCGCCTTTGAAGCCAATCACCCTCACTCATGCATATGAAATCACCACAAGATCGGCTTAATTCGATATCCGACGGTGAGGTGTAAATATTTTAAAGTAAATTTTTTTCCATAAAATAGAATTTACAAGCTGGACAGTTGCATGTACATAAATAATGTGTTTGATCAACAGAGAATGAGATTATCACGGATCGTAAAAGATGTTCCAAAAAATAAAATAAAAATCAAGAGTGAGAAAATGCAAAGAAAAGTGGAAGATGGGGGCCCGATGAATTAAGTAGACGCGTGAAGTACCGAAGGCCCAGCCTTCTAGAAAATCTCCAAACGAACGAGAGCCCAAAGGACCCAAAACACGCGAGCTAGTCTGTCGATGGCTTCTCCGTTCGGCAGCAGCGACCGTGAAGATTCGTTCCTCGGTGAAGAAGATGTGCGAGTTCTGCAAGCCGGTGAAGCGCCGTGGGCGCCTGTACGCCTTTTGCTTGGCCAATCTCGAGAAAAGCCGTACAGGGGAGGGAGCTGTCCTTCACCAAGGACAGCTCCCTCCCCTGTACGGCTTTTCTCGAAACCTGTTGAAAATTTGCGACTTCTGTGTGATTCGTGCTTTGAAATCAGTCTGCAATTGTTATGGGAGCTGCATAACTACATGTGATGGAACGCTCAGAGCATAAATTAGTTTTGAGGCCTAAACACAGCACCGGCTAATCCTCTCTTCCCAGACGAACACTCAGAGCATAAATTAGTTTTTGTTCGTTTGCCCCCAACTCAACTACTCCTGTTGGATTGAATTTATAGCACCGACTAATGAATTGTAGAATGAAGCATCTTTAGAGGCTGTCACATCTCAAAGATTAAATGGTGCATTACAGCCATGATTTAAGACCGTTAGAGTTGGGAGAGCATGGTAAGCCAAGTGGATAGGCCAAACCATAAAAATGTTTTGCATATCTTTTAGAGAAAGTGATACAAACGGTCCCATGAACTTTCAGATGTGGTCCTTGAACTTTAATTGGTTTAATGTAGTCTGAAGTTTAGCCCGATGTGCAATGTGGTCCCTAAACTTTTATTTTATTCATTGTGATTTCTAAACTTTTGGTACAAGTTCAATTTAGTACATGGACTATATAAAAATATTCAATGTTATCCCTAATTTTGAATTAATGGAAGGACCAAATTGAACATGTTAATATAATTTGGGGACTAAGTTGAATATGTACCAAAATTTCGAGATTACATTGAACAAACTAAAAATTTATGAATCATTGCACATTCAAAATCAAGACAGCGTTGAACATTTTCATATATTCCATGGCCTAAATTGAAATCCTCGGGGAACACATTGAATAAAATAAAAAAAAAATTCATAGACTACATTGTACACTAAGCTAAAATTTAGGGACCATATTGAAAAAATTCAAAGTTCGGAGACCAAATTGCACATTGGGCCCAACTTTAGGGGCCATTTTATTGAAAGAAGATTACTATTTTTGTACAATCTATAACACCAGCGCATGTCCTACACACTATCGTTTGCTTAATTGTGAAGAAGTCCCAAGACTCCTTAGGTACCTAATTCAACTCCTCCTTGATTTTTTGTGCCTACTTCATTGAGCAATTTGCATATATCCTATTGATAAACATAAAAAAGATACATAATCCAATGTCAAACTACTCATTGTCGTGTTATAGTATTGAGAAGGGTTCTATAGAAATTAATCAACAATAAAATCAAGATGATAAAATATAAAAAAAGAATTAGATGAAAAGGATAGTTCCCTAAATTATTAGTTCTACGTGAGAGGACCAAAATCAACACTAGGATTCAAATTAAAATTTTAACTAAATTCTACTCCTGCTAAAGAAAAGCTTTCAAATTAGGACAAGAATACTCAATATGATCAGTGAGGTCTTATTCTTCTTCAAGCTTTCAATCGAAATCATTTCAAATGTAGAAGAGGACGGATTTTTCACAGTGTATCTAAAGAAAACAATTTAGTTTTCTCTACATTCTAACTGCAGAGATTTCAAAGTCATTATTCTTATCGTTCTAGGGACAAGAAACCAAAAGCCGTTATTGAATAGAGTCAACCGGATGACAATACGTGTTAGAAAAGAAAAAGCTGTTTGAGTGGATATTGCACATATTAAGGAACGTGAATTGTGGTTTTGATGTCCATGCCACACTTCATGTAAATCAATAAATGAAAGAATGACAATAAACATATTAAAATATATTAGGGATTTAACAGCTTGTTTGGCAACTTGCCAAACAATGTTTGTTTCTATTCTTTTGTTCTCGAGTAGATTTGGAACAGCAAATGCGTTTGGTAAAATTTTTGTTCCCGGAACAAATTTATATTTTTTTGTTCTCGGAAGTAGATTTGGAATAGAATCGAGAATAAAAAAAAAATAATTCTTTGTTCCCGGAACAATTCTAGAATCAAGTCAATCTATTTTTCTTTTTTCTCTTCTTTCTTCTTCCCTCCCCTTGTTCTTCAAGTGTTGCAGCTGCTGCCATTGCCGTTACTTGCCCCTCACCGTCACGCGGCCGTCGCGCGGCCGCCGTGTGAAGGCTAGCCCGACCACTAGGCTTGGCCTTGCCGGTGGCCAAGTGAGCCTCGCCCGAGCCTCCCCAACGAGCCTCGCTTGGTTGGGCGAGGCTCGACATTGTCTAGATTTGGTAGGCCGACCTCGCGGTGGCCCGGCGAGGTCGAGCCCCGTTGGCGGTTAGGCGAGCTCGGCCTCACTAGATCCGGGGCAAGGCTGCTTGCCTTGAGATCTGGTGAGGCCGTGCCTAGCCAAGGCTCGGCCGACGAGACATGGCCTCGCTAGATTTGGGCAAGGCCGATTGCCCAAATGCCAAGGCTCGGTCGACGAGGCACAACCTTGTCGAGGCCGGCGATGCTCTAGTGAGGTCGCCGACCCTCGTCTAGCTCATCGTCGATGTGACATTTTGGATTTTCAGCTGCTTTTAATTAAATTAATCGGCCTTTCATTGACGTGCCTATAGTGCTATTCTCGAGCTGATTACTCGTAAGATAACTAGACTATCCGAAGAAGCCATTAAAGAATTTTAATGCAATAGACTTGAGAATTTGACCGGAATCGGCTACTCGATCGTGCTCATCTTTAGAAGTCATTACGGCACGCTTAAAAAAATCGATCATGGATCAAAAATAGGTCGGTTCGATTGAGATGTGTGGCTAAACGTGGATGATTCCACTAAATTACAAAATTCTTGTCGAGGCGGCACTAGGACGATTTTTCTATCGTTTTGGTACCTTGTGTCCGTATTTGAAATCTCGAGATTTTCACAACAATCGAGAGTCACCAATGTGTCGAGTGGGTTCATTGTGGCTCGAAGAAAATCGACCACGAGTCATTTGCACTAAAAATTTCTGAAAGCTACTCGATAGTCTAGGTCACGCTAAAATCGCGAATAGAAATTAACCGCTAATTTGAATCGATTTCAGAAATTGAAGGTTCTTTATGTCACGAGTCATTTTAAGAACGTCGACTCGATCTCCGAAAATTTTTCTGCAAACCGAGACTTTTTAGGAAAAAGTCGGGGGTAGGGTCGTTTTTGTCTAGAAAAATCAGTGGACCGTTTTTGGTCGCGAAATTTGGGATGCAAGTGGGTTATATTGGCGAGGAAAAATACCAATTTAATTGTGAGCTCGACAATGAAATTTATAGGAGTCGAATTGCATTGATTCAAGAAGCATTTGGGTCCAAATTGAGGGAAATCAATTGAAATTCGTATGCCCCCCCATGGCCATGACATATGGACCACTTCAAGGGCTTCTAGAAGGTGTGTTGGGGCTGGAAATTGAGCTGAGGAGGACAGCTACCAAGGAGGACTAGTCAAAGGGGACAAAGGGATAGAGTTGGATCAAGAAGGACCCTCCAAGCCAATCTTGTTCCCCTTCTCCTCATGCTGCCGTCGCACTTCTCTCCTCCCCCTCACTTGTTATTTTCAGAGCTCAGCAAATTAGGAGAGACCAAATTTCAACCCCCCCTTTGCTGTCGAAGGTCGCCGGGTAGCCAGGAGCCACCGCGACGCCGTCGCGCCCTGCTCGCAAACCGCGCCAGCCCCGCGCGTCTCGCCGTCCCCGGCCTCCATTCGCCTCCACCGTGACCTCGGAGCTCCTCGCCCGCTTGCAACCTTTCCCCGCCACTTGAGTCGTCGTGGACTACCGTTCGGCAGCCGCTTGCCCTCGCCAAGCCGCCCGCCTCGCCTTCGCCGGGTTCCGCCTCAACTAGCCGATCGACCCTCCTCTCTCATGGCCAAGATCGATCCAGGGAGTCGAGACCGAGTGGGTTTCTCAAGACTTTGTTCGGGCCGTTTTTCGAAGGCTGTTCCCAACCCCGTTTGGCTAGCTCACTTTGGAGTATCTCAAGCCTCACCTCGTCCCCGTCAATTTGATCCAAACGAGATCATTTAACAAGTGAGTTTAACTCACTAATCCTCATTTAGTAAGTTAATGACGTTTAAGGGTTGTTTAGTTTAGACTAAGCTTGGATTATGTGGATAGTTAGATTGGATTTGCGAATTGATTAATTATCGATGCATGTTAGGTAGATAGTCTACTGCAATTAGGGTCTAGACAAGCTCTAGTATTTATCTAGAGTGGTTCGGAAATTTTTCGGGCTCGCCTCGGCTTTTAATTAGGCTTTACGGGCCTAAGTTCTTTTTATTGGCATTTATTAATTATTTTCCATAATTATTTAATCAACTATTAATTTTCCGAAAATTAGACCGAGAGAGTCGGTGACCGGAATTTTATATGCTAATTGCAATGGTGTGATCTGTTTATTTAATTGACTCTTATTTTGTGCAAATTGAGTGTGATTGTCGATTGAGGGTATTTATCCCAAAATTAATTAATTTTAGTAATTAATTAGAAAATAACCGAGCGGCGCTTTACACCGAAAATGGATTTGAGGATTGTTGAAATTGGTGGGATTTTCAAGTGGCAGAAAATTGTATTTTTGGCTAAAACCGACCGTGTAGCCAAACACGATTATTTTTATCGGATATGATAAAAATAGAGAAATGGTCGGATAATTAGATCAGTGGATCTGGCAGCTTCTGGTGAGCATAAATAGTATACTATATGAATATTGAGGCAGCTTCTGGTGAGCATAAATAGTATATTATATGAATATTGAGGTAGCTTCTGGTGAGCTATACTATCGATTATCAGCTTAAAGTGAGCGGTCCTGAGTATGATCAAACTTTATAGATAGTATTGATTGAGATGACCGGGGAATGGTCTTGATGACATGGAATCGATCGAGTCGATTGATCGATGATTCGATCGATTGGATGATTTGACTTGTTGATATGACTCGATGAAATTGTGAAATATATTGACTTGCGGAAGAAACCGAGGCTAAGGTAAATTCTCGACTAATGATAGTGCCTAGGCAGCCCTCAAGACATAATTTCTTCCTAGTCGGGTCTTAGGGGTTGAACTTGCTGAGACGTCGTCTCACCCCGTTGTGAGATAACATTTCAGGTCCATAGATGGCAGCTCCTCCCAAGCATTTTGGGCAACCCAAGAAGATGACTGAACAGAGGCACTACATTCCGATTTATGGGCACCCTAACAGGTTAGAGTACGAGTTGGTACAGTCCATACTCCGGGTTGATGCGGGACTACCTAAGAAGGTGCCCCATCGCACAGATCATGGTACTTTGCCAAGATTGTAACGGATCGAGAGAGGGTCCCATATTGGAATCGGAGATACCTTTGTATGTCTGGAGGTTGTATTTGGGAAGGGTACTACAGACCCCAAAGGTGGATTGGTGGTAGATCCGGTGGACCCTGAACTTGAAGAGCCAGAATCACCTATGTACTCTACTGTAGGCTCCGGCTGGAGTGTGGAAGGAGATGACGGGGAGGACGAGAGCCCGTAGTTGATTGGAAACCCCACCCCTGTTTGCAGACTCTGTTTTATGAACTAGTTTTGTGTATGACTTGACTTATATAGTTCGGATTGTAATATATACATTATGGTTTGCTTTGTATATATAAGTGTGGTTGAGTTTTAGTTCGAAAAATATGGCCCTATTTTTTTATCCCATTGTGTTATTGTGCAGGGATTATATTTTTGCTTCTGCATATGCGTATTAAAATGAATGGGTCGGCGATGCGTCTTGGGACGTCGCTATTTAATCGACCTTGGTGAGGGATGGGCGCGCGCTCGAGGATCGGGCGTGATAGCCGATCATCCCAAGGTCGGCAATCGACCACCTTGAAGAAGAAGAAGAAGGGGAGAAAGAAAGGAAAAAAATAAAAAAATTATTTAAAATATAAAAAAATGATTTGAAGTAGGAATTTAAATTTTGCTATATATAGAATACATATTTACTTTTTTATTTTGATTTATTATTTAGTATTTATATTTATAGTTTACACTATAGTTTATTATTTACTGTTTAATACAAATTTGATTAGTTAATATTTTTATTACTTAGTATAAATATAATTAATCAATAGAATTTCTATGATTTGATAGAATTTTAGAATGGAATAGAATTCTAAATTCTAATTCTTTTGAAATTGAAAATATAATAAAATATAATATGATTTCTTCACTCATAAGAAGACAATTATATTGGTGAGTGGTACACGAGAATTCAATATCAAATTTACACTAATCTAAAAAATTAATTGAAAAAGAATTGGAATAGAAATTTTATGCGGTTACCAAAGGTATTTCTTTTCTTTTTCTATTCCAGAATTATAAATTTTGTGCGGTTACCAAACGCGTTCTTTTGCTCAGAAATTGTTCCAGGGAACATAATGGTTACCAAACGTGCCCTAAGTGTACCAACTAAAAGTTCCAAGATGACGTTATACATTTGTCAAAATGTAACTTGATTGAATTAATTAAAAATGCTAAAATGCAAGTATGAGACTATACATCGATAAAAGTTCACAGATAACTAGTATCCTTATATCTTCCTGTGATAGAAACATGACATTTACATCTCATTTCAAAGAAGGAAAGAGATGTCGATCCAATACATTTTGCAAATTCAATTCCTCTTCACTATGCAAAAAGCTGGAGATAGTTGTGAAATGAGAACTTCCCAAAAGCCTTCCCGTAATTATTTCTGGTGCCGCATCTCCAAACTATAAACATTGCACTATTCCTATGACGTTCACAGAGAAGCTAGCTCTGTAGTAAAAATGATAAATCACATGAATTGGATCAGTGAAAACTATCAAATATTCAAAAGGCGATCATCATCATAATTAAAAACCAAGGACAATACCACATGAAAATGTAACTTCGAAATTTACCATCTTTCATGAATGCTCCAAATTCTCTGACATTGAGATCGCAAAGTTGCTCTAAGCTGACCGTAGAGAATGGCATTTCCATGGGTACTTGAACGCGAAGCTCACGTGAGACTTGTCCCATAGTCGGTCGAAGTCGTGGATCGGCTTGCAAGCATGCGAATGCTAGCTTGGCGATCAAGAACACATTTTGCGCATCTTGAAGACGAAGTCTAGAAGGTGAGAGACGTTGATCTAGCACATCCTTCAACATTATCGGCGACTCAGATTGGGCGGACGATGAACATTCTTGGGAGACGTGATGTCCTGGATGCTTCCCCATGATTGTCTCTAATGCGACGACTCCAAAGCTATACACATCACATTTTTCGGTTGGAATTGCAGAATAAGCCAGCTCTGCAAGTAGAATATTCACAGGTTCTTGTAACCTCGATCATAAGCTGTATTCAAGTTAATAACATTGCTGCCCATGACGTGATGATTACAAGTACAAATTTCTAATTAATCTACACTTACAACATTGATTTGATGATGGGAGTTTATGCTTCGACAAAGTTTGAAGAATTTTGTTCCGACACTAAAGTAAGAGCATCTTTAGGTAACGCGAGCTTAATATTTTTGAAGTGGATCGATTATGATATTTTTCCTCATTTACCAATTCTTACTTATTAAGGAAATTGAAAAGCTTTCTATCTGCACTGAACTTGAAAACTTTGATGGAGTAAACAAATTTCTATAAGAAGATTAAATAACTAAAGAACTGCACCATACTAGGAGAATTTCAGTTATGGAAGGGATGTCTCACACCAATGTCATTAAAAATTGCAAAAATTACAAAGCACCTGGAGCAATATATCCGATGGTGCCGGCAATAGCCGTCCAATTTGATGAATTTGGCCTCAAAAGTCTTGCAGTGCCAAAATCGGAAACACGAGCCTCATAATCACAGTCCAATAGAATGTTGTTACTAGTTAAGTCTCGATGAATCAACGCAGGCAAACATTCGTGATGCATGTAGGACAATGCATCCGCAACTCCTCGAACCATATTTACTCTCTTGTCCCATTGGAATTCTTTTGCTCTTTCATCATCATTTAAAGTTGTTCTCAAGCTCCCTCTTTCCATGTACTCGTACACCAAAAAACAACATTGTGCATGAGAGCAGAATCCATAAAATTTCACGATATTGCGATGGCGTATATTTCTCAAGGCTTGAATTTCCATTTCAAATGGTACCAAATCGACGATCTCACTATCTTCTCGAGATGATGTGATTTGCTTGACAGCAACCGTTTGACCTTCTGATATCTTGGCTTTATAAATAGTTCCATACGCTCCTTCACCTACATAGTACTTGGAATCAAATCTTTCCGTGGCCTTGACGATTCGATCATAAAAAACCTTGCCATCATAACTCAAAATACGCATAAAATCCAAATCATTTGCCTGTTCATTGTTCTCTCTCTTAATAATCCTTCTTCGACGGTGATTAATGATTACAAGATTGGTCAAGGTGCAAGAGAGAAGGAGAAACCCCAAAAACAAGAGAATGATGACAACTATGATTTTGGTATTAATGCATCCAATGCTTTTCTTGCTCACAGTAGAATTGCATTTTGGTAAACCAACAACATTTCCACATAGCCCTTTGTTATGTTGAATTTCCTCAAATGAAGCCTCAATGAAAGCCTTAACCTTTGGGAGAGGACCTTCCAGTCATTGTAGGATATGTCAATGGAAGTCAAGGCTGACATATCACTAAAAACATGTGCAATAGAACCATAGAGGCTGTTGTGAGAGATATTTAGAACTTGCAGCATTCTCAACTTTCCAAGCTCTCCTGGTATGGTTTTAGTCAACATATTATGACTCAAGTCAAGAACCTCAAGGAATTGTGTATTGCCTAACTCAAAAGGGATGCCTCTTCGAAATTTGTTTCTGCTCAAGTTCAAGCTCAGCAAGCTTTGGCATGAGCTTAGCTGCACTGGTATCGATCCACTCAAATTGTTGGATGCCAAATTTAGATGTGCCAAATGAGATAACAGTCCAATCTCGCCGGGACATTTCCCATGATCGCATTGTTGCTTAGATCGAATTCTAACAACAATGATAGGCTTCCCAATTCCCTTGGAATCTCCCCACTTAAATTATTTAATGAAAGGTCCAGTCTTTGTAATTGAGCCATCCTTCCAACTATTGTGGGTATCCCACCAGAAATGCTGTTGTTTGATATCCTTAAACTCGTCAAGTTATGACAATGCTCCCATTTCCACGAAAGTCTACCAGTCAAAAGATTATGGCTCAAGTCCACATAATTTAGATGTGGATATACTCCAAAAGCTTCGGTGATGTTTCCAGTAAGTTGGTTTCTTTCTAGTCTCAATCTAAGTAATGTGCTACAGTTCTTTAAGCTTGTTGGGATGGGGCCCTCGAAATGATTGTTGAAGACAGCGAAATTTTGCAATGATCCCCCAAGACATACATCCTCTGGGAGTTTCCCCTTTAATTCATTATTAGATAGATCCAACTTAACCAAACATGTTAACTTATTAAATTCAAAAGGCAAGGAACCAATGAATTTATTGTCAAAAAGATGTAATATAGTTAGATTCACCAAGCTTCCAATTAATGCAGGGATTGGACCGGTCAAATTATTAGTGGCTACATCTAATGCTTGAAGAGATATCAATTTCCCAAACTCTTGTGGAATTGAGCCTGAAAGATGATTTGAGTAAAGGTATAAAATCCTTAGATTGCTCAAGTTCTGCATAGACGATGGTATTGGACCGACCAAATCATTCTTCGTCAAATCCAATCCTTCAAGATGTACCAATCTCCCAATTTCTTGAGGGATCGAGGATGAGAGTGCATTTTCATTCAGGTAAAGAAAAGATAAACTTGTCAAGTTTCCTATAGAAAAAGGAATCGAGCCATTGATATTGTTGTGTCCTAGGTAAAGTTCGGTAAGAGAAGTGAGCTTTCCTATTTCTGAAGGAATGGATCCTGACAATCTATTTCCCCATAAACTAAGAACCTTCAAGCTCCTCAAGTCACATATTTCTTGTGGCACAGAACCAAATAGAATATTCCTTGAAATGTCTAAATTGGTTAAGTTGCCCAATTTTGCAAGAGAAGTAGGGATTGGACCGGTCAAATAATTTTGGAAGAGGCTAAGAATAGATAAACCTGTCAAGTTTCCAAGAGAATGAGGAATTGAGCCAGTAAGATTGTTGAATGCTAGGTCAAGTTCAATAAGGGAAGTGAGCCTTCCGATTTCTAAAGGTATGGATCCTGAAAGTCCATTTTGCCATAAATAAAGTATAGTCAAATTCCTCAAGTCACTTATCTCTCTTGGAATTGAACCAGAAATGTTATTACGTGAAATGCTGAATTCAATTAAATTGTCTAATTTTCCAAGAGAAGTGGGAATGGGCCCTGAAAGTTGATTTTTCCATAGATAAAGATAATTGAGGCTGCTCATGTTCCCTAGTGAAGTAGGGATAGAACCGGTGAGAGCATTTCTAGAAAAATCAAGTTTCAAAAGAGAACTCAAACGTCCAATCTCCAGAGGGATGTGACCACTCAGGTTGTTTGCACATAAGGACAAAGAATGAAGACTCTCTAGCTTACCTATACTTGGAGGAATATCCTCGGACAATTCATTGCCACAAAGATCAAGAGAGTTGAGTTTAGAAAGTTTACCGACACCCGAGGGGATGGAGCCATAGATCGAGTTGTTGCCAAGTTCCAAGCTAACCACATTGGTTAAGCGCGAGAAGTCAAGACCGTCTAGAGTTCCTCTCAAACCAAGACAGGAAAGATTTAGATGGGTGATGGCTCCATAATCATCACAAATGACACCAATAAAGCTGCAAGGATTGTTGCCATGCCATGAAGAGAGGATAAATTGGCTATGGTTGTCAAGAGTAGATTTCCAATTCAAGAGAGCTTCTATTTCATCCTTATTCTCAATCGCGTTGACAATGAAAGAAGAAGTGGAGGATGCAGAAACGCCTGCACCATGAAATGAAGTGATGTCGACTAAGAAGAGCGAGAAGAACAAGATGATACCAAAAGGAGAGTGGTTGGACAGCAATAAGAAAGAAACCATGATTTTGGGATGGTTGGTTTATGGGAGGTAAGATGGTTCAGGCCTACATGTGGTTAACCAGATTGATGACATATTTATAGATGGGATATCACTCCCGAAGCCTTAGTCGGAGCCAATACCTTTTACAGGTGTACAACGTTTTCCAAGCAAATGGGGCCTTCTCATTGACGATAAAATGTAACATAAAAATCTTCTCTTTTTTTCAATCAGTTTAACCGGGAAATTTGGAAATTCAGTTCCATCCATTTCGGCTGAACTTAAGAAAGTGTGGGACTTCCTGATTGCCTTTTGGTGGAGAAAAGCCACGACTAAGGGGGGAAAAAGAAGGAAAAAAAAGGATCTTTGACATCAGCTTCTTCTCTTCTTCTCTTTTTTTTTTTTTTCAATCAGTTTAACCAGGAAATTTGGAAATTCAGTTCCATCCATTTCGGCAGAACTTAAAAAAGTGTGGGACTTCCTAATTGCCTTTTGGTGGAGAAAAGCCACGATTAAGGGGGAAAAAGAAGAAAAAAAGGATCTTTGACATCAGCTTCTTCTCTTCTTCTCTTTTTTTTTTTCAATCAGTTTAACCGGGAAATTTGGAAATTCAGTTCCAACCATTTCGGCAGAACTTAAGAAAGTGCGGGACTTCCTGATTGCCTTTTGGTAGAGAAAAGCCACGATTAAGGGGGAAAAAAAGAAGAAAAAAGGATCTTTGCCGTCAGCTTCTTCTCTACTATTTCAAAAAACTCTGTTGATTATTATCATGGACAGAATAGATAAGTAGATAATGTTTGTACTCACATAACGAAATCACTTGACTAATGCATTGGATTGAAATCTTGCTATAATAGTAACCATACAAGGATCTTGTAGTTTAACTAAAACCATTTGAATAATGGATATTTTTACATTTTACTATTTACTTCATCTAAATTTTGGATCGGACGTACTTTCACCTTTTGTTAATATGAAATCTTATGAATTTTCACACTATATAACTATTGATGCGTGGATTCACACACAATCTTTTCATAATTTTCATTATGTGGTCTACTAATTCTTTGAAGCTAAAACAAATGCTCCTCTCAAGCCCCAATAGATCTCTCTTCGTCTCTTCTCAAGTAATTTCTTCTTCTTCTTCTGGTGAAATTTCTAACTTGAAATAATTTTTTAAAGATCACATTTCAAAAGAAGTGCGACTCATCTAGGCTCCAAAAAAAAAAAAAACTCGTTTTTGCACAATTATTTATAGTAAATGTGAATCTTGGATTTACTTCACATGTGTGGGTCTCCCTATCTTTTTGCTCACCATGTCTTCACACCCTAGAACGCCCGTGAACGTAATAACGCGGGAAATCCTCATAAACATAAAATCAATGTCAGCTTTATCTTTCGAACAAAAAAAAAAAAAATTCAGCTTTATCTTTCTTTTGCCTCAGTTTTCTCGAAAATTTCTTTTTGTGTGCTTCTCTCTCTTTTCTTTCTCGAGTCAATTTGTCTTAATTGTGGAGGACCTTGCCCCTTGAAGACCTCAACTACTTCAACTTTTTTTCTGACTTCCATCCCTTCAAATGGTCTAATTACGTTACTGTTAGTGCAAAGCTATTCAATTTCATAATCTGATTGAACTCAAAGTAATGACGTTTTTTAAGCTATCGTGTCTTCTTTCCTTTTTTAACCAAGAAATTCTTGACTAACCTTTTCTGTCCAATAAAGTCATGTCCCGCTCAAAAATTTACAAAGCCCATTGTTTAGCCAGAATTGTTTTCATTATAAAATATCTTTTTTCGAAAGTAGTTCTTCGACTTTTATTTAAAAATATTAAAGTCCCGCACTAACTCTGGGCAAAGGATATCTCATACAAAAAAGGAATTGACTTCTGTAATTCATATAGATCTATACAATCCCAAACCAAATTGGAATTGGTCAACGATGAGGCTTGAAATTACAAACTCGATAATGCAACTACGTCGGAATATAGTCGATCACACGGTCTGAGAACATAAAGATACTATGTTGGAATTCAATCGATGATACGGTGGAAAGATAAAGATTGCCGAATTTCATTGATAACGCAAATTTAAGAACTACCATTAAGGAAATTTAAAGTACAATGCAGGAAAGATAATTGAAAGATGACATTTGGCTTGATTCTGGGGATTGGGGGGGGTTCTTTAACGGGCGATTGGCGGTATTTTTAATGGCTTATGTAACTACTTTTTGACGATTCTCGGCGGTTAATTTTTGAAGTGATTTCTGTTAGTTACCTCTATGTTTCTAAATCTTAAGTGCAAAAACTGCTCCATTACCGAGTTTCTTGTAATCAATGCATGTTCCAGGATCTTTCTTTCAAGTGGTAACTATTCCCTTAAACAATGTGTGTCTTTGATCTCAACCGGTTCATCAGACGACTTGGCCTTTATGTGTGTCGCGACCTACCCCTCGGGAGAGGAATAGGTTTAGGGGTATTGCTTAAAAGACGGGCCTATGGTCCAAGATTAGGCTTGGGCTCTCCCAAGCCCACACCTCACGTGACATTGCGGTCTTTTCAAGAAATTCGTAATAAGGACTCGTCACTAACCTATTGGGGTCGGCTAGAAACCATGTGAGGTATGGGAGTGTACCTCACTTCCTACGAAACTAGAGAATTTAGGGTCGATGACTTGATTACACTAATTAACCAATTAGTGCCCTTTCCATACCTAATCTTGTTCATTTAAAAGAAAATATTTTTTGTCAGGCAGTTTTGATTGATTTTATATCTATCCACTAACATGTGAGGTGATCATACGGGTATGCAATCATTAAAGTAACAATTTGTAACTAAAATCCTAATTGCGAAACTTTAGCACGTGCAATTAAACATAATAAAATATGCAAATTAAACATGCGATATAATCAATATACGAGCAAATAAATGTCTAATTACACTAAGAAGGCAAGACATGACAATTCCTAACTAAACCCTACATTTTTTTTAAAAAAAATTTTGAATTTTTTTAAATTAAAAATATTTTTTTATTATTTTCGCCCGGGCCCGATCGACCCAACTCGGGCCTGACCCGGGCGGGTGGGTCGGTCGACTCGCCCGAGTCTGGCTTAGTTGGGGGTGGGTCGGTCGGCCCCGACCGAATGGGGCGAGCCCAACCATGGCCTAGTCGTGCTTTTGCGTGGCTGGATTGGGCCCAACCGATGGGCCCAATCCCCACTACGCCCAACCTTAGGATCAAACCCTAAAGTTGGGCCCACATTGGGTCCGACCAGACGACTAGGTCAGACCCGGCGCCTCCGCTAGCGGCTGAAGGCACACCCCGACGGTGCCTTAACTGCCATGAGCGGGCGGCTCGAGCTTCGCCTGGCCATTCGCACAAGATCACTTGTCTAACAAGAGATTTGTCATGAGTTACAGAAAATAGTTATAGCCCAAGTCTTTGATTGTCAACTCTAATTAGAAAAGACTGAGCGGGACATGGTGGATCTAAATCTGCTAAGTGTCGGGAGTTCTTAGTCGGCAAACATGGATAGTCGACAAAGTGGTTAGCAATTGCCAATAGTGTGCATAAAGAAAAATTATTAAGTCCTGAGACATGAGTGTCGGTAGGTGAAGTTCAATTTAGTTAGCAAACAGACCGCGAACACATTATCGGCAATGAGCTGAGCACTAAATAACCACCGAGGTTATGAGTGATGATCTCGAATACAATTCACATGAGTGAGTCAATGTGGTTGCTAGGTTGACATGATCCAAAAGTAGTGGAGCCAGAAATCTTGCAAGCCACCAACCGTGGAGGCTGAGAAACATGGGCTGTTATAACTTAGAAAGAGGGGTTGCAAGTTGCAGAAGAAACTGTCAACGTGGGGCGAGTAATGAATACATGGTCGTCGATAGTGGATCTTTGGTAACCGTTTGTAAATACATGTTGGTGAATTCTAGAAGTCACTTTAGATGTTATTTGCTTTCTTTATAATTATTATTAATCATTGCTAGTGGATTTAAATAAGGTTAATATCCTGAAAAATTCCAAACTTGTACACGTGTGGCAAATTTACCCCAAACTGGTACACCTATAACAAATTTACATCAACTGACCATAAAAAATCACAAACTGCTATACTTGTGACAAATTTATCCTAAATTAATTTACTAAATCGTAAACAATATTAAACTAGTATATTTGTGACAAATATACCATCCGTTAAATTGGATTAATATCACAAAAAATCACAAAAATTGCATGACTGTGATAAACGGAGAGTAAAATCGCAAATTGTTATACCGGTTAATTGTCATGTGTCATTCAACTTAGTAATTTGACAGTAAAATTTAATATAAACTAACATAGGGTAAATTTATCACAAGTGTATCATTTTGGGGTAAATTTATCAAATGTGTATTAGTTTGGGGTTTTTGGTGATAAAAAAATTAGTTTGAAGTTTCTTACCCTTTACCAAAAAAAAAAAAAATAGTTTGAGGTAAATTTGTTACAGGTGTACCGGTTTGAAGTTTTTCAAGGTATTAACCATTTAAATATTAGGATTGTAATTCAAGCAAGCGACCATTAATCAATCAATGGACACTAGTTGTTCAAATTTTATCTTCCCATTATCTTTACATCATAGTACACTTTTACATGGCTGACCGTGATTGTTTCCAATTTTCGTACCTTTAACTTTTTCATCAATAAGCGTTTCCGGTCCAAGAATTAACAAATGTCCCTTCATATCCTTTGACAATTTCCATATCGATCCATATTTTGAAAGGTGCTTCATTGACACTTTTAGCGAAACAATCACCATAAACTGATTTCCACAAAACAAACTCAGTTCTTGGGTTGAATTAGGAGATGTCAGTTGGTGCGGGCTGGTTTCAAATGTAACTAGTTCAAATTTTCGGTTCCGATTCTTTGGAACTCCAAGGTCGATTCCATCTTCCGCCTTTGGAGCCGATCACCTCACTCATGCATATAAAAATCACCACATAAGATCGCCATAAGTTGATATCCGATGGTGAGGTGTAAATATTTTAAGTAAATTTTTTTTTTCCATAAAATAGAATTTACAAGCTGGAAAGTTGCATGTACGTAAATAATGTGTTTGATCGACAGAGAATGAGATTATCACAGATCATAAAACATGTTCCAAAAAATTTAAAATAATCAAAGAGTGAGAAAATGCAAAGAAAGGTGGAAGATGGGGCCCCGGTGAATTAAGTAGACGCGTGAAGTACCGTAGGCCCAGCCTTTTAGAAAATCTTCAAACGAACGAGAGCCCAAAGGACCCAAAACACGCGAGGTAGTCTGTCGATGGCTTCTCCGTTCGGCAGCAGCGACCTTGAAGATTCGTTCCTCGGTAAAGAAGATGTGCGAATTCTGCAAGCCGGTGAAGCGCCGTGGGTGCCTGTACGCCGTTTGCTCGGCCAATCTCGAGCACAAGCAGCGACAGGGGATGATGACGTTCGCCGGCGAAGGACAGCTCCCTCCCACGTACGGCTTTTCTCGAACCTTGTTGAAAATTTGCGACTTTCGTGTGATTCGTGCTTTGAAATCAGTCTGCAAATGTTACGGGATCTGCATAACTACATGTGATGGAACGCTCAGAGCATAAATTAGTTTTGAGGCCTAAACACAACACCGGCTACTCCTCGCTTCCCAGACGAACACTCAGAGAACAAAAATAGTTTTTGTTCGTGATCCCCGAACTCAACTACTTCCGTTGGATTGAATTTATAGCACGAACAATAAATTGTAGAATAAAGCATCTTTAGAGGCTGTCACATCTCAAAGATTAAATAGTGCATTATAGCCTTGATTTAGACTGTTAGAGTTGGGAGAGCATACTAAGCCAAGTGGATAGGCTGAACATAAAAATGTTTTGCGTTTCTTTTATGAAAAGTGATACAAATGGTCCATATATTTTGCAATGTGGTTCATAAACTTTTAATTTATTTAATGTGGTCGTTAAAGTTTAGTCAAATGTGTAATGTGCTCCATAAACTTTTATTTTGTCCATTGTGGTTCTTGAACTTTTGGCACATATTCAATTTAGTTCATGGACTATATGAAATTATTCAATGTTATCCTTGATTTTGAATTATTGGAGGGGCTAAATTAAACACTTTAATATAGTTCATGGACTATATTGAATATATACAAAAAGTCTGAGATTACATTGGACAGACTAAAAATTCATTAACCACGCTACACATACAAGATTAGGGACAATTCTGAACATTTTTATAGAGTCCATGGACTAAATTGAGCATGTACCAAAAATATATTGAATACGTTGAACAAAATAAAAATTCAGGGTCTATATTGAATAAATGAAAAGTTTAGAGACTACTTTGCACATTGGGCCCAAGTTTAGAGGCTATTTGTGTCATTATTTTTATCTTTTATTCCTTAAACTCCTGTATATTTTGTTGAAAGCAGTTTACTGTTTTTGTATATGCATGATTGTTTCTATAACACGAGCGCATGTTCTTTACATCGTGCAACACATTTGCGAAGATGTCCCACGACTCGTTAGACAAACAATTCACCTCCTTCTTTATTCATTGTGCCTACGCCATTTACCAATTTGCATATATTCTATTGATATACGAAAAAAGATACATAATCCAATGTCAAAGTACACATTGTCGTGCTATAGTATTGAGAAGGGTTCCGTAGAAATTAACCAATGAAAAAATCAAGACGATAAAATATAAAAAAGGATTAGATGAAAAGGATAGTTCCGGAAATTATTAGTTCCACGTGAGAGGACCAAAATCAACACTAGGATTCAAATTAATATTTTTAAGAAATTCTACTACTGGTAAAGAAAAGCTTCCAAATTAGGACCAGAATACTCAATTTGATCGATGTGGTCTTATTCTTCTTCGATCGAAATCATTTCAAATGTAGAAGAGGAGGGATTTCTCACAGTGCATCGAAAGAAAACAATTTCGTTTACTCTATATTTTAACTGCAGGGATTTCAAAGTCATTATCCCTATCCTCCTGCGGACAGGAAACCAAAAGTCGTTATTGAAGAGAGTCAACTAGATGAGAATGTGTGTTTGAAAAGATGTTTGAGTGAATATTGCCCATATATAGGGATGTGAATTGTGGTTTTGGTGTCCATGCCATTCTTCATTCAAATTAATTAATGAAAGAATGACAATAAAATTTTTGAAGTGTATTAGGGATTTAAGTGGACCAACTAAAAGTTTCAAGCTAATATCGTACATATGTCAAAAAGTAACTTGATTGAACAAATTTAAAAATGCAAAAATGGCACCACACATCGATAAAAGTTCACAGACAATTAGTATCATTGTGCCTTCCGGCAATAGAAACCGCATGTTATTTACATCTTGCTTCAAAAGAAGGGAAGCGATGTCAATTTAATACATTTTGCAAATTCAATTCCTCTTCGCTACACAAAAAAGCTGGAAATAGTTGTGAAATGAGATCTTCCCAAGAGCCTTCTCGTAATTAATTCTGGGGCCACAGCTCCAAACTATAATCATTGCACTATTCCTATGACGTTCGTAGAGAAGCTAGCTCTGTATTGAAAATCATAAATCACATTGTCGGGATTAGTGAAAACTATGAAGACATTCAAAAGGTGATCATCATCATTACTAAAAACCAAACATAATACCACATAAAAAAGTAACTTCGAAACTTACCATCTCCCGTGAATGCTCCAAATTTCTTAACACTGAGGTCGCGAAGTTGCTCTAAGCTGACTGCAGGGAATGGCATTTCCATGGATACTTGTACGCAAAGCTCACGCGAGACTTGTCCCATAGTCGGTCGCAGCCGCGGATCAGCTTGCAAGCATGTGAACGCTAGCTTGGCGATCAAGACCACGTTTTGTGCATCTCGAAGACAAAGTCTAGAAGGTGAGAGACGGTGATCTAGCACATCCTTTAACATTATTGACGACTCAGATTGGGTGGATGATGAACATTCCCGAGAGATATAATATCCTGGATGCTTTCCCATGATTGTCTCTAATGCGATGACTCCAAAGCTATACACATCGCATTTTTCGGTCGGAACTATAGAATAAGCTAGCTCTGCAAAGAATTCATAGTTTTTCATAACCTCCATCATATGCTATATTCAAGTTAACAACATTGCTTCCCATGATGTGATGATTACAAGTACAAATTTGAACTTAATCTACTTTTACAACACTGATTTGATCATGGGAGTTTATGCTTCGACAAAGTTCAAACAATATTATTTTGACACTCAAAGTAAGAGCATCTTTAGGTGACACGAACTATTATGATATTTTTCCTCATTTGCCAATTCTTTCTTGCCTGGGAAATCAAAAAGCTTTCTGTCTACATTGAACTTGAAAACTTCGATGGAGTAAACAAATTTCCATAAAACGATTAAATAACTAAAGAACTACACCAAACTAGAGGTGTCAAAAAATAGTCCAAAAATGAGTACATGACCCATTTTGAGGGTTATATACGGGTCAGAGATTTCTAAAAACCCAACTAAAAATGGGTCAAAAAAGTGAGTCTAATTTACATGGGTCAAAAATGGGTAACAAGTTATGACCCATTTTCGACCCATTTAAATTATCAAGTGGGTTGAAATCTTAGAACTCATTTTTTAATTTTCAATCCAAGCCCCACACAATCTTTCCCTCTTTAACTTTATGAAAATGTGTTTTTTTTTTTAAAATTAAAATCGAAATTATAATTATTTTTCATATTTCAATTTTCTTTATTTTTTCTTTATTTTTCCTCCTTCCTAGTTAGTGGCCGACAGGGCGACGGCCGGCGACAGGCCAGGTGAGGCTCGAGCCTCGCCGGATCTGGCGAGACTCGAGCTCGCCGGCGTCGGGCGGGCCTCGACCTCGCTAGATCGGCGAGATCGAGCCCCGCCCGACACCGGCGAGCTCGAGTCTCGCCAAATTCAACGAGGCTCGGCCTTGCCGGCCACTGGCGAGGCTTGAGCCTCGTTGAATCTGGCGAGACTCGAGCTCGCCGGCATCGGGTGAGGCTCGATCTCGCCTCGCTCGACGCCCGTGGGGCCTCGGCCTTGCTAATGACTGGCGAGGCTCGAGCTCGCCGGCGTCGGCGAGCTTAATCTCGCCTGTGGTCGTTCACCGGCTGTCATTGTGGCCGGCAGCTGGCCGAAGAAGAAGAAAAAATAAAAGAGAAAAGAGAAAAAAATAAAAAAATAAAAAATTATATTTTAGAAAATAAAAATAATTTTAAATTCTATTTATTTTAAAAAATAATTTAAAAAGAATTATAAAATTTTTCCATTTCCATTAAATTTGTATTGCATAAAAGTGTTTTAGCAATACTTTTTTTTAAATAAAAAAAATCATAAAAATGAGCTTTATTAAATTTAATTAAAGATTTTTTATGTTACAGTTTTCAGTTACTCAGTAGTATGTTCACTTCAAACAAAAAAAGCATGTGCATGGTCTAATTCTTTATAAATATTTCAATTTATAGGTTTTTTTTTCAACTTTTTTTTATTGTATTTACTATTTTTAATTTAATTCGAAGTTGCATATAATAGGAGTGGGTTTTCCTAAAATATTAATAGGTTTTAGCAAATCGGGTTGGGTATGGGTTGGGTATGGGTCTGGTCGGGTATAGGTCACTTGATTTACACTACATGAATATGAGTCAAAACAGGTTAAATGGGTCAAATATGAGTCGACCCATTTTTTACCCGACCTACCCATTTGATGGGTCTACACCAAACTAGCAAAATTTCAATTATAGAAAGGATGTCTGACACCAAATATAATCAAAATTGCAAAAATTATTAAGTACCTGGAGCAATATACCCAATGGTGCCAGCAATAGCAGTCCAGTTTGATGAATCCGGCCTCAATAGTCTTGCAGTGCCAAAATCAGAAACGTGAGCCTCATAATCGGAATTCAATAGAATGTTGTTACTGGTCAAGTCTCGATGAATCAACGGAAGCGAACATTCATGATGCATATAGGACAATGCATCCGCAACTCCTCGAACCACATTTACTCTCTTGTCCAATTGAAATTCTATTGCTCTTTCATCGTCGTTCAAAATTGTTCTCAAACTCCCTCTTTCCATGTAATCGTACACCAAAAAATAACGTTGGGCATGAGAGCAAAACCCATAAAATTTCACAATGTTGCAATGGCGTATATTTCTTAAGGCTTGAATTTCCCTTTCAAATGGTATCAAATCGACAATCTCGCTATCTTCTCGAGATGATGAGATTTGCTTGACAGCAACCATTTGATCTTCTGATATCTTGGCTTTGTAAACAATTCCATATGCTCCTTCACCCACATAGTACTCGGAGTCAAATCCTCTCGTGGCCTCAACAATTCGATCATAGAAAACCTTGCCATCATAACTCAGAATACGCATAAAATCTAAATCATTTGCCCGTTCATTGTTCTCTCTCTTAATTATCCTTCTTGAACGGTGATTGATGATGACAAGAACAGTCAAGGTGGAACAGAGAAAAAGAAACCCCAATAATGAGAAAATCAGGACAATTATGATTCTAGTATTAATGTGTTTAATGCTTTTCTCGCTCATGGTAGAATTGCATTTTGGTAAACCAACAACATTTCCACAAAGCCCTTTGTTATGCTGAATTGCCTCAAATGGAGCCTCAATGAAAGCCTTGACATTTGGGAGAGGACCTTCCAGGTCATTATAGGATACATCAATGGAAGTCAAGGCCAACATATCACCAAAAACATGTGCAATGGAACCATAGAGGTTGTTGTGGGAGATATTTAGAACTTGCAACATTCTTAACTTTCCAAGCTCTCCCGGTATGTTTTCAGTCAACATATTATGACTCAAGTCAAGAACCTCGATGAATTGTGCATTGCCTAACTCAAAAGGGATGCTTCTTTGAAATTTGTTTCTACTCAAGTTCAAGCGCAACAAGTTTTGGCATGAGCCTAGCTGCACCATGATCGATCCGCTCAAATTGTTGGATGCCAAGTTTAGATATGTCAGATGGGAGAGAAGTCCAATCTCAATCGGTAGATTTCCCATGAGCGCATTGTTACTTAGATCGAGTTCTAACAACAATGATAAGCTTCCCAATTCCCTTGGGATCTCCCCACCTAAATTATTTAATGAAAGGTCTAGTCTCTGTAATTGAGCCATCCTTCCAAATATTGCGGGTATCTCACCAGAAATGTTGTTGTTTGATATCCTTAAGCTTGTCAAATTATGACAAAGCTCCCATTTCCATGAAAGTTCGCCGGTTAAATGATTGTGGCTCAAGTCTACATAATACAGATGTGGATATATTCCAAAAGCTTCTGTAATGTTTCCAGTAAGTTGGTTTCCTTCTAGTCTCAATCTGATTAATGTGTTACAATTCTCTAAGCTTGTTGGGATGGGACCCTTGAAATGATTATTGTGGACGGAGAAATATTGCAATGATCTCCCAAGGCATACATCTCTTGGCAATTCCCCCTCTAATTCATTATTATATAGTTCCAAGTGAACCAAATGTGTTAGCTTATTAAATTCAAGAGGCAAGGAACCAATGAATTTATTGTCACAAAGCCCTAAAAGAGTTAGATTTGCCAAGCTTCCAATCGATGCGGGGATTGGGCCAGTGAAATTGTTGAATGATAGGCTAAGTTTAATAAGAGAAGCAAGCCTCCCGAATTCTGAAGGTATGGGTCCTGACAATCCATTTTGCCATAAATAAAGAATCTTCAAATTCCTCAAGTCACTTATCTCTCTCGGAATTGAACCAGAAAGGTCATTCTGTGAAATGCTGAATATGATTAAATTGCCTAGTTTTCCGAGAGAGGTAGGAATGGACCCTGAAAGTTGATTTTTCCATAGATCAAGGTAAATAAGGCTACTCAAGTTCCCTAGGGAAGTAGGAATTGGACCGGTTAAAGCGTTTCTAGAAAAATCAAGTTTCAAAAGAGAATTCAACCGTCCTATCTCCTGAGGGATGTGACCACTCAGGTTGTTCGCACAAAGGGACAAAGAATGAAGACTTTCTAGCATGCCTATACTTGGAGGAATGTCTCCAGACAGTTCATTGCCACAAAGATGAAGGGAGTTGAGTTTGGAAAGGTTACCAACACTTAGGGGGATGGAGCCATAGATTGAGTTGACGTGAAGCTCCAAGCTAACCACATTGGTTATGCGCGAGAAGTCAAGGCCGTCTAGAGTTCCTCTCAAACCAAGATAGGAAAGATTTAGATGGGTGACGGCTCCATAGTCATCACAAGCGACACCAGTGAAGCCGCAAGGATTGTTGCCGTGCCATGAAGAGAGGAGAGATTGGCTATGGTTGTCAAGAGCATATTTCCAATTCAAGAGAGCTTTTGCTTCATCCTTATTGTCAGTCGCGTTGACATTGAAAGAAGAAATGGAGGAAGCAAAAGCGCCTGCACCATGAAATGAAGTGGCGTCGACCAAGAAGAGCGAGAAGAACAAGAAGGTGCCTAAAGGAGAGCGGTTGGACAGCAATAAAGAAGAAACCATGATTTGGGGATGGCTAGTTTATGGGAGGTAAGATGGTTCAGGTTTACATATGGTTAGCCACATTGATGACCTATTTCTAGATGGAATATCACTCCTGAAGCCTCAGTCGGAGCCAATGCCTTTTATAGGGGTACAACGTTTTCCAAGCGTGGGACTTTGGAAATTCAGTTTAACTGGGAAATTTGGAAAATCAATTCCCACCATTTCAGGCAGAAATTACGAAAGCGTGGGACTTCCTGATTGCCTTTTGCTGCAGAAAACCCACGATTAAGGGAGAAAAAAGAAGGAAAAAAGGGATCTTTGACATCAGCTTCTTCTATACTTTTTCCAACAACTCCGTTGATTATCTTCATGGACTGAATAGATAAGTAGATAATGTTTGTTCTCACATAATGCAATCACTTAACCAACGCATTGGATTGAAATCTTGCTATAATTGTGATGACCATATAAGGATCATTGTAGTTTAACTAAAACCACTTGAATAATAGATATTTTTATGTTTCACTATTTACTTCATCTAAATTTTGGGTCAGACGTACTTTCACCTTTTGTTAATATGAAATGCTATGATTTTTTGCACTATATAAATATTGATACGTGAATTCACATACGATCTTTTCATAATTTTCATTATATATGGTTAATGGCACTCTTCTACTTGTTCTTTGAAGCTCAAGCACATGCTCCTCCCAACCCGCAATAGATCTCTCTCTCAAAAACCCCTGTTTTCGCAGAATTATTTATAGCAAATGTGAATCTCGGGTTCACTCCACATGTGTGGGTCTTACTCTTTTTTTTTTGCTCGCCAAGTCTTCACCCCCTAAAACACTCATGAATGTATGAACACAGGAAATCCTCATGAGCAACAAAATCAACATCAGCTTTATCTTTTGATAAAAAAAGAAAACATATGCTTTATCTTTCTTTGCTTTAGTTTTCTCGAATTTTTTTTTTTTTTTGGTGGGCTTCTCTCTTTTCTTTCTCCAATCAATTTGTCTTAATCACGTGGAGGACTTTGACTCATGAAGCCCTTAATTGTTGTACTTTAGCTAGTACGTCTATGATGGGGTGCGATTGGATCGCACCGTATGGACTTGATACGTTACGATGGAAATATATCTCTTGAAAAGGTACGAAGGGAGATGTATAAGAGTCTCCCGAACACAACCGTTGGAATGGTTGGCAGATAATATGATCAGAAAATCCTCTCATTTGTTTGTTCTATTTCCATCAAAGGGAGAAGGCATTCCATTTTCACTATTACAAAGAACAATCGGCATTTACGTTGTGGAAATCGGGTGCTTTCCTCGTGATTGCATTCAAACCGATGTAAAGTGTTTTTGTTTGTGATTCATCCGCAATTCAACGTTCGTTCCGGGGTTAATTGTTATTTGCGCATCGGATAAAGGTAAATCGTCTTCCGTTGACTTGAACTCCAACATTGGTATCAGAGCCTGGTCGTGATTTCTGCCTTGTTTTTCATCGAACTTTCTCATTTACCATTTGATATCGAGATCAAGAGTATGAAATCTACACTGTTTGGATGTCTATTGGTCGGAATTACTATCTGAGTTGTCGAAAACGAACCGAAGCGAAGAACGGGTTCGGGGTCGGGTACACCCGTACGGTTTTGGCCATTTTTCGAAATTTTTTTTGGCCAAAATCATTTTTCAAATATACATGGTGAAAGTACTTGTTGAGACGAGTCCGACGATGGGTAGAGCACCGCCGGAGAACGCCGGACGCGCCCACACACGCGGCTAGAAGCCGCTGCGCGTGGGATCCACGCGCCTGACGCGCTGGGCACGCCATCGAACCGGCGCGTGACGTCACGCGCTGCGTCGGCAAACCAGCGCGTGAACGTCATGCGCGATTCGGTGAACCGACGCGTGATGACGTCACCGATGATGTCACCGCCGGCAGCAGTTGGCTGGCCAGCGACCCGAGGCCTGACCTGTTGACTCGACCCAAACCGTTGATCGGTCAACAGTCGGACTGGCCAGGAGCCATTTGGGCTCGTTGGCGTGTGCGCCACACGCGCCGCGCACTTAGGCGGCGCGTGGAGGCACGTGCGAGCTCCGATTGGAGCATGGTTGGTGGTGTTTGGTTTGTATGGATGTCCCCTACACTGTGGCATAGTTATTTTTCATTTTTGAATTTTATAAATGTATGAAATTGTGTATGGAACCCTAAGTACGCGTATTTTTAAGGTAGTAATGCAAAATTTATTCATTTGCAGCTAGTATTTTCTTATGTTTTAGGAAATACAGTAGCTAACCTATATGAAAATGATGTCATATATGCTGTGTAGAGCTTGATTCGATGGTAGTATGTATGTTGACACCTAAATTTTGGCGACCCGTTTAGTCATTTATCGCATTAAAAATTAGGGGTTAATTTTATCCCTGAAAAAAAAATAGTTAATTGCATAGCATATAGTTTTAGGTGCATTTATTTTTAATTTGCATTTTTTGCATTTAGCATTGGACCGACGGCGAGCATATTCAGATAGGATTTTTCACATTTTCGGGTAATATACACCGATGGGTATATTCTTGGGTAGAAAAGAAATTTTTGGATGGAAATATTCGAAAAATACAAAAGGGAATATTGCGCGGGGTGCAAGGATATATTTATGGGATTATGCACAAGCAAAATTGGAAGTGAAATATTTCACCAAAATTTAATTCCCTCTCCTATATAATGTGTTGTGCACGTACGACAAGGGGGGCCACACATTGAACATACGGCCACACGTTGAGAGAATAGATAGAGTGGAGGATCCAATAGAGAATAGAAACCGAAGTTCTTTATGCTCTTTGGGTCCCAATTCTGAGATCGCTCCATCACCGCCTCCAAGATTCACTAGCCATCATTGTTGCTGCTAGACATCCACGCTGTGCCTGCACCGCGACGGCCCCCTCTTGGCCGAGCTCTTCCCTTTCACTACAGCGAATCTCTTCCTGTTTTGCAGGTTCTCGAATGAGCAGCACTGATTTTTTACCGTGCTGTGAGCCGTGACATCGCTGCCGTTGTCGAGCTGAGACCAGTTTGGTGCCTTCCCGCAACAAAATCGTTCTCCATTTTGCAGGTTTGCTGTGAGACTATCTCGGTGAACATCTGAGCATCCTCCTCATCGTCAGCCCATGCTTGTGCGTGGTAACCACCTCCATCGAGAAGTCCACCCAGTGAGTTGCTCCTTCCCTAGCCGAGAATTATTGAACCGGCAGGCTTCACCAAGCAGCCCGTACCGAGAGTCCCACCGTCGGTCCATACGTGGCACCACCACCACGGATTCCCCATGGACGAATCTACTGCCGTGTTGATCTCGATCCTCTAGCCTCACCTCAGCTCATATAGTGAATCCTCCATTGACGCGATCTATTTGAGATTGTTTCTCTGATGGTTTATTGTTTCTCCGATGGTTTAGCTTGAACGTTGGTATCTGAAGTCAAAGTTCTGCTCCTCAATCAAATTTGCCAGCATATGTTCGACAAGAAATTCTTAAAACTAAATTGGCATAGATTTGTCTCTGATTGTTGGATTATTTTGAGTGAACATTGATTGCTGACCACGATTTCAGTCAAATTTCGTTGTTGTCGAGATTGAATATGCCCATATATTTTTTGTTTTGTTTCCACCCTATGTTGGCGTGTCTTCTCGCTGCGTTCAATGTGGGTCGCCGAAGAGGTCGGAGAAGAGACCGAGCTACAAGTGAAGTCAAGCGTTCCTGACCCTCATACTAGAAGATCCAGCGAGTTTCCCGCAACGAGCGACTTTGGTCGGGATTCTTCTGATCAGCGACAAAAGTCTTCCCACGCATACTACACACACGAGAGGATTACAGAGATAGAGAGGGAAGGTCTCAACCGACCCTTGGTGGGGGCCTTGCCAAACACTACTCGAGACTTGACGTGGGTCACCCTCCCAACGACGTTGCTGCTGATCCATCACAACGAGCTGCTCTTCGTACGGTGCCGATCACTCACCTGTTGCCCGGCAACACGTCTTGAATTCGTTGGGTCCAATTTGGATTATTTGCAGATTTCTTTAATTTTGTTGAGAAGTACAAAGTTCCTGGAGCTAGAATCCATCGACGGTGGACGTCCATCATCATTATTCATCGCAAGCTAACCCACTACCGATCTACCACCCATTGATCGTTGTTCACAAGTGGCCAAATTTGAAAGCTGATATTTGAATTAGAGCCCATTGTGACGATCCACCGCTGAATGCAGCACGGTCTTCCAGTCCCAAGCATCAGCTAACAAGTATCCAGCATCCTCGGCGAGTCTCCTTGAAGGTTATCGGTTCCTGTCGAAGTTGCCATTGTCCCGTGGTTTGTGGTCCTATCCAGCCACCATCCAACGCGTTCTGACTTGGAAGCATTATCCACCTGATATTGTGAATCAGGTAAGAATTTTGATTAATTCGTTATTGTTGTCGAATCCGTAGAATTGTGACGTTGTTTGAATATTTGATCGATATTGCCATATCCAAGAGATTTCTTGATCCATCATAAATTAGGAAATTTTCCTAATTTCGCAACATGCATATGATTGACGGTCCGATTTCACGCTCGAAATACGACCCGCAATCGTACTGAAAAATCACCAATCCGATCTCGCGCTCGAGATACGATTCGTGGTTTTATTTAAAAATTGGCCAACCCGATCTCATGCGCGAGATATGGTTCGTTAATTTGGATATCAATCTTGCTATGATTTGCTGTCGTGCCATTTAAGTTAATTTTGTTTTCATAAAAAAATCAAAAAAATGTAGGTTAGAATTAGGTTTATTCTCCGTTTAGGGTTTACATATTTAGAACAAGAATTTTATTTCGAATTTAAAAAAAAATCAAATCAATTGATTTAAGTTGCTAGTTTTTTTTTTTTAACTTGGATTGCATGTTTAATTATTTGGCAATTGTTAATTTCTAAATAAAAAAAGGAAAAAAAGGAAAAACACAAAAAAAAATCATCATGCATATGTCATGTAGAATTAGGGCATCTTTTGTACGTCATTGCATATTAGGGTAAAATTGCACTTAGTTTAATTTTAGATAATATTTTTCTTAATTTATTATGTGTTTAGGTATTTCCTTAAATATATTGCATTTTAGGATTATTTGGGTTAAGATAACATTTTAGTTTAAATTAGGATTTGGCTCAACCTAATTCCTAATACAAATTGAATAGAATCTTAATCTAGTTAGATAATTTTTACATTTTTTTCCTAATTCCGAATTTCATGAAAAAAAATACAAAAATGTCTTAGAATAAATTAGTTCCATTTTCTAGGATAGATTGCATTTTTTAGGGAATAATGTCATGTAAATGTCATATAGGATTAGATTCATGAAATGCACGTCATTTAGAGATTGCTATTAGGTCCATTTAACTAGAAATTGCATGTCATTAGAATTAAGTCATTTAATTAATATTGCATTGCATATTGCATGATTTCCATTAATTAAGTGAAAACAAAAAAAGAAATTGCGTGTTAATTAGAAATCATATCTAGGGTTGTTGATGTGAATTCTGATCTAACAACGCAGATGCTTTCGTTGCTATGAGGTAAGTCCTGCAATTTATTTATTGCTTTACTTGGATGTTAAATTGGTGGTTTGCGCACCCGCATGATCGCCTCACATGTTAAGGAAATAGATTTAAAATCAATCAAAGTTGCCTGCAGAAATGTTTTTTTTTTTTTTTTAAATAAAAGAATGGTACCGAAAGGGCATTAGAGAAATCTAGTGTAACCAAGTCCCCGTACTCATAATCTCTGGTTCGTAGGAGTAAAGTAAAACTCCCGTTACTTTACTTAGGTGACTAATCGACCTACCATAAACTGATTAGTGGCGACTCCTAGTTGAAAATCAATTGCATGTTAAGAATTTGAACCTAAGTCGCGAATTGGTATGGGCTTGGGAGAGCCCGTGCTAAGTCTAGGCTTAGCAATCCATTAGCCAAACCCTAGGTGGTTCACCCCCCGAAAAATTTGGTCGCGACAATGTATATAGTTTAATATACTTGCAATTTTCTAGTTCAAAGAAAATTCAAACAATGGTAGGAAATCCTTGTTTTTCCATTACACGTTGAATTGCGGATTTTGATTGTACTTATAACGTGATTTTTTTTGTACGTTGGTTTACATCATGCTATGTTTTTGTGTTAATGGAAAAATGTCGAAATTACATAAGGTCATGTAATTATTTTTCCTAGTGGGAGTTTGTAGGTTGGTATAATTCGAGGGAGTTCTCACCTAGAACTTAGAATTTGCACAAATTAAACTAATTAATGATAATAGAACAATCGTACATAGGAGCTAATTGAGAACATAGTGAACTTTCGTTTCTGTGTCTTTTGTTAAATTATCATTAATTTAGTTTGTCTTTGCTGCAAATTAAATATGTGTGTTACTCTAAAAAGTGTGCTAGTATTGATTCTGTGTTTATTATGTCAATGTGTTATAGAAATTGATTATGGCTTCGGCATCCAAGACCATTATGGCTGACCTTAATAAGGGTGAAAAGCTGAACGGTGACAATTATGATATTTGGCACTGAAAGGTTCAGTACATCCTTAAGGAACAAGAGGTTTTGGAAACCTCAACCACACCATAGATGAACCTGAGCATGGAACTTCAGCTTAACACAGGAGAGATCTAGAAGCTTATCAAGCTTGGAAGAAGAAAAATGGCTTTTCTCGCATCACGTTGCTGAGCTGTATGCAAGATGATCTCATGTGTGAGTTTGAAAGTTATGATAAAGCTCAAGCTATGTGAGTTGCCTTGAAAGACAAGTTTGGGGGTACATCTGCCACTAAGCTGAGGAGACTCACCATCAAGTTTGACACATACCGAAAGCGCCCAAATGTAACGATGAGGCAGCATCTTCAGGAGATGTCAAACATGATTCGTGAGCTGAAGTCGGCAGGTCATTCCCTTACTGATGCACAGCAAGTTCAGACTGTTATAAGGTCTCTTCCTGACAATTGGGAGCATATGAAGATCAATATGATGCATAATGAGAATATGGTCACTTTTGATGATATCGCGCGTCATTTGGAATTAGAGGATGAGCGCCTAGAGGCTGCAAGATCCTCCACCCATGCTTATGTTGCTGAATCGAGTTCGCGCAAAGTTTCGGGCTTTAAGGGCAAAAGGAATTCTCAATTCAACAACAAAAGAAAGAAGACCGATCGTGCACCTAAGAGGGCTAAGACCTTCCAACGCAAGAAGTGTGGTGGGAAGAAGGACAAGGCCAAGATGAAGTGCTACAATTGTGGCAAGATGGGTCACTTTGCTCGTGAATGCACTGAGCCAAAAGAGGTACCCTATTACTCAATTACTTTAAGTAATGTTTTTGTTTCTAGTACTGTAATGCTTGTTGAATCACATCCAATGTGGACTGTAGACTCAGGAGCAACAGATCATGTAACTAGAGACCGAGAAGCATTTATGGAGTACCGTCGGAGACAGCCTGGAAGAAGATGGATATATGTTGGGAATAACTCAAGAGTTGAAGTGAAGGGTATCGGCACATGTAAATTAATTTTACGTGGTGGTCGAAGCCTATTCCTACATGATGTCCTCTATACTCCGGATATTCGACGAAACTTGGTCTCCATAGTTGTTCTTCTTAGCTTAGGTTATGTATTGAATTTTCATAGTGATTGTATTGACATTTTGTATGGAACAATTTATTATGGTTTAGGTCATATATCGAATGGTTTTATGGTGTTAGACATTGACTATGATCAGTACAATATTAATGTCGATGGTTATTTTTCTTTAATTGCATCTTCTAGTAATGTTGAGATTGATGCAAGTACTTGGCATGCTAGATTAGGTCACATTGGGTTGCAAAGAATGCAAAGATTAGCTAGAGAATGCCTTTTAGGGTCACTCACTAATGTTAATCTACCTGTATGTGAACATTGTCTAGCGGGAAAAGCAACTAGAAAACCATTCAGTAAAGGGACTAGAGCCGAATTTCCATTGCAACTCATACATTCTGACATTTGTGGTCCTTTGAATGTGAGGGCGAGGCATGGAGCCTCATAATTCATCACTTTCATAGATGACTTCACGTGTTTTGGTTATGTCTTTCTGATCCCCCATAAGTCAGAAGTATTAGACTGCTTTAGACGATATATAACGATGGTAGAGAATCAGTTGAACAAAACAATAAAGGCATTGAGAACCGATCGTGGACGTGAGTATCTATCGAAACAATTCAAGGCTTTTTATGATGAAAAGGGAATTGTACGACAATTGACTATTCTTGGTACTCCACAACAAAATGGGGTAGCTAAGAGAAGGAATAGAACCCTAATGAAAATGGTTAAGTCTATGATGGCGCAAGCAAATTTACCTATTTCCTATTGGGGAAATGCATTATTGACTGCTGCCTATGTACTTAACCGAGTGCTCTCAAAATCGGTCACTTCCACCCCTTATGAATTATGGACTGGTAGGAAACCAGACTTGAGTAGTCTACGTCCATGGGGGATGTGCAGCTTATGTTCATGATTCTTCCCATAAATATGGCAAATTAGGTCCTAGAGGAAAGAAATGTATATTTATAAAATATTCTGAACACTCCAAAGGGTACGTGTTCATAGGTGAACAAGCTGATGGAAGTGTGACCGAAATGGAGTCACGAGATGTCACGTTCTTGGAGAACGATTTCCCTAGCCGGGGTGAGATTGATAAGAACTGCTAATTATATGAGATGGAAGATCCTGATAACACACCCACTAATATTGTAGAGGGAAATGAAGATTTACCTCAACACACAAGACCTAGTGGAAGTGTAACATCGCCTGACGAATTGAATTCAAGAGAAATTCAGTTGCCTAAAAGTAATCGTAAAAGCATTCCTCGTCGTCGTTTTGAGATTGAAGGGAAAGCATTTATGATTGCTCAGAAAGACAATGCTGAGCCTAAGACTGTTCAAGAGGCTCTCTCATCCTCTGATAAGGAAGAATGGAGAAATGTTTTGGAAGATGAAATTGAGTCAATGAGGGTAAATCATGTATGGGACTTGGTTGATCCACCACCCAATCGCAAAGCCATTAGAAACAAATGGGTCTTTAAGATTAAACGAAGGGCGAATGAATCCATTGAAAAGTATAAGACTCGCATTGTGGCGAAATGTTATGCTCAATAAGAGGGTATAGACTATGAGGGAACCTTTTCACCAGTTGTACAGTTTGCCTCAATACGCCTTATTCTAGCCATCGTTGCACATTTGGACCTTGAATTACATCAAATGGATGTATAGACGGCATTTCTCAATGGAGAACTAGATGAGGAAATCTATATGAAACAACCAATAGGTTTCATGACTAAAGGTCAAGAGTATAAAGTTTGCAAACTTCGTCGCTCAATATATAGCCTTAAACAATCATATAGACAGTGGTATCTTCATTTTCATCGAGCCATAACAACTTTTGGTTTCACGATGATCGAAAAAGATCACTGTGTATATGTCAAGAGGTCCGAAGATAAATTTGTGATTTTATCACTTTATGTGGATGATATTCTGTTGGCTGAAAATGACAAAGTTTTGGTTATCATCATAAAAGAATGGTTGTCCTCCAATTTTAAGATGAAGGACATGGGAGAAGCTGCTTATATATTAAGAGTTAAGATCGAAAGAGATCGATCAAGGAAACTCATTGCTTTATCACAAGAGTCTTCTATTATGAAGATTATTGAACGTTTTAATGTGCAGCACTGTAATCCCATTTATACCCCTGTCATGCAAGGTGAAGGCCTAAGTACTAAGATGTGTCCTAAGACTCTAGAAGAAATTAGAGTAATGGAAATTGTTCCTTACACTAGTGTGGTCGGAAGTTTGATGTATGCTATGATGTGTACTCGACTCGACATATGTTATGTTGTGGGATTGGTGAGCTGATATCAATCAAATCTCGGTCAAGCACACTGGAAAGCAGTGAAGAGGATCCTCAGATACTTGAAAAGCACTATGGACTATCGACTTTGTTACCAAGGGAATGATTTACGCCTATTAGGCTATTCAAATACTAATTGGGGTGGATACCTGGATGAGCATAAATCGACTTCTGGATATGCGTTCTTGCTCAATAGAGGGGCAATTTCTTGGAATATCAAGAAACAGACATGCACAGCCCTGTCTACTATGGAGGCAGAATTTATTGCATGTTCTGCTGCAGTGCAAGAAGCAGTTTGGCTAAAACGTTTTTTTGGAAAATTTAGTCACTGTCACTGAGATTCCAAGACCAGTGACAGTTTATTGCGATAGTGAAGCAGCCATTGCCTATGTGAAAGATCCCAAGTATCATGGAAGGACGAAGCACATTGACATAAAGAACAATTTCATCAGAGATATTATAGCACGGAAAGAAGTTATCCTACAATACATTTCAACCAATAGAATGGTTGCTGATCCATTTACGAAGGCTATTCCTAGAGACATATTCTTGACTCACAGAATGTCACTAGGATTGCGTAAAATGTTATATGTGTTATTGTAGAAGATAATTGGTTTATGTATTTGTGGACATATGTATTGTACTTGTTTGTTCATTAGTGATTTGATGTTTTATCAATAAGTATAAATCCACTATAAGACTAGCACATACACACATATATTATTGAAAAGTACGTCAGCAGGCAATGATTGGCTCACTCACACGAGCAATCACCTCAAGTGCTATAGTTAGCACGTTGAGATGAGACATTATGTACAAGTAAATGCCGAAGAGCAAGTTTAGTACATAAAATAATATGTCGCCTTGATTGGAGTCAAGATGAGGCCTGTGATTTGTTAATAATAAGACCGAATATGATAGTTCCACAATCATGTATGCCTGAAAGATGCCGGATGCGAGTATTTAATTGAGGCGCTATAGAAAGCAAGCTGATATAGTACTCGAGCTAAACATGAGTATGTGAGGAGCACGTGACTATGTTTAGGCCAAGATCCGTATAGTGGATATATTTAGTAAATGACATACGCTCTTATAGAAAGAGAAATCCACTATAGCATGTAATTCATACTACACGTGCATTGTACGACGGACAAGGGAAGATGAGTAAAATTATCCCTATTTACTCATCGTGTGAGCCCTTGAGGTAATTTATAATTTACCTCATTTTGTGCCCTATGTTACTTCTGACTATGTTTTCGAAGTGAAAGATCAATGTTAATACTTTAGCATGTTATCGGCAGTCATAAATGGATATGGCCTTATGGGACATGTCTAGGAAAGCAATTGTTCTGAAATGGAGAGAGACATGAGTGCGAAGGAAGACTATTGTTGTTTTACATCTACCACATGTATTTACTGGTCGACCAATTATATCGCCCTCTGTGGTTGCGGATATAATTGTAAATACATGGTGTTTTTTTTTTTTTAGGATAGTCAAGTATGGCCTTCAAGGGATAGGTATACTTGGATTGATGTAACAAAATATATCTGGGGTACTGTGAGACATCGATTGTTTATTTATTTTCGGGATTGTAGCCATTATGTCATCCCTAACAGGTGTATAATTTGGGCTCCCAAGTGCAAGTGTACTCACTGGTCGCACGACTTACTTGCCAGTATGAATTGTTTTGTAAAGTTGATGAATGTTGAATGCCTTGTATTCTTGATAGAGCGCTATCAAACCCATTATGTCCGAGTAGGAGATGTACTTTAGCTAGTACGTTCATGACGGGGTGCGATTGGATCGCACCGTATCGACTTGATACGTTACGATGGAAATATATCTCTTGAAAGGGTACGAAGGGAGATATAAAAGAGTCTCCCGAACACAACCGTTGGAATGGTCGGCAGAGAATACGATCAAAAAATCCTCTCATTTGTTTGTTCTATTTCCATCAAAGGGAGAATGCATTCCATTTTCACTATTACAAAGAACAATCGGCATTTACGCTGTGGAAATCGGGTGCTTTCCTCGTGATTGCATTCAGACCGACGTGAAGTGTTTTTGTTCGTGATTCATCCGCAATTCAACGTTTGTTCCGGGGTTAATTGTTATTTGCGCATCGAATAAATTCAAGTCGTCTTCCGCTGACTTGAACTCCAACATTAACTACTTCAAATTCTTTTGACTTCCATCCCTTCAAATGGTCTAATTATGTCACCGTTTGTGCGAAGCTATTCGATTTTCATAATTTGATTAAACTCAATTATTAAAGTAATGAAATTTTTTAAGCTATCGTGTCCTTTTTTCCTTTTTTAACTAGTAAGTTCTTGACTTACCTTTTCAATCTTCATGGGTTTAGTTCCTTGTGAGTCATGGCCTCTTGCCATGTTTCATGTGATGGGCCCAAATAAAGTCATGTCCCACTCGAAAATTTGCTAAACCTATACTTTTATGATGGAGGGCCTTGAGTAAAATTTAGGCCAAACCCCTGATTTGAGTGCGGATCGCCTCTACTTCTATAATCCATTGAAAAAAGTCGTAGCTCATAATCATATGTGCTTTATTGTTATGCCACCTATTCTATAACTATTTTACCTCGAACACTTCTAACATTAGTATATGTAATGTTTTAATTAAATACAACTTGATATAAGAGACAAGAACAAGCTAAACTCATTGTTGAAATGTAGTTTTATTTTTTAACTTATTAGTCAAATGAAAAAAACAACATAAAGAAAGTTCTTTCATAAATAATTACTCAATTATACATTAAGCCACATACTCTAAAATTAATTTGCCTTGATGCCCTCGTAATGTGTAACTGATTTTTACTTAGATACAACTTACTATAAGAGACAAGAACAAGCTATATTCATTATGGAAGAATTTAAATTGATTTTTTTAATTTTATAAGTACAAAAGACATTACAAATAATGTTTTGAGTGTTTGGCGAAGTGGAGTTGCGACCAAGAGGACTGCACCCCCCGTCCTCGACTGTGAGATTTACGCACAAGATCACTTGTCTAGCAAGAGATCTGTCATGAGTTACAGAAAAAAGTTATAGCCCAAGTCTTTGATTGTCAACTCTAATTAGAAAAGACTGAGCAGGACATGGTGGATCAAATCTGCTAAGTGTCGGGAGTTCTTAGTCGGCAAACATGGATAGTCGACGAGGTGATTAGCAATTACCAACAGTGTGCATACAGAAAAATTATTAAGTCCTAAGACATGAGTGTCGGTAAGCGAAGTTCAATTTAGTCAGCAAACAGACCACGAACACATTATCGGCGACGAGCTGAGCACTAAATAACCACCAAGGTTTTGAGTGTTGATCTCGAATACAATTCACATGAGGGAGTCAATGTGGTTGCTAGGCTGACATGATCCAAAAGTAGTGGAGCCATAAATCTTGTAAGCCACTAACCGTGGAGGCTGAGAAACATGGGCTGTTATAACTTAGAAAGAGGGGTTGCAAGTTGCAGAAGAAACCGTCAACGTGGGGCGAGTAATGGATACATGGTCGTCGATAGTGGATCTTTGGTAACCGTTTGTAAATACATGTTGGTGAATTCTAGAAGTCACGTAAGATGTTATTTGCTTTCTTTATAATTATTATTAATCATTGCTAGTGGATTTAAATAGGGTTAATATCTTAAAAAATTCCAAACTAGTATACGTGTAATAAATTTATCCTAAACTAATTTTTTGACCATGAAAAATTCTAAATTGGTATACTTGTGACAAATTTACCCCAACTGACCATAAAAAAATCCAAAATTGATAAACTTATGACAAATTTATCCTAAACTAAGTTATTCAACCGCCAAAAACCCTAAATTGATACATTTATGACAAATATACCCTATGTTAAATTGGATTAATATCACAAAAAATCATAAAAATTGTATGATTGTGACAAACAGAGAATAAAATCGCAAAGTGTTATATCAGTCAACTGTCATGTGTCATTCAATATAGTAATTTGATAATAAAATTTAATTGGAAACTAACATAGAGTAAATTTGTTACAAGTGTACTAGTTTAAAGTAAATTTATTAAAAGTGTATCAGTTTGGGATTTTTGGTAGTCAAAAAATTAGTTTGCGGTAAATTTGTTATAAACGTATCAATTTCAGGTTTTTCAAGGTATTAACCCATTTAAATATTAGGATTGTAATTCAAGCAAATGACCATTAATCAATCAATGGACACTAGTTGTTTAAATTTTATCTTCCCATTATCTTTACATTATAGTACCCTTTTACATGGCTGACTATGATTGTTTCCAATTTTCATACCTTTAACTTTTTCATCAATAAGCGTTTTGAGTCCAAGAATTAACAAATATCCCTTCATATACTTTGACAATTTCCATATCTATCCATATTTTGAAAGGTGCTTCATTGACACTTTTACCGAAACAAACACCATAAACTGATTTCCAAAAAACAAACTCAGTTCTTGGGTTGAATTAGGAGATGTCAGTTGGTGCGGGCTGGTTTCAAATGTAACTAGTTCAAATTTTCGGTTCCGATTCTTTGGAACTCCAAGGTCGATTCCATCTTCCGCCTTTGAAGCCAATCACCCTCACTCATGCATATGAAATCACCACATAAGATCGGCTTAATTCGATATCCGACGGTGAGGTGTAAATATTTTAAAGTAAATTTTTTTTCCATAAAATAGAATTTACAAGCTGGACAGTTGCATGTACATAAATAATGTGTTTGATCAACAGAGAATGAGATTATCACGGATCGTAAAAGATGTTCCAAAAAATAAAATAAAAATCAAGAGTGAGAAAATGCAAAGAAAAGTGGAAGATGGGGGCCCGATGAATTAAGTAGACGCGTGAAGTACCGAAGGCCCAGCCTTCTAGAAAATCTCCAAACGAACGAGAGCCCAAAGGACCCAAAACACGCGAGCTAGTCTGTCGATGGCTTCTCCGTTCGGCAGCAGCGACCGTGAAGATTCGTTCCTCGGTGAAGAAGATGTGCGAGTTCTGCAAGCCGGTGAAGCGCCGTGGGCGCCTGTACGCCTTTTGCTTGGCCAATCTCGAGAAAAGCCGTACAGGGGAGGGAGCTGTCCTTCACCAAGGACAGCTCCCTCCCCTGTACGGCTTTTCTCGAAACCTGTTGAAAATTTGCGACTTCTGTGTGATTCGTGCTTTGAAATCAGTCTGCAATTGTTATGGGAGCTGCATAACTACATGTGATGGAACGCTCAGAGCATAAATTAGTTTTGAGGCCTAAACACAGCACCGGCTAATCCTCTCTTCCCAGACGAACACTCAGAGCATAAATTAGTTTTTGTTCGTTTGCCCCCAACTCAACTACTCCTGTTGGATTGAATTTATAGCACCGACTAATGAATTGTAGAATGAAGCATCTTTAGAGGCTGTCACATCTCAAAGATTAAATGGTGCATTACAGCCATGATTTAAGACCGTTAGAGTTGGGAGAGCATGGTAAGCCAAGTGGATAGGCCAAACCATAAAAATGTTTTGCATATCTTTTAGAGAAAGTGATACAAACGGTCCATGAACTTTGCAATGTGGTCCTTGAACTTTTAATTGGTTTAATGTAGTCCCTGAAGTTTAGCCCAATGTGCAATGTGGTCCCTAAACTTTTATTTTATTCATTGTGATTTCTAAACTTTTGGTACAAGTTCAATTTAGTACATGGACTATATAAAAATATTCAATGTTATCCCTAATTTTGAATTAATGGAAGGACTAAATTGAACATGTTAATATAATTTGGGGACTAAGTTGAATATGTACCAAAATTTCAGAGATTACATTGAACAAACTAAAAATTTATGAATCACATTGCACATTCAAAATCAAGGACAGCGTTGAACATTTTCATATATTCCATGGCCTAAATTGAAATCCTCAGGGAACACATTGAATAAAATAAAAATTCATAGACTACATTGTACACTAAGCTAAAATTTAGGGACCATATTGAAAAAAATTCAAAGTTCGGAGACCAAATTGCACATTGGGCCCAACTTTAGGGGCCATTTTATTGAAAGAAGATTACTATTTTTGTACAATCTATAACACCAGCGCATGTCCTACACACTATCGTTTGCTTAATTGTGAAGAAGTCCCAAGACTCCTTAGGTACCTAATTCAACTCCTCCTTGATTTTTTGTGCCTACTTCATTGAGCAATTTGCATATATCCTATTGATAAACATAAAAAAGACACATAATCCAATGTCAAACTACTCATTGTCGTGTTATAGTATTGAGAAGGGTTCTATAGAAATTAATCAACAATAAAATCAAGATGATAAAATATAAAAAAAGAATTAGATGAAAAGGATAGTTCCCTAAATTATTAGTTCTACGTGAGAGGACCAAAATCAACACTAGGATTCAAATTAAAATTTTAACTAAATTCTACTCCTGCTAAAGAAAAGCTTTCAAATTAGGACAAGAATACTCAATATGATCAGTGAGGTCTTATTCTTCTTCAAGCTTTCAATCGAAATCATTTCAAATGTAGAAGAGGACGGATTTTTCACAGTGTATCTAAAGAAAACAATTTAGTTTTCTCTACATTCTAACTGCAGAGATTTCAAAGCCATTAGTCTTATCGTTCTAGGGACAAGAAACCAAAAGCCGTTATTGAATAGAGTCAACCGGATGACAATACGCGTTAGAAAAGAAAAAGCTGTTTGAGTGGATATTGCACATATTAAGGAACGTGAATTGTGGTTTTGATGTCCATGCCACACTTCATGTAAATCAATAAATGAAAGAATGACAATAAACATATTAAAATATATTAGGGATTTAACAGCTTGTTTGGCAACTTGCCAAACAATGTTTGTTTCTATTCTTTTGTTCTCGAGAGTAGATTTAGAACAGAAATGCGTTTGGTAAAATTTTTGTTCCCGGGAACAAATTTATATTTTTTTGTTCTCGGAAGTAGATTTGGAATAGAATCGAGAATAAAAAAAAAATAATTCTTTGTTCCCGGGAACAATTCTAGAATCAAGTCAATCTATTTTTTCTTTTTTCTCTTCTTTCTTCTTCCCTCCCCCTTGTTCTTCAAGTGTTGCAGCTGCTGCCATTGCCGTTGCCCCTCACCGTCTGCTGCCGTCCGCTGCCGCCGGTCGCCGAAGGCTAGCCCAGCCACTAGGCTTGGCCTTGCCGGTGGCCAAGTGAGCCTCGCCCGAGCCTCCCCCAACGAGCCTCGCTTGGTTGGGCGAGGCTCGACATTGTCTAGATTTGGTAGGCCGACCTCGCGGTGGCCCGGCGAGGTCGAGCCCCGTTGGCGGTTGGGCGAGCTCAGCCTCACTAGATTTGGGCAAGGCTGCTTGCCCGGATCTGGTGAGGCTGTGCCTAGCCAAGGCTCGGCCGACGAGACATGGCCTCGCTAGATTTGGGCAAGGCCGATTGCCCAGCCAAGGCTCGGTCGACGAGGCACAACCTTGTCGAGGGTCGGCGATGCTCTAGTGAGGTCGCCGACCCTCGTCTAGCTCATCGTCGATGTGACATTTTGGATTTTTCGGTTCTGCTTTTAATTAAATTAATCTGGCCTTTCATTGACGTGCCTATAGTGCTATTCTCAGAGCTGATTACTCGTAAGATAACTAGACTATCTGAAGAAGCCATTAAAGAATTTTAATGCAATAGACTTGAGAATTTGACCAGGAATCAGCTACTCGATCGTGCTCATCTTTAGAAGTCATTACGGCACAGTTAAAAATCGATCATGGATCAAAAATAGGTCGGTTCGATTGAGATGTGTGGCTAAACGTGGGTGATTCCACTAAATTACAAAATTCTTGTCAGGCGGCACTAGACTGATTTTTCTGTCGTTTTGGTACCCTGTGTCCGTATTTGAAATCTCGAGATTTTCACGACAATCGAGAGTCACCAATGTGTCGAGTGGGTTCATTGTGGCTCGAAGAAAATCGACCACGAGTCATTTGCACTAAAAATTTCTGAAAGCTACTCGATAGTCTAGGTCACGCTAAAATCGCGCTGAATAGAAATTAACCGCTAATATGAATCTGATTTCAGAAATTGAAGGTTCTGTTATGTCACGAGTCATTTTAAGAACGTCGACTCAGTCTCCGAAAATTTTTCTGCAAACCGAGACTTTTTAGGAAAAAGTCGGGGTAGGGTCGTTTTTGTCTAGAAAAATCAGTGGACCGTTTTTGGTCGCGAAATTTGGGATGCAAGTGGGTTATATTGGCGAGGAAAAATACCAATTTAATTGTGAGCTCGACAATGAAATTTATAGGAGTCGAATTGCATTGATTCAAGAAGCATTTGGGTCCAAATTGAGGGAAATCAATTGAAATTCGTATGCCCCCCCATGGCCATGACATATGGACCACTTCAAGGGCTTCTAGAAGGTGTGTTGGGGCTGGAAATTGAGCTGAGGAGGACAGCTACCAAGGAGGACTAGTCAAAGGGGACAAAGGGATAGAGTTGGATCAAGAAGGACCCTCCAAGCCAATCTTGTTCCCCCTTCTCCTCATGCTGCCGTCGGCACTTCTCTCCTCCCCCTCACTTGTTATTTTCAGAGCTCAGCAAATTAGGAGAGACCAAATTTCAACCCCCCCTTTGCTGTCGAAGGTCGCCGGGTAGCCAGGAGCCACCGCGACGCCGTCGCGCCCTGCTCGCAAACCGCGCCAGCCCCGCGCGCGTCTCTGCCGTCCCTGGCCTCCATTCTGCCTCCACCGTGACCTCAAGGAGCTCCTCAAGCCAGTCGCAACCTACCCCCGCCACTTGAGTCGTCGTGGACTACCGTTCGGCAGCCGCTTGCCCTCGCCAAGCCGCCCGCCTCGCCTTCGCCGGGTTCCGCCTCAACTAGCCGATCGACCCTCCTCTCTCATGGCCAAGATCAGTCCAGCCCAGGAGTCGAGACCAGTGGGTTTCTCAGCACTGTTCAGGCCGTTTTCGGGCTGTTCCCAACCCCGTTTGGCTAGCTCACTTTGGAGTATCTCAAGCCTCACCTCGTCCCCGTCAATTTGATCCAAGCAGATCATTTAACAAGTGAGTTTAACTCACTAATCCTCATTTAGTAAGTTAATGACGTTTAAGGGTTGTTTAGTTTAGACTAAGCTTGGATTATGTGGATAGTTAGATTGGATTTGCGAATTGATTAATTATCGATGCATGTTAGGTAGATAGTCTACTGCAATTAGGGTCTAGACAAGCTCTAGTATTTATCTAGAGTGGTTCGGAAATTTTTCGGGCTCGCCTCGGCTTTTAATTAGGCTTTACGGGCCTAAGTTCTTTTTATTGGCATTTATTAATTATTTTCCATAATTATTTAATCAACTATTAATTTTCCGAAAATTAGACCGAGAGAGTCAGTGACCGGAATTTTATGCTAATTGCAGTGGTGTGATCTGTTTATTTAATTGACTGTTATTTTGTGCAAATTGAGTGTGATTGTCGATTGAGGGTATTTATCCCAAAATTAATTAATTTTAGTAATTAATTAGAAAATAACCGAGCGGCAGTTTACAGCACCGAAAATGGATTTGAGGATTGTTGAAATTGGTGGGATTTTCAAGTGGCAGAAAATTGTATTTTTGGCTAAAACCGACCGTGTAGCCAAACACGATTATTTTTATCGGATATGATAAAAATAGAGAAATGGTCGGATAATTAGATCAGTGGATCTGGCAGCTTCTGGTGAGCATAAATAGTATACTATATGAATATTGAGGCAGCTTCTGGTGAACATAAATAGTATATTATATGAATATTGAGGCAGCTTCTGGTGAACATAAATAGTATATTATATGAATATTGAGGTAGCTATGAGCTATACTATCGATTATCAGCTTAAAGTGAGCGGTCCTGAGTATGATCAAACTTTATAGATAGTATTGATTGAGATGACCGGGGAATGGTCTTGATGACATGGAATCGACTGAGTCGATTGATCGATGATTCGATCTGATTGGATGATTTGACTTGTTGATATGACTCGATGAAATTGTGAAATATATTGACTTGCAGGAAGAAACCGAGGCTAAGGTAAATTCTCTGACTAATGATAGTGCCTAGGCAGCCCTCAAGACATAATTTCTTCCTAGTCGGGTCTTAGGGGGTTGAACTTGCTGAGACGTCGTCTCACCCCGTTGTGAGATAACATTTCAGGTCCATAGATGGCAGCTCCTCCCGAGCATTTTGGGCAACCCAAGAAGATGACTGAACAGAGGCACTACATTCCGATTTATGGGCACCCTAACAGGTTAGAGTACGAGTTGGTACAGTCCATACTCCGGGTTGATGCGGGACTACCTAAGAAGGTGCCCCATCAGTACAGATCATGGTACTGCCAAGATTGTAACGGACTGAGAGAGGGTCCCATATTGGAATCGGAGATACCTTTGTATGTCTTGGAGGTTGTATTTGGGAAGGGTACTACTGACCCCAAAGGTGGATTGGTGGTAGATCCGGTGGACCCGAACTTGAAGAGCCGTAATCACCTATGTACTCTACGTAGGCTCCGGGCCGGAGTGTGGAAGGAGATGACGGGGAGGACGAGAGCCCGTAGTTGATTGGAAACCCCACCCCGTTTTGCGGGAGACTCTGTTTTATGAACTAGTTTTGTGTATGACTTGACTTATATAGTTCGGATTGTAATATATACATTATGGTTTGCTTTGTATATATAAGTGTGGTTGAGTTTTAGTTCGAAAAAATATGGCCCTATTTTTTTATCCCATTGTGTTATTGTCTGGGGATTATATTTTTGCTTCCGCATATGCGTATTAAAATGAATGGGTCGGCGATGCGTCTTGGGACGTCGCTATTTAATCGACCAGTGAGGGATGGGCGCGCGCTCGAGGATCGGGGCGTGACAGCCGATCATCCCAAGGTCGGCAATCGACCACCTTGAAGAAGAAGAAGAAGAAGGGGAGAAAGAAAGGAAAAAAATAAAAAAATTATTTAAAATATAAAAAAATGATTTGAAGTAGGAATTTAAATTTTGCTATATATAGAATACATATTTACTTTTTTATTTTGATTTATTATTTAGTATTTATATTTATAGTTTACACTAGTTTATTATTTACTGTTTAATACAAATTTAATTATTTAATATTTTTATTACTTAGTATAAATATAATTAATCAATAGAATTTCTATGATTTGATAGAATTTTAGAATGGAATAGAATTCTAAATTCTAATTCTTTTGAAATTGAAAATATAATAAAATATAATATGATTTCTTCACTCATAAGAAGACAATTATATTGGTGAGTGGTACACGAGAATTCAATATCAAATTTACACTAATCTAAAAAATTAATTGAAAAAGAATTGGAATAGAAATTTTATGCGGTTACCAAAGGTATTTCTTTTCTTTTTCTATTCCAGAATTATAAATTTTGTGCGGTTACCAAACGCGTTCTTTTGCTCAGAAATTGTTCCAGGGAACATAATGGTTACCAAACGTGCCTAAGTGTACCAACTAAAAGTTCCAAGATGACGTTATACATTTGTCAAAATGTAACTTGATTGAATTAATTAAAAATGCTAAAATGCAAGTATGAGACTATACATCGATAAAAGTTCACAGATAACTAGTATCCTTATATCTTCCTGTGATAGAAACATGACATTTACATCTCATTTCAAAGAAGGAAAGAGATGTCGATCCAATACATTTTGCAAATTCAATTCCTCTTCACTATGCAAAAAGCTGGAGATAGTTGTGAAATGAGAACTTCCCAAAAGCCTTCCCGTAATTATTTCTGGTGCCGCATCTCCAAACTATAAACATTGCACTATTCCTATGACGTTCACAGAGAAGCTAGCTCTGTAGTAAAAATGATAAATCACATGAATTGGATCAGTGAAAACTATCAAATATTCAAAAGGCGATCATCATCATAATTAAAAACCAAGGACAATACCACATGAAAATGTAACTTCGAAATTTACCATCTTTCATGAATGCTCCAAATTCTCTGACATTGAGATCGCAAAGTTGCTCTAAGCTGACCGTAGAGAATGGCATTTCCATGGGTACTTGAACGCGAAGCTCACGTGAGACTTGTCCCATAGTCGGTCGAAGTCGTGGATCGGCTTGCAAGCATGCGAATGCTAGCTTGGTGATCAAGATCACATATTGTGCATCTTGAAGACGAAGTCCAGAAGGCGAGAAACATTGATTTGGCACATCCTTCAACATTATCGGCGACTCAGATTGGGCGGACGATGAACATTCTTGGGAGACGTGATGTCCTGGATGCTTCCCCATGATTGTCTCTAATGCGACGACTCCAAAGCTATACACATCACATTTTTCGGTTGGAATTGCAGAATAAGCCAGCTCTGCAAGTAGAATATTCACAGGTTCTTGTAACCTCGATCATAAGCTGTATTCAAGTTAATAACATTGCTGCCCATGACGTGATGATTACAAGTACAAATTTCTAATTAATCTACACTTACAACATTGATTTGATGATGGGAGTTTATGCTTCGACAAAGTTTGAAGAATTTTGTTCCGACACTAAAGTAAGAGCATCTTTAGGTAACCCGAGCTTAATATTTTTGAAGTGGATCGATTATGATATTTTTCCTCATTTACCAATTCTTACTTATTAAGGAAATTGAAAAGCTTTCTATCTGCACTGAACTTGAAAACTTTGATGGAGTAAACAAATTTCTATAAGAAGATTAAATAACTAAAGAACTGCACCATACTAGGAGAATTTCAGTTATGGAAGGGATGTCTCACACCAATGTCATTAAAAATTGCAAAAATTACAAAGTACCTGGAGCAATATATCCGATGGTGCCGGCAATAGCCGTCCAATTTGATGAATTTGGCCTCAAAAGTCTTGCAGTGCCAAAATCGGAAACACGAGCCTCATAATCACAGTCCAATAGAATGTTGTTACTAGTTAAGTCTCGATGAATCAACGCAGGCAAACATTCGTGATGCATGTAGGACAATGCATCCGCAACTCCTCGAACCATATTTACTCTCTTGTCCCATTGGAATTCTTTTGCTCTTTCATCATCATTTAAAGTTGTTCTCAAGCTCCCTCTTTCCATGTACTCGTACACCAAAAAACAACATTGTGCATGAGAGCAGAATCCATAAAATTTCACGATATTGCGATGGCGTATATTTCTCAAGGCTTGAATTTCCATTTCAAATGGTACCAAATCGACGATCTCACTATCTTCTCGAGATGATGTGATTTGCTTGACAGCAACCGTTTGACCTTCTGATATCTTGGCTTTATAAATAGTTCCATACGCTCCTTCACCTACATAGTACTTGGAATCAAATCTTTCCGTGGCCTTGACGATTCGATCATAAAAAACCTTGCCATCATAACTCAAAATACGCATAAAATCCAAATCATTTGCCTGTTCATTGTTCTCTCTCTTAATAATCCTTCTTCGACGGTGATTAATGATTACAAGATTGGTCAAGGTGCAAGAGAGAAGGAGAAACCCCAAAAACAAGAGAATGGTGACAACTATGATTTTGGTATTAATGCATCCAATGCTTTTCTTGCTCACAGTAGAATTGCATTTTGGTAAACCAACAACATTTCCACATAGCCCTTTGTTATGTTGAATTTCCTCAAATGAAGCCTCAATGAAAGCCTTAACCTTTGGGAGAGGACCTTCCAGGTCATTGTAGGATATGTCAATGGAAGTCAAGGCTGACATATCACTAAAAACAATGTGCAATAGAACCATAGAGGCTGTTGTGAGAGATATTTAGAACTTGCAGCATTCTCAACTTTCCAAGCTCTCCTGGTATGGTTTTAGTCAACATATTATGACTCAAGTCAAGAACCTCAAGGAATTGTGTATTGCCTAACTCAAAAGGGATGCCTCTTCGAAATTTGTTTCTGCTCAAGTTCAAGCTCAGCAAGCTTTGGCATGAGCTTAGCTGCACTGGTATCGATCCACTCAAATTGTTGGATGCCAAATTTAGATGTGCCAAATGAGATAACAGTCCAATCTCAGTCGGGACATTTCCCATGATCGCATTGTTGCTTAGATCGAATTCTAACAACAATGATAGGCTTCCCAATTCCCTTGGAATCTCCCCACTTAAATTATTTAATGAAAGGTCCAGTCTTTGTAATTGAGCCATCCTTCCAACTATTGTGGGTATCCCACCAGAAATGCTGTTGTTTGATATCCTTAAACTCGTCAAGTTATGACAATGCTCCCATTTCCACGAAAGTCTACCAGTCAAAAGATTATGGCTCAAGTCCACATAATTTAGATGTGGATATACTCCAAAAGCTTCGGTGATGTTTCCAGTAAGTTGGTTTCTTTCTAGTCTCAATCTAAGTAATGTGCTACAGTTCTTTAAGCTTGTTGGGATGGGGCCCTCGAAATGATTGTTGAAGACAGCGAAATTTTGCAATGATCCCCCAAGACATACATCCTCTGGGAGTTTCCCCTTTAATTCATTATTAGATAGATCCAACTTAACCAAACATGTTAACTTATTAAATTCAAAAGGCAAGGAACCAATGAATTTATTGTCAAAAAGATGTAATATAGTTAGATTCACCAAGCTTCCAATTAATGCAGGGATTGGACCGGTCAAATTATTAGTGGCTACATCTAATGCTTGAAGAGATATCAATTTCCCAAACTCTTGTGGAATTGAGCCTGAAAGATGATTTGAGTAAAGGTATAAAATCCTTACATTGCTCAAGTTCTGCATAGACGATGGTATTGGACCGACCAAATCATTCTTCGTCAAATCCAATCCTTCAAGATGTACCAATCTCCCAATTTCTTGAGGGATCGAGGATGAGAGTGCATTTTCATTCAGGTAAAGAAAAGATAAACTTGTCAAGTTTCCTATAGAAAAAGGAATCGAGCCATTGATATTGTTGTGTCCTAGGTAAAGTTCGGTAAGAGAAGTGAGCTTTCCTATTTCTGAAGGAATGGATCCTGACAATCTATTTCCCCATAAGCTAAGAACCTTCAAGCTCCTCAAGTCACATATTTCTTGTGGCACAGAACCAAATAGAATATTCCTTGAAATGTCTAAATTGGTTAAGTTGCCCAATTTTGCAAGAGAAGTAGGGATTGGACCGGTCAAATAATTTTGGAAGAGGCTAAGAATAGATAAACCTGTCAAGTTTCCAAGAGAATGAGGAATTGAGCCAGTAAGATTGTTGAATGCTAGGTCAAGTTCAATAAGGGAAGTGAGCCTTCCGATTTCTAAAGGTATGGATCCTGAAAGTCCATTTTGCCATAAATAAAGTATAGTCAAATTCCTCAAGTCACTTATCTCTCTTGGAATTGAACCAGAAATGTTATTACGTGAAATGCTGAATTCAATTAAATTGTCTAATTTTCCAAGAGAAGTGGGAATGGGCCCTGAAAGTTGATTTTTCCATAGATAAAGATAATTGAGGCTGCTCATGTTCCCTAGTGAAGTAGGGATAGAACCGGTGAGAGCATTTCTAGAAAAATCAAGTTTCAAAAGAGAACTCAAACGTCCAATCTCCAGAGGGATGTGACCACTCAGGTTGTTTGCACATAAGGACAAAGAATGAAGACTCTCTAGCTTACCTATACTTGGAGGAATATCCTCGGACAATTCATTGCCACAAAGATCAAGAGAGTTGAGTTTAGAAAGGTTACCGACACCCGAGGGGATGGAGCCATAGATCGAGTTGTTGCCAAGTTCCAAGCTAACCACATTGGTTAAGCGCGAGAAGTCAAGACCGTCTAGAGTTCCTCTCAAACCAAGACAGGAAAGATTTAGATGGGTGATGGCTCCATAATCATCACAAATGACACCAATAAAGCTGCAAGGATTGTTGCCATGCCATGAAGAGAGGATAAATTGGCTATGGTTGTCAAGAGTAGATTTCCAATTCAAGAGAGCTTCTATTTCATCCTTATTCTCAATCGCGTTGACAATGAAAGAAGAAGTGGAGGATGCAGAAACGCCTGCACCATGAAATGAAGTGATGTCGACTAAGAAGAGCGAGAAGAACAAGATGATACCAAAAGGAGAGTGGTTGGACAGCAATAAGAAAGAAACCATGATTTTGGGATGGTTGGTTTATGGGAGGTAAGATGGTTCAGGCCTACATGTGGTTAACCAGATTGATGACATATTTATAGATGGGATATCACTCCCGAAGCCTTAGTCGGAGCCAATACCTTTTACAGGTGTACAACGTTTTCCAAGCAAATGGGGCCTTCTCATTGACGATAAAATGTAACATAAAAATCTTCTCTTTTTTTCAATCAGTTTAACCGGGAAATTTGGAAATTCAGTTCCATCCATTTCGGCTGAACTTAAGAAAGTGTGGGACTTCCTGATTGCCTTTTGGTGGAGAAAAGCCACGACTAAGGGGGAAAAAGAAGGAAAAAAAGGATCTTTGACATCAGCTTCTTCTCTTCTTCTCTTTTTTTTTTTTTTTTTTTTTTCAATCAGTTTAACCAGGAAATTTGGAAATTCAGTTCCATCCATTTCGGCAGAACTTAAGAAAGTGTGGGACTTCCTAATTGCCTTTTGGTGGAGAAAAGCCACGATTAAGGGGGAAAAAGAAGAAAAAAAAGGATCTTTGACATCAGCTTCTTCTCTTCTTCTCTTTTTTTTTTTCAATCAGTTTAACCGGGAAATTTGGAAATTCAGTTCCAACCATTTCGGCAGAACTTAAGAAAGTGCGGGACTTCCTGATTGCCTTTTGGTAGAGAAAAGCCACGATTAAGGGGGAAAAAAGAAGAAAAAAAGGATCTTTGCCGTCAGCTTCTTCTCTACTATTTCAAAAAACTCTGTTGATTATTATCATGGACAGAATAGATAAGTAGATAATGTTTGTACTCACATAACGAAATCACTTGACTAATGCATTGGATTGAAATCTTGCTATAATAGTAACCATACAAGGATCTTGTAGTTTAACTAAAACCATTTGAATAATGGATATTTTTACATTTTACTATTTACTTCATCTAAATTTTGGATCGGACGTACTTTCACCTTTTGTTAATATGAAATCTTATGAATTTTCACACTATATAACTATTGATGCGTGGATTCACACACAATCTTTTCATAATTTTCATTATGTGGTCTACTAATTCTTTGAAGCTAAAACAAATGCTCCTCTCAAGCCCCAATAGATCTCTCTTCGTCTCTTCTCAAGTAATTTCTTCTTCTTCTTCTGGTGAAATTTCTAACTTGAAATAATTTTTTAAAGATCACATTTCAAAAGAAGTGCGACTCATCTAGGCTCCAAAAAAAAAAAAAAACTCGTTTTTGCACAGTTATTTATAGTAAATGTGAATCTTGGATTTACTTCACATGTGTGGGTCTCCCTATCTTTTTGCTCACCATGTCTTCACACCCTAGAACGCCCGTGAACGTAATAACGCGGGAAATCCTCATAAACATAAAATCAATGTCAGCTTTATCTTTCGAACAAAAAAAAAAAAATTCAGCTTTATCTTTCTTTTGCCTCAGTTTTCTCGAAAATTTCTTTTTGTGTGCTTCTCTCTCTTTTCTTTCTCGAGTCAATTTGTCTTAATTGTGGAGGACCTTGCCCCTTGAAGACCTCAACTACTTCAACTTTTTTCTGACTTCCATCCCTTCAAATGGTCTAATTACGTTACTGTTAGTGCAAAGCTATTCAATTTCATAATCTGATTGAACTCAAAGTAATGACGTTTTTTAAGCTATCGTGTCTTCTTTCCTTTTTTAACCAAGAAATTCTTGACTAACCTTTTCTGTCCAATAAAGTCATGTCCCGCTCAAAAATTTACAAAGCCCATTGTTTAGCCAGAATTGTTTTCATTATAAAATATCTTTTTTCGAAAGTAGTTCTTCGACTTTTATTTAAAAATATTAAAGTCCCGCACTAACTCTGGGCAAAGGATATCTCATACAAAAAAGGAATTGACTTCTGTAATTCATATAGATCTATACAATCCCAAACCAAATTGGAATTGGTCAACGATGAGGCTTGAAATTACAAACTCGATAATGCAACTACGTCGGAATATAGTCGATCACACGGTCTGAGAACATAAAGATACTATGTTGGAATTCAATCGATGATACGGTGGAAAGATAAAGATTGCCGAATTTCATTGACAACGCAAATTTAAGAACTACCATTAAGGAAATTTAAAGTACAATGCAGGAAAGATAATTGAAAGATGACATTTGGCTTGATTCTGGGGATTGGGGGGGGGGGTTCTTTAACGGGCGATTGGCGGTATTTTTAATGGCTTATGTAACTACTTTTTGACGATTCTCGGCGGTTAATTTTTGAAGTGATTTCTGTTAGTTACCTCTATGTTTCTAAATCTTAAGTGCAAAAACTGCTCCATTACCGAGTTTCTTGTAATCAATGCATGTTCCAGGATCTTTCTTTCAAGTGGTAACTATTCCCTTAAACAATGTGTGTCTTTGATCTCAACCGGTTCATCAGACGACTTGGCCTTTATGTGTGTCGCGACCTACCCCTCGGGAGAGGGAATAGGTTTAGGGGTATTGCTTAAAAGACGGGCCTATAGTCCAAGATTAGGCTTGGGCTCTCCCAAGCCCACACCTCACGTGACATTGCGGTCTTTTCAAGAAATTCGTAATAAGGACTCGTCACTAACCTATTGGGGTCGGCTAGAAACCATGTGAGGTATGGGAGTGTACCTCACTTCCTACGAAACTAGAGAATTTAGGGTCGATGACTTGATTACACTAATTAACCAATTAGTGCCCTTTCCATACCTAATCTTGTTCATTTAAAAGAAAATATTTTTTGTCGGGCGGTTTTGATTGATTTTATATCTATCCACTAACATGTGAGGTGATCATACGGGTATGCAATCATTAAAGTAACAATTTGTAACTAAAATCCTAATTGCAGTAAACTTTAGCACGTGCAATTAAACATAATAAAATATGCAAATTAAACATGCGATATAATCAATATACGAGCAAATAAATGTCTAATTACACTAAGAAGGCAAGACATGACAATTCCTAACTAAACCCTACATTTTTTTTAAAAAAAAATTTGAATTTTTTAAATTAAAAATATTTTTTTATTATTTTCGCCCGGGCCCGATCGACCCAACTCGGGCCTGACCCGGTCGGGGTGGGTCGGTCGAGACTCGCCCGAGTCCGCTTAGTTGGGGGTGGGTCGGTCGGCGACCGAATGGGGCAGCCCAACCATGGCCTAGTCGTGCTTTTGCGTGGCTGGATTGGGCCCAACCGATGGGCCCAATCCCCACTACGCCCAACCTTAGGATCAAACCCTAAAGTTGGGCCCACATTGGGTCCGACCAGACGACTAGGTCAGACCCGGCGCCTCCGCTAGCGGCTGAAGGCACACCCCGACGGTGCCTTAACCGCCATGAGCGGGCGGCTCGAGCTTCGCTCACCATTCGCACAAGATCACTTGTCTAACAAGAGATCTGTCATGAGTTACAGAAAATAGTTATAGCCCAAGTCTTTGATTGTCAACTCTAATTAGAAAAGACTGAGCGGGACATGGTGGATCTAAATCTGCTAAGTGTCGGGAGTTCTTAGTCGGCAAACATGGATAGTCGACAAAGTGGTTAGCAATTGCCAATAGTGTGCATAAAGAAAAATTATTAAGTCCTGAGACATGAGTGTCGGTAGGTGAAGTTCAATTTAGTTAGCAAACAGACCGCGAACACATTATCGGCAATGAGCTGAGCACTAAATAACCACCGAGGTTATGAGTGATGATCTCGAATACAATTCACATGAGTGAGTCAATGTGGTTGCTAGGTTGACATGATCCAAAAGTAGTGGAGCCAGAAATCTTGCAAGCCACCAACCGTGGAGGCTGAGAAACATGGGCTGTTATAACTTAGAAAGAGGGGTTGCAAGTTGCAGAAGAAACTGTCAACGTGGGGCGAGTAATGAATACATGGTCGTCGATAGTGGATCTTTGGTAACCGTTTGTAAATACATGTTGGTGAATTCTAGAAGTCACTTTAGATGTTATTTGCTTTCTTTATAATTATTATTAATCATTGCTAGTGGATTTAAATAAGGTTAATATCCTGAAAAATTCCAAACTTGTACACGTGTGGCAAATTTACCCCAAACTGGTACACCTATAACAAATTTACCTCAACTGACCATAAAAAATCACAAACTGCTATACTTGTGACAAATTTATCCTAAATTAATTTACTAAATCGTAAAAAATACTAAACTAGTATATTTGTGACAAATATACCATCCATTAAATTGGATTAATATCACAAAAAATCACAAAAATTGCATGACTGTGATAAACGGAGAGTAAAATCGCAAATTGTTATACCGGTTAATTGTCACGTGTCATTCAACTTAGTAATTTGACAGTAAAATTTAATAGAAACTAACATAGGGTAAATTTATCACAAGTGTATCAGTTTGGGGTAAATTTATCAAATGTGTATTAGTTTGGGGTTTTTGGTGATAAAAAAATTAGTTTGAAGTTTCTTACCCTTTACCAAAAAAAAAAAAAATTAGTTTGAGGTAAATTTGTTACAGGTGTACCAGTTTGAGGTTTTTCAAGGTATTAACCCATTTAAATATTAGGATTGTAATTCAAGCAAGCGACCATTAATCAATCAATGGACACTAGTTGTTCAAATTTTATCTTCCCATTATCTTTACATCATAGTACCCTTTTACATGGCTGACCGTGATTGTTTCCAATATTCGTACCTTTAACTTTTTCATCAATAAGCGTTTCCGGTCCAAGAATTAACAAATGTCCCTTCATATCCTTTGACAATTTCCATATCGATCCATATTTTGAAAGGTGCTTCATTGACACTTTTAGCGAAACAATCACCATAAACTGATTTCCACAAAACAAACTCAGTTCTTGGGTTGAATTAGGAGATGTCAGTTGGTGCGGGCTGGTTTCGAATGTAACTAGTTCAAATTTTCGGTTCCGATTCTTTGGAACTCCAAGGTCGATTCCATCTTCCGCCTTTGGAGCCGATCACCTCACTCATGCATATAAAAATCACCACATAAGATGGCCACAAGTTGATATCCGATGGTGAGGTGTAAATATTTTAAGTAAATTTTTTTTTCCATAAAATAGAATTTACAAGCTGGAAAGTTGCATGTACGTAAATAATGTGTTTGATCGACAGAGAATGAGATTATCACAGATCGTAAAAGATGTTCCAAAAAAAAAAAAAAATCAAGAGTGAGAAAATGCAAAGAAAAGTGGAAGATGGGGGCCTTGTGAATTAAGTAGACGCGTGAAGTACCGTAGGCCCAGCCTTTTAGAAAATCTTCAAACGAACGAGGGCCCAAAGGACCCAAAACACGCGAGGTAGTCTGTCGATGGCTTCTCCGTTCGGCAGCAGCGACCTTGAAGATTCGTTCCTCGGTGAAGAAGATGTGCAAGTTCTGCAAGCCAGTGAAGCACCCGGGCGCCTGTATGCCGTTTGCTCGGCCAATCTCAAGCACAAGCAGCGACAGGGGATGACGACGTTCGCCGGCAAAGGACAGCTCCCTCCCACGTACGGCTTTTCTCGAACCTTGTTGAAAATTTGCGACTTTCGTGTGATTTGTGCTTTGAAATCAGTCTGCAAATGTTATGGGAGCTGCATAACTACATGTGATGGAACGCTCAGAGCATAAATTAGTTTTGAGGCCTAAACACAGCACCGGCTAATCCTCTCTTCCCAGACGAACACTCAGAGAACAAAAATAGTTTTCGTTGGTTTCCCCCAACGCAACTACTTCCGTTGGATTGAATTTATAGCACGACTAATAAATTGTAGAATGAAGCATCTTTAGAGGCTGTCACATCTCAAAGATTAAATAGTGCATTATAGCCTTGATTTAGACTGTTAGAGTTGGGAGAGCATACTAAGCCAAGTGGATAGGCTGAACATAAAAATGTTTTGCATTTCTTTTACGGAAAGTGATACAAATGGTCCATATATTTTGCAATGTGGTCCGTGAACTTTTAATTTATTTAATGTGGCCCTTAAAGTTTAGCCAAATGTGTAATGTGCTCCATGAACTTTTATTTTGTTCATTGTGGTTCTTGAACTTTTGGCACATATTCAATTTAGTCCATGGATTATATGAAATAATTCAATGTTATCCCTGATTTTGAATTATTGGAAGGGCTGAATTAAACGCTTTAATATAATTCATGGACTATATTGAATATATACAAAAAGTCTAGAAATTACAGTAGACAAACTAAAAATTCATTAACCACACTACACATACAAAATTAGGGACAATGCTGAACATTTTTATAGAGTCCATGGACTAAATTGAGCATGTACCAAAAATATATTGAATACGTTGAACAAAATAAAAATTTATGGCCTATATTGAATAAATGAAAAATTTAGAGACTACTTTGTACATTGGGCCCAAGTTCAGAGGCTATTTGTGTCATTATTCTTATCTTTTATTCTTTAAACTCCTTTATATTTTGTTGAAAGAAGTTTACTGTTTTTATATATGCATGATAGTTTCTATAACACGAGCGCATGTTCTTTACGTTGTGCAACACATTTGCGAAGATGTCCCACGACTCCTTAGATAAACAATTCACCTCCTTCTTGATTCATTGTGCCTACTCCATTTATCAATTTGCATATATTCTATTGATATACGAAAAAAGATACATAATCCAATGTCAAAGTATACATTGTCGTGCTATAGTATTGAGAAGGGTTCCGTAGAAATTAACCAATGAAAAAATCAAGACGATAACATATAAAAAAGGATTAGATGAAAAGGATAGTTCCGTAAATTATTAGTTCCACGTGAGAGGACCAAAATCAACACTAGGATTCAAATTAATATTTTAAAGAAATTCTACTACTGGTAAAGAAAAGCTTCCAAATTAGGACCACAATACTCAATTTGATCGATGTGGTCTTATTCTTCTTCGATCGAAATCATTTCAAATGTAGAAGAGGAGGGATTTCTCACAGTGCATCGAAAGAAAACAATTTAGTTTTCTCTATATTTTAACTGCAGGGATTTCAAAGTCATTATCCCTATCCTCCTACGGACAAGAAACCCAAAGTCGTTATTGAAGAGAGTCAACTAGATGACAATGTGTGTTAGAAAAGATGTTTGAGTGAATATTGCCCATATTAAGGGATGTGAATTGTGGTTTTGGTGTCCATGCGATACTTCATTCAAATTACTTAATGAAAGAATGACAATAAAAAGTATATTAGGGATTTAAGTGGACCAACTAAAAGTTTCAAGATAGTATCGTACATATGTCAAAAGTAACTTGATTGAACTAATTTAAAAATGCAAAAATGACACCACACATCGATAAAAGTTCACAGACAATTAGTATAATTGTGCCTTCCGGCAATAGAAACTGCATGTTCTTTTACATCTCGCTTCAAAAGAAGGGAAGCGATGTCAATCTAATACATTTTGCAAATTCAATTCCTCTTCGCTACGCAAAAAAGCTGGAAATAGTTGTGAAATGAGATCTTCCCAGGAGCCTTCTCGTAATTAATTCTGGGGCCACAGTTCCAAACTATAATCATTGCACTATTCCTATGACGTTCGTAGAGAAGCTAGCTCTGTATTGAAAATCATAAATCACGTTGTCGGGATTAGTGAAAACTATGAAGATATTCAAAAGGTGATCATCATCATTACTAAAAACCAAACATAATACCACATAAAAAAGTAACTTCGAAACTTACCATCTCCCATGAATGCTCCAAATTTCTTAACACTGAGGTCGCGAAGTTGCTCTAAGCTGACTGCAGAGAATGGCATTTCCATGGGTACTTGTACGCAAAGCTCACGCGAGACTTGTCCCATAGTCGGTCGCAGCCGCGGATCGGCTTGCAAGCATGTGAACGCTAGCTTGGCGATCAAGACCACGTTTTGTGCATCTCGAAGACAAAGTCTAGAAGGTGAGAGACGGTGATCTAGCACATCCTTTAACATTATTGGCGACTCAGATTGGGTGGATGATGAACATTCCCGAGAGATATGATATCCTGGATGCTTTCCCATGATTGTCTCTAATGCGATGACTCCAAAGCTATACACATCGCATTTTTCGGTCGGAACTATAGAATAAGCTAACTCTGCAAAAAATTCATAGTTTTTCACAACCTTGATCATACGCTATATTCAAGTTAACAACATTGCTTCCCATGACGTGATGATTACAAGTACAAATTTCTACTTAATCTACATTTACAACACTGATTTGATCAAGGGAGTTTATGCTTCGACAAAGTTCAAACAATTTTGTTTTGACACTCAAAGTAAGAGCATCTTTAGGTGACACGGACGATTATGGTATTTTTCCTCATTCGCCAATTTTTTCTTACCTGGGAAAGCAAAAAGCTTTCTGTCTACATTGAACTTGAAAACTTTGATGGAATAAACAAATTAAACGATTAAATAACTAAAGAACTACACTAAACTAGCAAAATTTCAATTATAGAAAGGATGTCTAACAGCAAATGTAATCAAAATTGCAAAAATTATGAAGCACCTGGAGCAATATACCCAATGGTGCCAGCAATAGCAGTCCATTTTGATGAATCCGGCCTCAATAGTCTTGCAGTGCCAAAATCAGAAACATGAGCCTCATAATCAGAATTCAATAAAATGTTGTTACTGGACAAGTCTCGATGAATCAACGGAGGCGAACATTCATGATGCATATAGGAGAATGCATCCGCAACTCCTCGAACCACATTTACTCTCTTGTCCCATTGAAATTCTATTGCTCTTTCATCATTGTTCAAAATTGTTCTCAAACTCCCTCTTTCCATGTAATCGTACACCAAAAAACAACGTTGGGCATGAGAGCAAAACCCATAAAATTTCACTATGTTGCGATGGCGTATATTTCTTAAGGCTTGAATTTCCCTTTCAAATGGTATCAAATTGACAATCTCGCTATCTTCTCGAGATGATGAGATTTGCTTGACAGCAACCATTTGATCTTCTGATATCTTGGCTTTGTAAACAATTCCATATGATCCTTCACCCACATAGTACTCGGAGTCAAATCCTCTTGTGGCCTCAACAATTCGATCATAGAAAACCTTGCCATCATAGCTCAAAATACGCATAAAATCTAAATCATTTGCCCGTTCATTGTTCTCTCCCTTAATTATCCTTCTTCGACGGTGATGGATGATGACAAGAACTGTCAAGGTGCAACGAGAGAAAGAGAAACCCCAATAATGAGAAAATCATGACAATTATGATTCTAGTATTAATATGTCTAATGCCTTTCTCGCTCATGGTAGAATTGCATTTTGGTAAACCAACAACATTTCCACAAAGCCCTTTGTTATGCTGAATTGCCTCGAATGGAACCTCAATGAAAGCCTTGACATTTGGGAGAGGACCTTCTAGGTCATTATAGGATACATCAATGGAAGTCAAGGCCAACATATCACCAAAAACATGTGCAATGGAACCATAGAGGTTGTTGTGGGAGATATTTAGAACTTGCAACATTCTTAACTTTCCAAGCTCTCCCGGTATGTTTTCAGTCAACATATTATGACTCAAGTCAAGAACCTCAAGGAATTGTGCATTGCCTAACTCAAAAGGGATGCTTCTTCGAAATTTGTTTCTGCTCGGTTCAAGCGCAACAAGTTTTGGCATGAGCCTAGTTGCACCATGATCGGTCCGCTCAAATTGTTTGATGCCAAGTTTAGATATGTCAGATGCGAGAGAAGTCCAATCTCAATCGGCAAATTTCCCATGAGCGCGTTGTTACTTAGATCGAGTTCTAACAACAATGATAAGCTTCCCAATTCCCTTGGAATCTCCCCGCCTAAATTATTTAATGAAAGGTCTAGTCTCTGTAATTTGGCCATCCTTCCAAATATTGCAGGTATCTCACCAAAAATGCTATTGTTTGATATCCTTAAACTCGACAAATTATGACAACGCTCCCATTTCCACGAAAGTTCGCCGGTCAAATGATTGTGGCTCAAGTCCACATAATATAGATGTGGATATACTCCGAAAGCTTCTGTAATGTTTCCAGTAAGTTGGTTTCCTTCTAGCCTCAATCTGAGTAATGTGCTACAGTTCTCTAAGCTTGTTGGGATGGGACCCTTGAAATGATTATTGAAGACGGAGAAATATTGCAATGATCTCCCAAGGCATACATCTTTTGGCAATTCCCCCTCTAATTCATTATTATATAGATCCAAGTGAACCAAACGTGTCAGCTTATTAAATTCAAAAGGCAAGGAACCAATGAATTTATTTTCACAGAGCCCTAAAAAAGTTAGATTTGCCAAGCTTCCAATCGATGCAGGGATTGAGCCAGTGAGATTGTTGAATGATAGGCCAAGTTCAATAAGAGAAGCGAGCCTCCCGAATTCTGAAGGTATGGGTCCTGACAATTCATTTTGCCCTAAATAAAGAATCTTCAAATTCCTCAAGTCACTTATCTCTCTTGGAATTGAACCAGAAAAGTTATTCTGAAAAATGCTGAATATGATTAAATTGCCTAGTTTTCTGAGAGAGGTAGGAATGGACCCTGAAAGTTGATTTTTCCATAGACAAAGATAAATAAGGTTGCTCAAGTTCCCTAATGAAGCAGGGATAGAACCGGTGAGAGCATTCGTGGAAAAATCAAGTTCCAAAAGAGAATTCAACCGTCCAATCTCCTGAGGGATATCACCACTTAGGTTGTTTGCTCTTAGAATTAAAGAATGAAGACTCTCTAGTGTACCAATACATGGAGGAATGTCCCCGGACAGTTCATTGTCATTAAGATAAAGAGAGTTGAGTTTGGAAAGGTTACACATGCTCGAAGGAATGGATCCTGACAATCTATTTCCCCATAAGCTAAGAGAATTCAAGCTCCTCAAGCCACATATTTCAAGTGGAATGGAACTAGAGAGGGTATTACTTGAAATGAATAATGTGGTTAAGTTGCCCAATTTTGCAAGAGAAGTAGGGATTGGACCGGTCAAATAATTTTGGAAGAGGCTAAGAATAGATAAACTTGTCAAGTTTCCGAGAGAATGAGGAATTGAGCCAGTAAGATTGTTGAACGCTAGATCAAGTTCAATAAGGGAAGTGAGTCTTCCGATTTCTGAAGGTATGGATCCTGAAAGTCCATTTTGCCATAAATAAAGTATAGTCAAATTCCTCAAGTCACTTATCTCTCTCGAATTGAACCAGAAAAGTTATTCCGCGAAATGCTGAATTCGATTAAATTGCGTAGTTTTCCGAGAGAGGTAGGAATGGGCCCTGAAAGTTGATTTTTCCATAGATAAAGATACATAAGGCTGCTCAAGTTCCCTAATGAAGCAGGGATAAAACCGGTGAGAGCATTTCTAGAAAAATCAAGTTCCAAAAGAGAATCCAACCATCCAATCTCTCGAGGGATGTGACCACTTAGGTTGTTTGCACAAAGGGACAAAGAATGAAGACTCTCTAGCGTACCTATACTTGGAGGAATGTTCCCAGACAATTCATTGCCACAAAGATTAAGAGAGTTGAGTTTGGAAAGGTTACCGACACTTGAGGGGATAGCGCCATAGATCAAGTTGTTGTCAAGTTCCAAGCTAACCACATTGGTTAAGTGCGAGAAGTCAAGGCTATCTAGAGTTCCCCTCAAACCAAGATAGGAAAGATTTAGATGGGTGATAGCTCCATAGTTGTCGCAAATGACACCAGTAAAGCTGCAAGGATTGTTGCCGTGCCATGAAGAGATGAGAGATTGGCTATGGCTGTCAATAGTAGATTTCCAATTCAAGAGAGCTTCTACTTCATCCTTATTCTCAGTCGCATTGATAGTGAAAGAAGAAGTGGAGGATGCAAAAGCGTCTACACCATGAAATGAAGTGACATGAACCAAGAAGAGCAAGAACAAGAAGGTACCCAAAGGAGAGTGGTTGGATGGCAATACGGAAGAAACCATGATTCGGGGAATGGTTGATTTATGGGAGGTAAGATGGTTCAGGTCTTCATATGGTTAACTAGATTGATTACATATTTATAGATGGAATATCACTCCTGAAGCTTCGGTCGGAGCCAATGTCTATTACAGCTGTACAACGTTTTCCAATCAAATAGGGCCTTCTCATCGACGATAAATTGCAGGAAAAAATCTTCTCTTTTTGTTTTTAATCGATTTAACTGGGAAATTTTTAAATTCAGTTCCGACCATTTCGGGCGGAAATTGCGTGAGGTCTTTTTGATTTTGCCTCGTGGCGCGGAAAAGCCACGGTTAAGAAAAAATGGATCTTTGACGTCAGCGTCCTCTCCACGATATCCAACAACTCTGTTGATTATCTTCATGGACAAAAAAATATAAGTATATAGTGTTCGTTCTCTCATCAGGCAATCACTTAACCAACACATTGGATTTAAATCTCAGCATAATAGTAATACCCATACAAGGATCATGTATTTAATTAAAACCACTCGAATAGATATTTACTTTTTACTATTTAATTCATTTAAATTTTGGGTCGGACACACTTTCATCTTTTGTCAATCTGAAATGTTATGAATTTTCACACTATATATATATTTGATACATGAACTCACATACAATCTTTTCATAATTTTCAATATATATGGTTAATGCACTCTTCTACTACTTTGAGGCTCAACCACATGCTCCTCCCAAGCCCCGTTAGATCTCTCTTCTTCCCAAGTAATTTCTTCTTTTTTCTTTTTTGTGAAATTTCTAGCTTGAAACAATTATTTAAAGAAGATCACATTTTAAAAGAAGTGTGACTCATCTCGGCTCCAATAAAAAACCCCATTCTCGCACACTTGTTTATGGCAAATGTGAATCTTGGATTCACTTCACATGTGTGGGTCTTCCTCTTTTTTTGCTCTTCACCCCCTAAAACACTCATGAACATATGAACACAAGAAATCCTCATAAACAATAAAATCAATGTCAGCTTTATCTTTCAACAAAAAAAAAAGCATCAGCTTTATCTTTCCTTTTGCCTCAGTTTTCTCGAAAATTTCTTTTTGTGTGCTTCTCTCTCTTTTCTTTCTCCAGTCAATTTGTCTTATCATGTGGAGGACCCTGACCCTTAAAGGCCTTAACTACTTCAACTTTTGTTTTTTTTTACTTCCATCCCTTCAAATGGTCTAATTACGTTAGTGCAAAGCTATTCAATTTCATAATTACATTACTTTTCTGTCTTCATGGACTTAGTTCCTTGTTAGTATGGTCTCTCACCGTGTTACACATGATGGGTCCGAATAAAGTCATGTCCCGCTCAAAAATTCACAAAACCCATTTTTTTGCCAGAATTGTTTATGTAATAAAATATCTTTTTGTAAAAGTAGTTCTTCGACTTTTATTTAAAAAGATTAAGGTCTTGCGCTAACATCGGGCAAATAATATCTCATACAAAAAAGGAATTGACTTCTCCAATTCATATAGCTCTATACAATCCCAAACTAAGTTGGAATTTAATTAACGACGAGGCCTGAAATTACAAACTCGATAATGCAACTACATCGGAATTTAGTCAATGACACGGCCTGAGAACATAAAGATACTTCCTTGGAACTCAATCGATGACATAGTAGTAAGATAAAGATACATGTCAGAATTTAATTGATAACATGAATTTGAGAACTACAGTTAAGGAAATTTAAAGTACAATGCAAGAAAGATAATTGAAAGATGACATTTGGCTGAGTTTTTTTTTTTTTTTGGGGGGGAGCTTCTCATATGGGTGACCGGTGGTATTTTTAATGGCTTATGGTACCTACTTTTTGACGATTCTCAGCGGTTATCATTTTCCAAGTAACTTTTGTGGGTTACCTATATGTTTCTAAATTTTAAGTGCACAAACTGCTCCATAACCTGGTTTCTTGTAATCAATGTATGTTCCGCGATCTTGCTTTCAAGCGGTAACTATCCCTTAAACAATGTGTGTCTTTGATCTCAACTAATTCATCGGACGACTTGGTCTTTACACAGTAACTATTCCTGCAAAATGGTGTGCCTTTGGTCTTACTAATTTTAAATTTTGGAGCAGCTAATTAATATTCTTTTAATAGATATTGCTAATATTCATATTAGCAAGTGCTTGTTGTCTATCGATGTATTTTGACAACTAGGCTGATGGCATCAATGAATACCATCATCAGTCAACATATATTGATCCATATACTTGTCGATAAGTCAGCATGCTTGTATTAGTACTCACGCGCTATGCATGTGACTATCTATAGTCGTCTCATGTGTTGTGCACGTGTTTCCTACTCTTTATGACTTCCTTCGGAAAAGATCTTTCAATTTTTGGCTTAATGGGCTTGCTCTAGTCAACCTTCCTTTAAGATTGTCGATGAAAGAAAGTTTTACCCTAAGTTCGAAGTGTATTCTCCGCAGTATCGTGCAAAACAATATGGCCTAAAGCAAGCTGTGCCGATGCAAGCCCCATAATTCTTGAATTTCCTTATATGGACAAACATAAATATAAGCTCTCGGAGAGGTGTCCTTTCAACTGCTCTATGATCACCCAAATTATGCACAGTCGGTACTTCTCCAACATCGATGAATTCCAACCTGCTCTTGGTTGTACAACTGAATGGACTACATGACGGGTTTCTGTAGTCTTTGATTCTTCTTACAAAGAGGCCACTAAGTCCGCCCCAACCCAAGTAAAATCACTTCATAGTCATACACATGTTAAAGCCAAGACTGCCAAGAAAAGAGGGAAGAGGGCCCTAAATCCTATTAAACCGTCCAGTCAACAAGCATCGAAGCAAGATTCATCAATAGATGAAGAAATCGAAAGGATGTTTTCAGAGGACACAACTCTTTATCTCCGAGTTTTCGAAAAAGAATACCAAAAGAAAATCCAACAAAGGCAATTGTCTTGTCTTACACTCCTTGCCTTTGTTTCTATGTTTTCCTAAATCATCTCTTGCTCTCAATAGGTGCCTCTCAACCGATCAGACTTGTTCCCCCAGTCACTGGAATGTCCCGATTTGATGAACTCCGCGCTTTTTAGGAGGAGGAAGAAGTGGATAAAAACGCACTTTTAGCAAAGAAAAGGAAGAGGAACTACTCAACTCTACCTAGAAGTTCACATACCGAAGGAGGTCTTGATCCAACTTGTCTTACAATAACATCTGATGCCACCGAGTTTGTGGGCGCCTTACCCACTTTAAGCAGTCAGGTCATTCCAGCCGCGTCTTCCTCTGGCGATGCTGGTGTAAATATTGAATTGAGTCACAATTTTCCTCCTGCCTCTGTGAATACCTTACCAGTTCCATCTCCAATTCCTTTAAAGTGTATGGCAAGTCTTTCCCAGCACACTAACGATTCCTCATTTGATGAAATGTCGACATGGCTCAGGCATTGACACAGCCCAAAGCTAATTTGTTAGTGCATCTATAGGTGGTCAGGATTTATCAAATGTACCCGTCAATACATCTTAACAACTTTTGTCAGCTGAGCCTGTTCTTTTACTTCTTCCAGCACCGGAGCAAATTCTATTACTGTCTTTTTCTAATCTTGTTTGATGTGTTCAGCTGAATGAGTTCATTTCTGACCTCATCAGGTACCATGAAGGACCCACTAGTGACTCCATCGATTGCTCCAAATTCAGTTGTCAACTTAGGATCCTCTTCTGGCGAGCTGAACAAAGGGACTGACTCTGTTGTTGAAACCTCTCGTGATCTTCCATCAACTTCTATTCCCGCTAAAAACTTCTCCGATGTTTTATTGCCATCTTCTTCAACGCAGCAATTGCATCAAATTGTTGATGAATGTTCTCTTAGTTCTCTTGCCAAAGCCAGACATAAATTGGAAAAGGCTTCCCAAGTTTTAGCTATCAACTCCAACAATTTAATCTTCAGGATCCTCAACTCCTGGCGAAGCTACTACTAAAAGGATATGAGGTAAATTGTTGGAGTTCCTTGATCTCTCAAGTGGCGGCTTTTCAATTGTGTGAAGAGAATATCAGCGTTGCCTTGCCTCCTGGGCTCAGAGAAAAATATCGAGACTTCTCGAATGGGTTTACCACTAGAATGGAAACTTACCAACACAACCATGAGTCAATAATCTCTTTGACTGTCCTAAAAGAAAATCACCCAGACCTCAATCAGTCCATTGAAGAAACCAGCCACAGTGTGAGAACTAACCAAGCTACTTTGCGCACTATAATTGATGAAATAGCTTGTCTCGATAAGGAAGAGACACTACTTGAAAAACAACTTGCTCGAATTGAAACGGAGCTGGCTGCCACACGTCACTAACAGAAACTTAAGCATGCTTAGAGGGCTCAAGTGGAAGAGGTCTTGGAGCAGCACACTACTTCCCTCAAGAACCAAAGAAGAATGAATATGACCATTTGACAGCAAGGAATGCGAAAAGACGTGGCCTCGAGAATCGGTAGACCACAGAAAATGGCAAGTTAAGCTTTCGCATGTTGGCTTTCCAAAAGGAGGTAAAAAATATTGTATATCCAAATAACATTTCTCATTAATGAAATTCCCTTTTTATTCCTTCATTCTGAATATGTATCTCGAAATTCTCATCGACTAACACCTTAATGATCCTTGGCGCATTGGAGATCGGTCTTTCAAGGTTAACAAGCTCAATGGCGGGAACTAGATTTAATTCAATTTTCATATGGTTTAACTTCCAATAACTATCAACAGTCCCACTAAGCTTCAGTCCTTTCAAATCTTTGGGTAGTGTGCTCGAGCTGGTTACCCGAAGGGACATATTTATACCCGATCATTCACCCGTAGGATGTATTCTATGACCTTGTCTTCAATTTTTGATAACAAAATGGCGCATGACCCTCGTTTTTCTTCAAATGCTTAGTATGTAGTGTACTTGAAGCGCTTCGACAATTGCCATTGTTATGAAGACAGTGGACATATGCCTCTGTCCTTCATGGACTACGATCTGCTCGAGACCATATAATTTTGGGTTATTACCTCAAATATGTTCCCCCTCCGACTGCATTCACAGACTGCTTTCCTCGCCATTATATGGAGGTGCTTCCAATCAATTGGGATTGTATCTGTGCTCATGCCTGGTCTGCCCTCAACTGTCGATTTAAAACCTTCCCATCTTTTGTTGAGCAGTTCTTTCAGTGCTATCTAAGGTTACAAGATGAGACGGGACCAACCTGTTACCAGGCCAAGATTGAATGGCTTTTGAGGCTCTATTGCATATCTTTTGACCCAATTGAATTCAGTTTCATTTGCAGTCTTTGTTGTTTCTGGCCCCAATCGTCACGTTGTTTCTACTTTCCAATAGGACCAGTGACCATAACCTTGCTGGACATATGGAGTATAATGGGCCCCGTTAACAGAAATTGGTGAATCTGATTTACGCACCTGTCCATACTTACGGACTCATCTTGTTTGGATTTTCCTTATGAGGCTTTCATCGACAAATTTGCCAAATCAGAAGGGCATATTACTTTCGAAGAACGAAGTGCTTTCCTTTCTGTTGGCTCTCGCCTAATGTCTTTTCTCATCCCTCTCTGATCGGGTCTCACGAATTTATTGACATGACCTACGCTCTTTCCTGTGGTTTCAACATCGGCCTAGGGCGCATGGTCTTAACCGCTCTCTATGGGTCTTTGTCCGACACTCAAACTTCCCTCAATAGTGCACATCCCAACCCCTTTTTCGGCCCATTATGGCTTCTCCTTGGTTGGATAGGACTATACTTTTCTGAGTTCTTTGGTACCTCTTACTCATTGGGCCGAAATTAATCATCAACCAGTTGGAATAACCTCGAGAATTTGGATATTTTGTCATCCTCTCGAACCTGTTCGTGCTGGCTTTTCCCCTTTTGAATGCTTCTTGAGGCGCCTATTGCTTCTCTCAAAGTTCGAATTCGATGTCGTTGATCCCGACAACGTGGATTACCATTAGTACTTTAACAAACTCGACGTCAAAATTTATTGGAAGAGTATACTCAGTGGACTTGATCTTGGACTTTCAGACAATGGTAAGTTTTATCTAACCTACAATCCTAACTTTTGCACTCGCCAATTCGGGCTTACACAAAGTGTCCTTGCACCCATTGTCTGTTCCCTGGAGTACCCCTTCTTGCCTTACTCCGAGCATCGCGGAAAAGCTACTCTCACCAAGAGTCTCGAGATTATTGGCATCATCTCAAAGCGGTTCAATTTTATAGCTTCTATAACAATTTTGGAGAGACTGATTATTTTATCGATTGGTGGAACGGGTATCAAACCCTCCCTTTTCCTTCAAACATTGAGATGGTCATTTCCAAAGTTTCCCATTTTGTCCTTGTATTGGCTCATTCATTTGGGCGACCTCTTTACGCTACACAAAGCTTTGAAATAATCTCTTTTGAGCATTCGTCCGGCGAAGGTACATATATTCTTTGCTTAAATATTATCTTCACTCGTTCTACTAGAGTATCCTGGTTTCACGTTTCCTAATGTACGTGAGCCATCAACATCAAGGAGGAAAAGGGAGATGCCTGAATCACCTCCACTTAGCCGTGCTCGGATTTCTGTAGATGACAACTCAATTGACCTAAATTTGCTGCTGAAGACAATGTTGGCCCAATACGTTCACCGTCTGATCCTTCAAGTGAATTATCTCCTTTTGAAGATGGTGATGGTATTCCGGCCAAGCGGGCCCGACTTTATGATCTGCTATCAATTGGTTATGCTTGTATTTGCGATAAGTATGATGCTAGGGCAGAAGTCAAATTCTTGTTGACCCAATTGTCCAATTTGCCCTTCGTTATGTCTTGGCAGTATGTAATATGTCTTTCCATCACGGATGTCTATCACATAGGTTCTTTCCTTTTCATCTCCACTTTCCTCTAAACTTACTCCGAAAAACATCCGTCACTGTTTCACGTTGCTCATATTTAACATTGCCCATAGCACCCAACAATCTCAATCAGGTCGTACTGGAAACATCCTAGGCATAACACCCCGCTTAAGAACTATGTACTTCATTTGTTGACGTCTGACATGAGCTCGCTCGACGTAACAAAATAGGTCACTCCACCGACAGCTTCTTTTTGATTCCTACTGTTCGGGCCCCTTCGATCCCTCATGCTTTTCCTTATAAATATGGTATTGTTCGCCAATTGCATCTTTTCACAACACTATATTTCTCCTACTAAGCTTTTCTTGATCCTAGTAGATCAATATGTCATTGTCCATGATTCTTTCGTACTTGTGAATCCTTATAAGAGGAGCTTGCGATTATAGGGTGAAGAATGAGTGATGTAGAAAAGATGAATACAACTGGTCCATGAGAGTACTATCAAGACAATTGATGATAGAAGTTTTAGGATAAAACGAATATATCTCTACGGAGCTCTAAAGGTGAGGTTAGCCAACCATGCACAAACTAATCGGGAGTTGATACTGCTCTTTTAATGAGACTATAGCAGGCCAAAATCAATTGTTGAGCCTAAATTCATATGTTGTTTCACTTGATGGATTAAACAACCTAATTAAGCTAGGTGTGCTACAATCCGATACGAGGAAGCTACTCGTTGTATAACTGTAGAATGAAGGTTGGCCTGGTGTTATCTCGCTCATCAAGCGCGGCACATGTTATTCCATGCCAAGGAAGTGCTGACCCTTAACATATGCATCAACTTTTCTCTATAATGTGTTTGATTAGTAGAGAGTGAGATTATCACGTATCATAAAAAGCTTAAAAAAGAAAAAGAAAAAAGAAAAATCAAGAGTGAGTAAATGCAAAGAAAATGGAAGGTATGAGACTCGTGAATTAAGTAGATGTGGGAAGTACCATCTAACAATTCATTTATACTTTTGTTCTCATATCAATGCATTCGAAAATAAGTTGTCGATAGCATTTTGGGGAAAAGGAAGAGAAGAGATCCCTTAAGAATACAAGCATCATCTCGTTTTTTAATTGAAAATAAACTTCAATAATTTTAGCCATTCATACCATATATATAACAGGAATTTTCCAATAAATTAGATATAATTAAGGGCTAAACAACAAATTAACCATTGACAAACTAATAGGTTTCAGGATAAATACACCGAAAGTTGTAAAATTTATCATGAAAGTGCAATCGAGTTCAAAATTTTAAAACTTGTCAAATTTGTGCAATCAAATCATTTCTATCTACTCCGTCCAACTTGACGAATGGAAAATATTAACATGTTTTAAGATTTGATTGCACCAACTTGAACTTAAATGCACTAATTTAATAAAGTTTGGAACTTGATCACATTTTTTTGAAATTTTTAGAACTCAACTGCACTTTTTTTTAATAATATTAATAATTAAATTATACATTTTGAAAATTTTAAAATTTAATTATATTTTCGTGATAAGTTTTAAGACTCTCGTTGCATTTATCTCGTAAGTTCGTTGAATACTAAGGCCCAGCATAGGCTTCAAGCTTGCAAATGGCCTTACAACCTCAAAACGAGCAAGAGCCCAAAGGGCCCACAACACGTGAGGGAGTCTTCGTCTTCCTTCCGCTAGGGTTTCGCCTCGGTTTCCTCCATCACCGTCGATTGCTCCGCTAGCGTCGATTCGCTTCCCTGCTCGGCAGCAGCGACCATGAAGATCCGTTCCTCGGTGAAGAAGATGTGCGAGTTCTGCAAGACGGTCAAGCGCCGCGGGCGCGTGTACGTCATCTGCTCGGCCAATCCCAAGCACAAGCAGCGGCAGGGGATGGTGACGTTCGCCGGCGACGGCCAGCTCCCTCCCGCGTACGGATTTTCCTCGAACCCTGTTGAAAATTTTCGATTTTTTGCGTGATTCGTGGGTTGAATTCGGTCTGCAAATGTTACGGGAGCTGCATGACTACATGCGATGGAACGTAAGGGAAGGAGAGAGGATTGGTTGGTGCTGTGTTTAGGCCTCGAGAGAGGATTGTGGCTTGTTGGGCATCTTTCTCACGCTGTGCACGTTCATGGGATTCTCTTCTTGTCGAGTAGCTGGTGTTGTGTTTTGCTAATTCGTTCGCTCGTTCATGGGCTTCTCTTCTAGTCAACCTTAACTCGATTACTTGGAAATTGGAATAGCCTTCTTGCGTTCTAGATGTTCCTACCATGGCGATTTTGATCTCCCATTTACACAGTTGCCTTCGGCTGCTTTATACCAGAAGTTCGAATTGGCTACTTCGACCACTCCCCTTTACTGGTTCTTCTTTTAGCTGATCCTCAGTGGCTTGTGCTGCCTTACATTCCATTGCCTTGCTTTCTCCATCGACTGGGATCAGCTTTGCTGTCTCTCGATCACCCAATCCCAGCTTCCTTCTCTCGGGAATCCACTGCGCCTTTACAATTCTCAGCAAAGCGTCCAATGAGGTTTTCCATCGATTGCTCCACTGTTATAGTGCATAGCATGGGCCCTTATTCTTACATCTACACCAGAGTTGCTTGGCAAAATAATTTTCAATCTTCATTTGCAATGCAAGGTTACGTTTGAGTTCTTAGTATAGTTTTCTTGTATTTTCTGACGAGTGTATGATTTTGTCAGTTGAAGTAATCCAGAACATTGCTAATTACAATCAATTTGATGGCAACTGGTAAAATCATAATAGGATCCCTAAGTAGTCCCTCCATTCGGAGGAGACCAATCACAGTAGCCACCGGGTGTCTTAGTGTGTGCCTTGAAGTTGCTATTGGATGGAGTATGCACATATTAAGTAATGGACATGACCTTCGTCCTGTTACTTGATTCCAATTGGAATGCATGATGATGAAAGCACCTGTTTTAGGCAAACTGTGCCATTTTATTTATGTGCACTAGATTGAAGAGCAACTGGTTCTGTTGATCTCAAGTGCCTCAGGTTTTCCTTTTTCCTTTTCTTGGAGCTTACACGAGTAAGCTACATTGGGCACTCGAATGAAATTTCATTGAACATACCTCTGCGTGTTTTGATAATATTTCATTTGCATTTTTCGTACTTATTTGTAAAAGCATTTATCTTTTCTAATTACAGGTCATCAGAGACAGGCTTGAAGCAGCTAATTTCACCTTCCTCCAATGCGCAGACCAGCATTATGGCTCTTATGCCCAAGAAGCCTGAGCCCTCTATGTTGTTTGGATGGCGGTCGAGCCTGGCATCCCTCCTATTCAAGTAGGGCATTTTGTTTATGATACCTTTTGCTTGGGGTTTATGAACATATAGCTGTTGTAGGCGTGCTCTGTTTATGCCTCGAGAGAGATCACGTTTATTTGTTATCGGTGATTGGACATTTGCTTCATAACTTGTATTGCTGGTATAATCTTTCCTTGTGCCCCATGTAATGCCAGGGATCTCGCTGTAATACTCTTCAAACTGGGGAGATCCAATGTAGATAGAATTAACTGTTCAAGAGTCAGACTTAACTCAAAAGTTTAGTGCTGCTCCAGTAACAAATAGGGCTTTTGAATCCGGTTTTCAACGGTGGTTTAGCTCATAGCTACGTTACAACCTGAGAACTGTGCAGAATGTGTCGCAAACAGGTTGTTTTACCATCATAGAAAAGGGAAGGGAACATTTCACAGAAAGGGGTTTTGCAGAGGGAGATGGACCACTGGCAGCAATTGCATTGGACATTTCCAAAGTTGAACTTTGCACAAGCGATCTCGTTTCGTTTTCGTGGGGATTTCTCCCCAGAAAGAATTTCCATGCTTTGGGAAATCTCACTTTGGTGTGTGCTGTTTCTTTCGACTACGGACGTTAAGTCATTTCACGAGACATCGCTGCAAAATTTTTACTCAAGAAGACTGGTGTCCGGTAGCCTAAGAAGCATCGACACTCTCCGAAGCGCTTCGTGTCGTGTTCGACACTCCGACACGTGTCCGACACGTTTGGACACACCGTCAACGAGTGTCGGGAAATTCGACATGTGGTCAACTCTTTCTGACACGCGAGTCCGAAATTTCGACACGCGATTCCAACACGCACGGGGTCAATTTTAAAAAATTTTAATATTTGAGTGGTCAAAATATAAATATATGAAAAAATAATGAAAATAATAAAAATAAAGGGGGAAAAAGAAAATTCTCACTCTCAAGTTTCTCACTTATAAGTTTTGACATTCCCGTGAGTGACGATGGAACGCCCCTCTTCTCACCGGTGTCGCTCCGCCGCTCCCACAGACTTAAAGTTGTGATTTTTTTTTTTTTTGCTTCTTTCCACCTCTCGCAGGCATCGCCTATGAGTTATCTCTTTTAATCTATGTCATTAGCTTGTGAGTTATCTCTTACATTTTCCATAGCGAATTTAATTATTTCCTTTTCCTTTGGGAGAGTTCTTGTCCTAAATTTTCATTTTTCTCGAACTTTGTTTTGTAGAGGAACTCCAAGCCAATCTATATCATGAACTCCGAACTTTGTCTGGGACTATAAAAAATCTCACTAATTTCTGGCAAGTGTAAGAAAACATGACACGTTCCTTCAAATTTACTTTTTTGTGTTTGCAATTTTTGAATTTCTTATTCAATCTCTATCAAATTAAAACAATGAATGATATTAACAAATGTTAAATTAATATTTTTAGTATAAATGAATTCTATACTCTTTTTATTATTTATTTTTGCATTTATATAAAAAATATATATTTAATATATAACGTGTCGAAACGTGTCGGAATTCTCTATTTTTTTAGAAAAGACGTGTTGGCGTGTCGTGTCGTGTCGTGTCGCGTGTTGCGTGTCCGTGTCGGTGCTACATAGCCGGTAGCATTAGGATTATCGATCTGATACGGATGAAACCTTAAGTTGTCCTTGAACTGCTCTCGTGCCACCGAGAAGTTTCGTCACAAGACTCGCTACAATGTATCACGAGCAAACTATTAAGAAGTTGGTTCCTCAACAATTTGCATTACATATTCTTTCTTTGGCTCCGATTCTTTTGTGCAAATTACTGACATTTCTAGAAAAATATTTTTTATGAAGTCATTTTCCAAAAAAAGAACAAAAAAAAAATCAGTATTTAGCTGAAATCTGAAAATTGATATGAAAATGGTTTCTGTCATTTAACGAGAAAAATCTATTTTCCTAAATAAACATAAACTATTTGGGTGTTAATGACTTGCACCGTGGGTAGTTTAAAAATAGAGCACAAAAACTAGGGTCTTAAGCCAGGACCCCTAACTCATAAGCACGAGCATGGGCACCGATCCTTGGTTCACAAAGGCCTAGGCCGGGTACCTAACACCCATGCCCAAGTCCATTGAAGCTCGACCTGACGCCCATGCCTAGGTCTATTGAAGCCGGTCCTCAAGCCTTGATGCCAAGGAGGTCCCTAGTGCGTAGGACACGAGTCCATTGACGCAAGGTTAAGACTCCGATAGTAGTGCTAAGGATCCATGCATGGGCACTAGGGTCCTAGACTTAACCTTCATGGACCTGAGCCTAACATTAGTGGTCCCAAGCTCATGGACTAGGGATCTGAGTAGGGGCCTAGAAGTATTGGGCCTAGCATTGGGAGCTCGAACACGTGCGCTGGGGTCCTAGGCTCGGCCGATGGACCCGAGCACGGGCACCAAGGTCTCGAGCCCAACTTTGATGGACTCAAGCTAGGGAGCTAGGAACCTAGGCATAGGCATCAGGGTCTTAAGCCCAACCTCAATGGACCTCAAAATGAGCACCAAGAAGCCAAGCTTGACCTCAATGGACTAGGGCCCAAGCCTTAGGGAGCTGGGCATGAGCATTAAGAACCCAATCCTAAGTGTCTGGGCTTCAACGGACCAGGGAGCCGGTGTTGAGGATTGAGTCTAGGAATGGGGGTCCTAGCCTAGCCTAGATGTACTTAGGCTCGACTTAGATGGACCCAGGCGGGGGCTTCCGGGTCATGGGCACAAGCATGGGAGTTCAAGGTGCAACCTCAATGGACAAGGGACCAAGCGTCAAGGTCCTAGTTTATGCCTCAATGGACCCAGACTTTGCTCTCAATAAACCCGGTCCCGCTGCCAAGGCCCTAGGAGTGAGTTCCTACGTCCAAACGCAAAGTTTATAGTCCAAAAGTTTATATAAATTGAAAAATGATATTCAATTTTTAAATAAGAAATCATTTAAAGAAATTTTTTCCGGAAAATATCTTTTTGTGAAACGAATTTGTGTCAGATATGGGAATTGGCCAGTTTATTGCATATTCTGAGTTTTAGAATAGCCAATGGAACGGGCTGTGCCGTTACCGTGGGCCGTAATAAGCCTTGTGCGCCGCAGCCCATGATGCGATCATTGCTCACGGACTTCTCATTTTACTCTTCTTGTTTTTCGCATTGAGTTCAGTCCGTGAGAAAAGGGGGAATTCCACCACATTATACCAGCAATTGCAAACCCATTTAGAAATACTAATACAAAGAGGAGCTACATCCTCTCAAGAAATAAAAAAAGGGCCGATCCTCGACCTCAACAGGTGGGGAGATTCGGAACACGATACTTTTGCGCCGAAACTTAAAAATATTATTTAAATTTCAGAAAATTATGAATAAACTCATTAGTGAATCTACATGTTACAATTTGACTGTCATAAAAGTTTTACCTGTTTGGGGTTTTTTTTTCCCTAAAAAAAAGTCGAAAGTATGTGAGTTTAAAGATTTGGATATTGTGAAAAGTAAGAAGTAAAAGTTATGTAAATAGATTAATGTTTCCTGGCGTGCATGCGGCCGATTCTTAATTCAGAAAACCATGATCACCTTGTCATGTCCTCAAGCAACCACCTTGGGACAATTGCACAGATGCCGCGCAGTTCATGTGTGGCTTGACCATACTTCAATGAATAGTGTCGATCTCACGAGATCTTTCTTTCTTTGAATCACGTCAGCTTGTTTATCTGCTTAATTTGATCTCACGGATGCAAGGTAGTCTACATCTATATGCATTGTTGTATCTATTTATCAAAAATCATATGTGACGCGGAAAATTTTATCGTATCCGACTTCTATTCGTTCAAATGCATCATAATGATCAACTACAAGAGCGTATGTACGTATATATAATATATACTTATGATGTCTCAATTAGTAAAATATCTTTATATTTAATATCAATTTCTATGTGAAAATGGAATATAATCGAGTTGCTATTCGACCGTCAGCGACAAGCCCTCCAAAAGAGAAGTCCAATTGTCGACCTGCCAACTTCCACCAGCATTCGTTCCTATCTCCACATGAATACAACGCAAACCATAAAAACAGATGCCGGTGCAATGAACATTCCATGGGAATGGAAGAGAAATCCGTCAAGCTGATGGTTAAATGTCCACAGGATCATGGGCAATCTGCATTTGTTTATGCAGGCTAAACCCTAGATTCAAGGAATCGAACATATATATGTTATCTAGTTGTCCAAATTCGAATCAATAAAGGGTCGTCCAAATACTGAAGTTTAAAGAAAAAGGAACGACATTGAACCTGGATTTCGTAAATTACCATATTTAAACAAAAACTTTGATTAATCTACCATCCCATTATTTTTTTAAATTTTCATTTTTGGTAGACGGAAACTGTCGTGTGCCGATTTTGTCACAACATCTTATTATATTCTTCAAAAAATTGGAGATGGTGACAAACCCATTAGCTCCCTTTTTAAATTGGATAGGTTCATTCGGGACTCTCAATCGAGGATTATGCATTGAACCATGGTAGCAATTTGTCAACCGGACAAAAACGGGAGTGGAAATTTGACAGCATTTTTCAGTGGACTTTGAGGAGGAAGAGATGATGATGACGACGACGATGATGAGTCGTGGATTCGTCATTAATCTTCGCATTGTTAGTGGCCATAAACTTCTGATTAACGTAGTCATGTCCATCTAAACTTTTATGACGTTGGTTTAAAAAATAATCGAAGTCGGTATTGCTTTAGTTGCCTGATGACAGATACGATATGATGTACAAAGTGGATGCATGGACGGATCGCTTCCTTTCAACGACAGTCCAGTAACTATATAGAAATTAAAATTCGAACTTGATTGAATACACAGCAAAAACCTTTGCCTAAAAATAGCCCGAAAATGAACAACTAGTCGTGAAATAACATGAAATTGATTGATTTTATGGCCGAAAATGACCTCAAAAGGTCCCCTCGAGGGCATTATATAGAAGTCCGAAGGAGTTTTGTAGATTGATAATATGGATCTCCTAAGTCTTTCTCCGATCAAAAGTCATATTCCCTAGTTGAACAATTTGCAAATTGCATTTGCAGACTCAATGACATCTATCTTTCTGAAAGCTCGAAAAACTAATTAACAACCCGTAACATCACGCTTTAGAGGCATGCAAATTCCACTTTCCTTTAGGTCGAATTTACTTTTTCTTCAACTTTCGACAAAGTTGGTACTTGATCATTCTAAATACAAAGTACTTGAGATTTATTCACAACCTCCTCTTATATTTGGTAAAATTTTAATTAATATTCTAAGTTTTGCATCTTTCCAAACCAAGTCAGTATTAAATCCAAACATTCTAAAATGGGCATAAAACCGTCTTGATATCACTGAACAAAGATAGCCACGCTAATCGCTCTTCTACACCTTGGACTGTTCAAAAAAATATGTGTATTAAATATGTGTATTAAACCATGTGTTATAAAATATGCAAATCATAACACTTCATGATATAGTTAAACACAGTCATAGTTATACCTAATGAACATTGAATCCAAGATAACATCTAGAGACGCAAAAGGACCTTAGGATGAGAATGAAGATGTATACAAAGATTTTGATACATATAACAATGACCTAATGGCTCCTAAAAGAATTCCTTCTCACGCACCATCTTGAAATCCATTATTCAATTCTTTTATCACCCCCAATTCAAAGAAAATACCACTCGGGCAACAACCTCTTGGCCAAGATTACATGTAGACGTCAGGCTAAATTAGACTCTTCCTTAAACTTAGAATGGTGAATATATAACATAGAACTTAGAGACCAGTGAGCGACGTGCTTTAAATGTGGGGTAAGATTACTTTGATTTCAAAACTCATAAATGCTCAATTAGAACTTTAAATCGAATCAAACAAAGCTCAATTCAGCTCATGAAAATTAGATGAATCGATCCACCTTTTGAGACTAGCATGAATTGTTATGATCTTCAATAGTCCATCAACTTGAGTATAGTTTAGGCGTAGAATCTTCTGTGGGCAAAAATCCACAATGATAACCTACTTGATCCTACATCTTTATCGCATAGTTGCCATGTTGAGGCTATAAAACGTCTAGATTTGCGTGTTCCAAGGACAAATGACCTCGAAAGTCGACAGCATTTGCTTTATTGTCTGAGGAGTAGAGGGGACTGAATGTAACCCATGATTCGAGAAAAGAGGTGCCAAGTCGATCATCATGATGCTGACTCATTGTATTTTTGTGGAGATGCTGACTGGAAGAAAATAACCACTTTGATCGAGAGTGATCGCCCATCACGCGTTGCTTGGCAATTAAGGTCTACAATTTTGTCTAGTAGTAAAAAAAATTGTTTTACAGCTGGTGTTGATCAATCAATTAAAGGCTAGAGCAAAGTATTATGGGCTTTCGTTGGATATACTCACGACATGAAGAAAAATTATTACCCAAATTATTACCCGAGTGAAATTTAGGCATTGAAATGTACCCAATTTTTTATCTTGATAAATGAATCATATTATTAATCGTTGATTATTTCAATGATGCGGATGTGGTCAGAATTCTCACCTTTCTCCGTTAGAACGAAGGATCAACCGGGAATTACGCTCCCCCTCCAAAAAAAGGGGGGGGGGGGCTCAACTTGGGCTATGGTGAGGAGGGTATCTCCGACTCTAGCCCATACTCATGGACATCTTCAGAAATCACCTGCATTTCATGAAAAATGCCCTATCATTGAATGCACATAATGCATTTTTCTTTTCATGTTGTACCAAGAATTGCGGATGCATGCACTCTACATCCGTGACCTTTTTTCCGTTCCCCCTCCCCTGACAATGTCAGCTCTTTTGAACCCTCCATCTTTGACAAACCCCAAAACCCTAATGTCGCCTCTTCCTTTCCTTAACATTATTTCTGCGTGACCCTAATGCCCGCATCTAAGACTTGTAAATCCAACGAGATTGGTCGACTGAATTCTACTTCCTGAATTAACCAAAACATTGGAAAATCTTGGATCTTGGTCCCACAAAATTTATCTTGAGGTGGCTTAGGCACTGTTTGGTAACCATCCAAACAATGCCTAATTCTAATTTTTTGTTCCCGAATCGGTTTGGGAAGAGAATGGTAAAATTTTTGTTCCCGGGACGAAATTTGTTCCCGGAACATAATGGGAAGAGAATCAAGAATAAAAAAAAAAAGTCGATTGTTGTTCCGAGAACAAAATTGAAAATCAAAATTCTTCTCCTTCTCTTTTCTTCTTCTTCATCGACCGCCATTCCGCGACCGCCGCCCGCCGCCACCTCGCGCCGCATCCGCCGCCCCGCGCCCACCGGCAACTAGTCCGAGTGAGCTCGCCGGAGGCTCGCCGAGCCGGGCGAGGTCCCGAGTTCGCCGAAGGCTCGCCCGGCCACGACAAGGTTCGGCCTCGCCCGGCCTCGCCGGTGGCCGGGCGGGCCTCGCCCGGCCCGCGCGAGGCTCGCCCGGCCACCGGTGAGGCTTGCCCGGCCTCGCCGGTGGGCGAGGCCCCTCACCCAACCCCGGCAAGGCCGAGCCTCGACGGGCCGGGGCGAGCCTCGCCTAGCTAGCCGGCAAGGCTCGGCCGATGAGGGCCGGCCCCGAAGAAGAAGAAGAAGAATAGGAGAAAAAATAAAAAATAAAAATAATAAAAGAAAAGAAAAGGAAAAAAGGAAAAAAAAAAAAAGAAAAGGAAAAATATAAAAAAATATTTAAAAATTAAAAGAAATTGATTTGGAACATAATCAATTAGCATGTATCAAATGCAATTCTATTCCATAATCGAAATTTTGAACGGTTATCAAACGTCTTTTTTTACTCAAAATCGGTTCCCGGAACGAATAAAAAATAATCATTTCTCTCGAAATGCATTAAAAGAAATCGTTACCAAACGCACCCTTATTATGGGCGTCGTCTATCCCTAGGGAACGAGAATAAAAAATAATAATTTCTCGAATCTTCTTAACGAATCGTTCTGCCAAACGCTTCTGTATGGAACGTGGTGCTATCCTGTGCTGTTATGGTTCTTTTGGAGATCAGCCGCGTTCCAGAAGAACGGGAGCAAGTTGAGTAGGGGAACTACAAAAGATTGTCTCCTTGTTGGTGCGTGCTAGTTGCTGTTCTGTCTGAATCTGAAGAATATGACCGCACAGTACCACCACCAAACATCATTCTTGATGTTTGTAAATATTCATGGGATGGGCCTGAGGGTCCCGTAGGGGATAATTTGAGAAAATTTAGATGTCTATGGGGGGCAAATAAAAATCAAGAAAAATATGTTGTTGATCTTTTCTTTTCTCTCACTTTTTTTTTCTATTGGCCACATTGTCGGTAGTGCTTTAATTTCCTCACAACTTGGCATTTGATTATTTGGAAAAAAAAGCTACCCATTTGCAGGTCTCTTTGCTCTTTTGCCTTTTCGATTGGAAATTTCCTGTTCTTTTTCGTCAAATTGATGTGATTCCTCTCATTGAATCCTCACAACCTGAATGGAGTATTGTTGTTTTGGATAATTTTTATTATTTATATGCTGCATAAATCTAGTGGACAACTAGAATATACAAATCATTCGATCAATGGGTCCTCACTAATCACGTATATATCATTCTTTTTACTTTTTCTAAGTTTTGTTCATTAAACATGGTACATGTTGCACTGAGAAATGTATTTGGGCGTGATGTTAGATATACATGATAAAGTGGGCATTGTAGCTAAGAAATCCATGAATTTAATCCTTCACTTAACAAATTTGAATTGCAATTTGGATGCCAAAGAAGACGAATTTCGCTTTACTTATTTGCAGCCTAATGACATATTTTCATAATTTAGGGCACAGATGAAAGACTTTACTATCTGGAAGTCTATAGTATCTCGAGTTTTTCTTTGATCAACTAGAAGTGTGGACAATTATATTGACACACCAGCTGTGATAGTATTGAACTCGGGGCATTTATATTTTCATCATGAAATAATTAGCCATATAAAGTTCGAATTTGTGGACAGGTATGGGAAGAGTAGTGGTGCTAGGGTGTGATTTTCATGTGCAAAAATTTAATGAATTTTTGTCATTTTCCCTTTTATCTATTAAAGTTATCTATCCTTGATTTAAAAAGAAAAAGGATTTTTTTACTAATAACAGTTGCTGGCTTGGAGCATTAGAGGATTGCTATCAAAATATAAAAAATAATGTGAATTCTCGAATGCATCTCTCGCATATAGTTTGGAAATGGGATATGGTCTTGTATTGAAGTTTAATGTCCGATCGTCTTATAGTTAATGAAGCAAAAAAAAAAGGAACGGGTAGACCTAAATGTTAGACTTCCTCTTTTGATATATCCTAAAAAATCACAGACCTTTCATTTTATCAAAAAAGTCTAAACGGTTGGGCAATTAAGGTATTTAAATTAGCTAATGAAAAAAATGCAAAAACCTAAGCAAAGACCATAAAACTAATAGTGATCCTCTCAAATTCGAGCATTTTCAGTTTATCCATTCAAAAGGACAGTGTAAATAATACAAAGTTAAGTTATGGGATGGTTGTCTTTTTTATCGTATTGCATATTCTTGTGGTAACTGGTTCATTTTATGCAAGCCCATCTCATAGCTAGCATCCAATCAAAAGATTGAGTACCAAATAAAAGTCCTTGATTAAACTCTTATGGGTTGATAAAAAGACTCCTTCAACATTGCATGAAATTACCGTCATTCCAAATTTCTCCCGAATTAAAATTAATATTTAAATAAATGAATAAATCACGTCGATAACTGAGGAAACTTCCGTCTCATCAATTGATTTTGGTCAATTTTTCACGTCTGTGCTCAAGATGTATCTAGTGCATTGAACATTCACAGGAAACAGCTCTTGTCCGTGTTTGGGGAGAACAAAATTTGACCACTCCATCGTATCCACTCGAAAAATCGTCCAAGTTGACCTGCTCATCTGCACCGCACGCTTCTCTTGCTGCACGAAACGACAAAAACTGCTTTTGTATCGACTTCAACCTCCGAAGCTCAATTCTGACTCCAGCCGTGGTTTGACTAATCTTGTCTTTTTAGTTAAAACCCCATTAACATCTTCATTGACTAATGCCTAAGAAAATAATAAAAATAAAATAAATCCAAATCGCAATGCTTAAAAGAAAAATCGTATTAACCACCATCATGAGAACGCTTGGCAAACGGGGACATTTCCGACCAAAAAAAACGGGAGACATTTGTTAAGGATCATCAATTGTGCTTTGAAAATATAAACATTTCTATCAAAAGAGTGTCGCCTTTTTTTAAAATATATACCTCTTCAATTTTCAGAATTGGTTGATATGGGCTTTTGTTAATTTTAAATACTTTACCTAATGTCGCTGGGGTACTTGTTAATAAGATCTAGTTTAGAATAATTCAACCATCAAAGTGTTGATCCTATATAATACAAGATCAGCCACCTTATCGGATTTGTACAATTGCTTTATTTGGCTACTCAATGATTGCCCTAGAAAAGTTGTAACTTCATTTCTTTTATTTAATAATGCTGCGTATGCTAATAATAGTTTACAAATTTGATAATTTATGTGACACATAAGACTCAATTTAAATATCAGAGTTGATCTACTCGGGTAAATGCTCACTCATTACTTGTGATATAACATAATATAGGAATATTGTTTATAAATTTCAATTCATGCCAAGCATCATCCTTTTTTATTTTGGAGATTCGTTTTTCTTTTTCCTTTTTAAAGAGTTCGTTGATCATATTCCAGCGACAAATGCTTTGTCAAGAAGATCTTTGTTAAATTAAATGGGTAGTTATTTGTCGAAAAGTACTTTTGTCTAATTTTGTTGAGTTTCCTCCCAAACATTTAGATCTTAGAAGTTATAGTTTGCTTGATAATTTTCCTCTAACAAATTTGCTTCACTAAACATTTGGGTTGCAGGCTAACCACCTAAATTCAAGGAACCGAACCTGTATATTATCTCATTGTCCAAATTTGATTTGATAAAGGTTCATCCAAATAATAATAAAATTAATAAAAGGAGCAACATTGAACCTGGATTTCGTAAAGTACCACGTTTTACAAACCCCTTTGACCAACCTACCATCCCATTATTTATTTTTTTTAATTTTTCTTTTTGGTGGGCTGAAACGGTCGTGTACCAATTTTTTACAACATCTTATTATATTCTTCAAAATGGTGATGGTGACAGACCATACTGTTAATCGGGGATTATGCATTGAACCGCGCGTTATGCATTTGTCCAGAGACGGGCTCCTTTTGAGCCGGCAAGGCAAAAAGCGGGTGTGGAAATTTCAGAGCTGTTTAAGTGGTCATTGACAAGCCGTCAGTCAAAATGCAATTTAGTGGTGATAAACTTCTGATTAACGTGTTCATATCCATCTAGACTTTGATGACTTTGGTCTATAAAATATTCTAAGTTGGAATTTCTTTCAGGGGTTAGTTGCCTCATAGTGGATCCATATAATATAGATAAAGGGTGCACGGATGGATTGCTTCCTTTCATAGAAATGCTCCTAATCAACCTGAATTAGAAACTAAAATTCAAAGTTAACTCAATAAATAGCGAATGAGCCAAAAGCATTTTCCTAGAATAGCACGAACATAGAAAATGGTCCTAATGCATGAAATTGATTCATTCCGAGCCCAAAAACGACTCGAAGGTCCTCGAATACATAGTATGGAACTTTGAAAAGCCTTTCCAATTTGATATTATGGATCTCATGACTCTTCTCTTATTGAAAGTTGTAATTGATTGGTTGAACAGTGTACAAATCCTATTCTCCAACTAGACACTTGAACATTTATTTTTGTGAATGTTCGAAAAAAGCTCATCAATAACTTGAATTATCATGTTTCAAGAGACATGAAAGTCCACTCATTTATCAGCATGACTAGTCCCTTTAGGTTACCCTTACAAATTTGATTATGGATCACTTTAGATACAAAGAGCTAGAGATTCAATCACAAGTCGTCTTATTTCTGGTAAAATTCGATTATTAATACTCTTAGTTTTGCATCTTCCTAAATCAAGTTCTTCACCGGCGGTGGATTCACCCTAAGGAACAAGCAGTTGCTGCCGAAGAGGTTGCCAAAGTGTGACTAACTCTCCTTCAACCACCTCAGCACCTTCGCCTATCACAATTTGGACCTCACCATCTAGGCAAGGATTTGAAAACCCTTGCTCTTTGACAACGAGGGCTTAAAGGTCCTCACCTGTCGTTGGCCATTGCAAAGCCCAAACGACCTCACCAACACTCTCTAGGAAGATGATAATGAGGAAATAAAAAAAAAAGTTATAAAAATTCTCAAAGTGACGATATTTTGTAATGAATTTGTACGCGTCAAATAACCAGTTGTGCCATGAGGACGATTGGCATTGACTAGACGTCATTTCAATGATTTCCAATCAAAATTAATCTAATGAACTACATTTGAAAATAATCAAAAATTTTAGGACTACATCGACCAAATTGAAAAGTTTAAAATTGAATTAGTGACCATATAATAGATTTGAGACTTTTCAGATAATTTTTTTTCCAAATTTTCGATTTTCATTTTGTCATACCTTAATTTTGACATGAAACCAAAAAGTTTTGGCAAATTATGTGGTCCTCGATCACAAATGAAGACACTCAATAATGCAGACCAAGAACTTGTTTGTCAAAACATTTTAGCAATAATTATAGCTCTGAAAAAATAGGACATTAAAATTCTAAAAGGTTTTGACAACCTCTCATAGTTGCAAGAGGAATAGTTATCTGATCGTGTTTTTAGATATAGTAGGTTTAAAACATGTATTATCAAATATGCAAATCATTACGCTTCATGATACAGTTACGTACGGTCTTGGCTATACTTAAAGAGCACTGAATCCGGAATAATATCTAGAGACAAGAAGGCCTTAGACAAAGGATGAGAATTGCATGCGAAAATTTGGTCACGTATAACGATGACCTAATAGCTCCTAACAGAATTTCTTCTCACGTTTCATCTTAAATCCACAATACAAACCCTTGCTCTCCCCATTTCGAAGAAGACAGCATTTGGATACAACCTCTTGCCAAGATTACATGCAGACGATGGAATAAGTTAAAACTACTTAGATCTTTACTTAGAATGATATGTGTGTGTATATATAACATAGAACTTACAAGCCGATTAGTGACGTGCTTTAAATGCAGGGCTAACTTTAAATCAAATCCAATGAAGTAGTACATTGTTCATGGAAATTAGAGCAATTCATCCATTGTTTGGAGACGAGCATAAATTATTATGATCTTCAAATTGTCCAACAACTTGATAATACTATGTGGGCCAAAAACCCACAAATGATAACCATACAGTCCTATATCTTTTATATAAACTACGCGGTCCTATATCATTATCCCATAGTTGCCATGTTGAGGCTATAGAACATCTAGAATTGCGTGCTGTAAGGACAAAGTTGAGTGGACTGGTTTTACTTTTGAATTAGATGGACAGCTTTTTCCTTTGTGGTATGAGGATTAGGGGGGACTGAATGTAACCCGTGATTTGAGGTGCCGAGTTGATCATCATGATGCTTACGCATTTGTTTTTTTAGGGGATTGGAAAAACTTAGCCACTTTGATTGAGAGTGACCACCGATCACAAGCTTTTAGACCAGGGGGTGCACATTCACTCACATTCCCAAGTTGGCAAGCAAAAATTTATATGAAGGGCTACAATTTAATTGGACGTAGTGATGATGTAAAAGATCATCAACATGTCACGACGCATAATCATATATTTTTCTTTCGTGATGTATCAAGAATTGCAAATGCATGAACTTCAATTCATGACATTTCTCTTTCCCCCTACGATATTGGCTCTTTTGATCCTCCATCTTTGATATTTAAAGACTCGTGAATGCACCAAGATGGGTTAAAGTTTAATTGACTTCTTAAGATCAAGGCATTGGAAAAATCTTGGCATCTTGGTTCAACAAATTTATCTCGGAGTGGCTAGGTATGGATCCCATCTTCCATCATGCTGCCCAAGCAGCAAAATGACAATAATTCGGGGCAAAATTCTTAAATTATTTCTTTTGAGATTAGCTACTTTACAAAGTGTAGTTTTCACCATACGATTTTTGAGTCAAAGTTGCCTCCTAATCTATTTTTAAAATATATTTTACTAAACGTTATTTATATTTTGGAAAATCCCTTAAAGCCTTTGCATTTTTCTAGAGATGCTCTCACGGTGCCAAACAAAACGCCCCTTTTGTAGGAGAATCGGAGCAAGTTGAGTAGTTGAACTGCAAAAGATTGTCCCGCTCTTGTTGTTGTGGTGTGTTTAGTTGCCGCCTGAAGAAAAATAGAATTTGACTTCCACACACCCCCACAAAAACATCATTACAAATGTTTTGAGTATATTCATGGAATGGGCTCGAGGGTCCCATAGGGGTCACTTTGAGAAAATTTAGATGTGTACGGAGACAAATACAAATCAAGAAAAATATGTGGTCGATCTTTCTTTTCTATTTTTTCTATTAGTCACGTTGTCGGTAGCACTTTAATTTCCTTCCAACTCGTCTCTGATAATTTGGAAAAAGGTACTGATTTGCATGTCTTGTTGCTCTTTTTGCCCTTTTTGGGTTGGAATATATGTATATATGCGTGTGTTTGTGTGTGAAATTGACGCGATTCCTTTTGTTGAATCCTCACAACATGAATGGGGAGGTCAAACTAAATTATGGGGTATTATTGTTTTCGATTCATTTTGTTCTTTGACATGTGTCGTCTTGGAGATGAACCTACGACTGCGTCCCACGAATGCCTATCTGATTTGCAAATATCTTATATATTATCTATCTAAATACAAATCGAGTGTGGATATATCACCAGTAGTATTATGAATTATTTTTCATTATCAGTAAATGTGATTAAAACGGTCACCATCTATTGTCCACGATTAAAAGTGGACATGCTTTTAAGAGATAATAATTCATTAACTTTGGAAAACACTAATGGTCCGTTCGGTTCAACTTTTTCAATGTGCTTTCGGCCTTCAAAACCCCTTTAAGAGATATAAGGTTTTTTGACAAGCCTTTCGAAGCAATTTTTGGTCAAATGTTGGGGTTGGGGATGCTAAAAGCCTAAGGGAAGCAAAGACTAGCCTTTGGAAGTAGCATTTGCGGAATACCAAAACTATGGTTGAATAATTTTTCTTTTTCAAAATTATCATTGCCAATTCTTCAGTTTTTCAATTTTGCCCCTCGTAGTTCATTGTCTTTGTGACGGCGGCTAGCAAGGGCTGATGAGGTTAGATCTAACCAACAAAGATCCGGCAATATTACGAGACCCTAGTGAGGGATATCTAGGTCATGCAACCCAAGCGACAGTCACATAGGGTCTCGCAACCCAAGCAATGGCCGCCTAAGGTCTTGCAACATTTGCTAGGAGTTGCCTGAGGTCTTGCAACCTCCAAAGCTAGATTTGGCTTGATGGCAGCCCAAACTCTTTGTTAATGAAGGGTTTGATTTCTTTTTAATAAAAAAAGGAAAACTACAACCAAGCCCTTTGCAAAAAAATTTACCAAACATTATTACACTCAAAGTTGCTTTACAAGGGCTTTATCAAACACAATTTGCATTTCTCTAAAGGGTTTCAGTTTTTAACATTTGCATTACACTTAAGGCCCATTTGTAAAGTCGAATAAAACGCAATATAAGTTTTTGAGTGTTTGGTCTATTTAGGAAAATGAGCTTAATATTTGGCAAAAAATAAAGCAAGTGTTCAAAGATTAAAAAGTAATTGTGATTTAACGAGTTAAAGATTTCATTTACTTTTGAAGTACAATTTTGTCTTTGGATGATGTACAGGGCCTGTCATGAATTTTTTATAAAGAGAGATATATATATACTGACTCTTGGATTTATTTTCACAAAAGTAGAATCGACTATTTTTCTTTCCGGGTGTAGAAACAACTATGTTGGATTCAAGTGAATGCATGCGATGAAAATAAAGAGAAAATATCTCAATCCAACACCATCAAAAACCCCAATTTCATACTCATCGGAGTGTCCAGGGTCTCTCGTTTGAGGGGTTTATGTATATCGCGCGTAATGGAGCAGCTCAAACGAAAAAAGAAGAGTACGGTCTGAATTCATGAACGTCTCCCTTTGTCTGCTATTGGGTTCGGGAACAACTGGCTCGGAGATCTTTGCACGGTTGATCAATGAGCATTGCATCTCGATCAATCAATCGGTCCATCGATTAAGACAATGATCATCATTCACCGACGAGAAGCGAAGCAAGGCTACTAGCTAGCAAGCCAACAGAGAGGCGTTAAAGCTGTCAGAGGCCGTGTCGACAAAATCCCAATCCAAAGTAAGGAAGCCTCTAATTTTTAACATGGTATCGGAATCCGTTCCTGTCTCAGTTCCTTTCGCCTATGCAAGTCCCTTCGTTCGTCATTGACAAAAGCCCGATCCAATGAAAAGGAGCCTCTAATTCCTAACACGGTGTTGGAATCCGGTTCCGTCCCAGTTTCCTTCGCGCGTGCAAGCCCCTCTGTTCGTCGAGTTCCAGGCTTCGTTTTCAATCCTCCCACTTGCACGTCAAAGAAGAATTCATTGATCCTAACCCTGTTTTCTTTTTCTGTCTTTTTCTGAGACGACCCAATGAGTAGTCTCGTTCCAACCTTTCGCAGGCTATAATATGAACGGCTTTGAATGAATGTGCAATGGACCTTGCATGGGAACGGGGCAGGAAAGGGCCAAGGGGGGTGGGCCCGACCCTTGATTCCTAAATTCATCGTATGAATCCCCCATCATCTCGACCTGGCGTGGCGTCCACAGCAAGGGAACCGAAAAGGTGCTTACGCACGCGTGGGGGCCCGGCTGTTCGTGCATCGACGTCTCCGATGCTTCTCGAAATATCATTTCCCTGCCACCCGCTTTACGTCTGCTTCTTTTTTTTTTAGTTCTTCCTTTCTTTCTTTTTTTGGTCGGACCATTCCGGATTGGTTATGGGGCGCAGAGCTGACTTTTGGCCTTTCAGATCGACCAATAGACAGAAAAGGACAAAAGAAAAATGAAAAGGGAGAGAGGCTAATCTTCAAACGGAGGAGGGTCTTTAGTGTTCTTTAGCTCGAGGGAGTAAAGCGGACATTTCAAATTTCCAATTAACCAAAATAACAGAATTAATACCACAAATTAAATCACTACAATGCAAATATCCCGAATTTTTTATATGTCACTTAAAATCTTAAATTTACCCACTATGACACATGTGATAAATATATTGTGGATGTAATTAAAATAAAGGGTGTACATGTCATACATATATAAGCTTGAGTTTTTTTGCAACGTAAAAAAAATTGAGGGTATTTTTATTACGATGGATAAGTTTAAAGTTTTTGTTGATATCAATTGTTTTTTGGATATTTGTGCTATAGTAGATATAGTTTGAAGTTTTTTGTGATATTTATCCTAATGACAAAGAGCTCTCTCTCTCTCTATTATAGTTCTCCTTAAATCAAAGTCATTTTCTAATTTCAAAGGTGCATGTTTGTTTTTTATCTATTAATGCTATCTATCATTGATTAACAAAAATGTTGTTTTACTACTAATAACAATCTTTAGGGCTCCCCACAAAAGCCCAAGGAACAGAGCTGGCCAGCTCTTTACGAGCTGTGAGCCATAGTCCTGAGCAGGACTTTAAAAGGCTCCGGCATCGAGCGGCCGCGCCCCGCCCACACGGGGGGGCAACGGGTCCCTAAACGGGGTTTTCAATCTTTCGGGGTTTCCCCACAAAAAACCCAAGGAATGCAAGCCCGAAAGCGAATGAAGGCACACAAGGGACGAGACTCCTGTGTGAGCCGAGCCTAACTGGGTCAGCCCAAGTTTCAGGTCCTTGTCAAGACCTTAAACTGACACGTTGGGGAACACCCAAGGGGGGTGCCCAACGTAAGGATTGGTTGGCCGGCCACCCAGTTGTTTCCAACTGGCCTTTCATTGGGGGTTTATCGGCCCTAGTATGCTAGGAGAGAAGACAAAGTGACCTCCTCCCGGGTGGGATCCTTCCCCGTAGAGGGAGTGGCGGAGAGCCCAATGGGGCATTATCCCCTGTTGGTTAATAAAGCCCAGCGGGTTTTCCCCTTGGGTCTATTAACCCCCCCCCCCCGGGATACCCAGTTCAGGGGGGAGCCTTTTAAAGTCCTGCTCAGGACTAGAAAACTTGGGCTGACCCAGTTAGGCTCGGCTCACACAGGGGTCCCGTCCCGTGTGTGCGTTCATTGCCCTTCTAGGCTTCGCTTGTTCCTTGGGTTTTTTGTGGGGAAACCCCGAAAGATTGAAACCCCGTTCGGGGACCCATTGCCCCCCCGTGGGCGGGGCCCGCCGCTCGATGCGGAGCCTTTTAAAGTCCTGCTCAGGACTAACTTGAAGTTGGCTCACAGCTCGTAAAGAGCTGGCCAGCTCTGTTCCTTGGGCTTTTGTGGGGAGCCCTAAAGATTGAAACCCCATCCAGGGCCCAGTGCCCCCAACCGTGGAGGCTTGGGGGCCCCGCTGCCTGAAAACTTGGGCTGACCCAGTTAGGCTCGGCTCACACAGGGGTCCCGTCCCCTGTGTGCCTTCATTGCCCTTCTGGGCTTCGCTTGTTCCTTGGGTTTTTTGTGGGGAAACCCTGAAAGATTGAAAACCCCGTTCAGGGACCCGATTGCCCCCCCGTGTGGGCGGGGGCCCGGCTGCCTGATGCCGGGAGCCTTTTAAAGTCCTGCTCAGGACTACTCTCTCTCTATTATAGTTCTCCTTAAATCAAAGTCATTTTCTAATTTCAAAGGTGCATGTTTGTTTTTTATCTATTAATGCTATCTATCATTGATTAACAAAAATGATGTTTTACTACTAATAACAATTACTAGCATGAAGCATTACAGGATCATTGTCAATATATTTAAAAAATTTCAATCATTTGAGATAATTTCTACAACACATCTCTCCCTTATAGGATGGAAATGGGATAGGGTCTTATTTGAAGCTTAAAGTCTAATCATATAATAATTAAAATAGCGAATATACAGACAAAGAGATTGAAATGTAAGACCTATTTTGATATAATGTAAAACTCACAAACCATCTGTCTTATTTGAGAAAAGTTGTAGGTAAACACAATTTAAATTTTTAAATGAGCTAATGAAAATGATGCAAAAAACTTACATAAAAACCATGAGACTGATACATATCCTCTTGAATTATATGCTCACTATTGTAAATTTTTCTTTGATAATCTAGGGCAACAACTATCGTTAATCAAATAAAAAAGAAGAGAAAACATGATTAATTCACTAAGACAATAGATTTGATGCCAAAGTCACCAAAATAATAGTCCTTGTGAAGATTTCGGTCATATCACAAAGTTACCATCCCTATCAACAGTGACAAGATCCCCAGAAGATTGCGTACCAAATAAAAGCCCTTAATCAAATACTCTCGATTACTACAAGATTCATTAGGCGTCAAGGTAACCCCCCTAGAACCAGGCAAAGTAAAATGAAATCGCCATTTTTCTGATTTTCTCCTGAATTTAAATCCATATTTAGATATACAAATCACACTGGAGTAACTAATTAAACTTCATCTAATCAATTAATTTTGGTCAATTTTTCACGTCTATTTCATTTTTTTCTTTTTGTGGATTTCCTCTCTTTGCCCAATATAATGCTCGAGTCGTATTCAGTGCATCGAACGTTCGCAGTAAACAGCTCTTTGTCTGTGTTTGGAAGAGGACAGGATAGGACCACTCCATCGCATTCACTCAAAAAGTCGTCCAAGTTGATCAGCTCATCTGTACCGTACGCTTCTCTGGCTGCACCAAACCGACGAAAACTGCTTCGGGGTCGACTTCAACTTCCGAATCTTAAATCTAACTCCAGCTGTAGTTTGATGAATCTATCATTAAAGTTAAACCTCGTAATGATCTTCATTAACTAATGCCAAAGATCATAAGCTTAAAAGAAAAATTCGTATTAACAACTTTCTTTTGAATACGCTTGATAAAAATGAGATAAAGATCATTAATTGTGCTTCAGAAAATATGAACACTTTTTCATTTGACATGCGTGTTTAAAATTTTGTTGATGGACGGTTTTTTTAATGACTTTTAGAAGTTTCAAGTGAGGTATTTTTAGGGCATTTGATAAAAAGAATCCAACTTAGAATCATTCAACTTTCAAAGCATTGATCATATATGGTACCAGGCTAGTCACTTTATTAGAAGAGCACGATTTCTTTGGTTACTTGATAGTTAGCCCGGAAAAAGTTGCCACTTCATTTCCTTTGCTTAATAATTTTTTATAGACTAAGAATAGTTTACAAATCTGATAATTTATGTGATATGGAATATTCAACTTAAAGAAGATATTTATGAATTAAAAAGGGAACTATTGTCGAAATGTATTTTTTTTCTAACTTTGTTAAGTTTCCGCCCCAACATTTAGATCTTAAGAGTTATAGTTTGCTTTATAATTTTCCTCTAACAAGTCTGCTTCACCATATATTCGTGCTCCGCTAAGAGAATAATAAAATTTTTGAGAAAATTTCCTAAAACTTCCCTCAATAAATAGCTGTGTATTATCAAGTTACATGCTAGAAGAAAATGATCGTAGCTGCCTAGCCATAGCATCGACAGGCGAGTTAGGGAGGGCAGCACTTTCCCAAATCTAGACAAGGGCAACAAAGGTCACCCTCGCCAGACATGGATGAGGTGTGGCTGGCGAGATGGCTGAGGCATGGCTAGCAAGGACGATCCTCGCTTGTGGCCAACAACTAGCGAAGGAAGAAGATGAACAATGGAATAGGAAAAAAAAAAAGAAGGAAAAAAAAAAAAGAAAGAAAAGAAAAGAAAAAATAAGGGAAAAATTTAGAAAATATATACAAAAAAAAGTTGCAAAAAATCATTCACACTAATCATATAGCCAATGCTGATTAGACTGCATCGTTAGCAATTTTAGGCCTAAATTGACTAAATAGACTGTATTTTAAAATCATCAAAAGATTTACGAATAAATTGAGAAAATTGAAAAATTTATGATTAAATTAATTGTCATATAATGAGTCTAGAACTTTTTGGAAAATTCTCCTGAGCGGGCAAGGATGACCAACGCTAATGACACAATCTATTAGTTGACCTTATTAATGAATGTATTTCAATATGATTTATTTATACCATTGCATTAACTAAAATATCTTTAGATGTAATTTCAATTTTCACTTCTTTAAACAAATTGTGAAGGCCGTTTTGAGTAAAGTTTATGTGGTTCTGGTTGATATTCGACCATCTCTAACCGAAATAACGACAAGCCTTCCTACTGACTCACACCATCATTTGTTGTATCTCGACATGAACGCATGCAACCCATAAAACAAATGTCGATGCAACGAATATTCCATGGGAATGAACATCTTGACATCATTCAACTGATTGTGGGCAGGCTGCATTTGTTCTTGCAGGCGTTCCCTAGGTTTAAGGAATCCAACATCTATCTTATCTATTAGTCCAAATTTGATTTAATAAGTGGTCCTCCAAATACTAAAGTTTGAAAAAAGAGGAACAACATAACGTGGCTTTCGTAAAGTACCATGTTTAAACAAACCCATTTGACTAATCTACCATCTCATTGTCGTTGTTATTATTATTATTATTTTGGTGGGCTGAAACTGTCGTGCACCAATTTTGTTAAAACATCTTATTATTTTCTTCAAATAAAAAATTGGAGGGTGACAAATCCATTAGCTCTCTTTTTAAATTGGATCGAGTTGATTGGGGACTCTGAATCGAGGATTATGCATTGAACCGCGTGTATGCAATTCGCCAACCCGGCAAAAGAGGGTGTGGAAAATTTCAGAGCTGTATAAGTGGTCATTGATGAGCCATTAGTCATAACCATACGCAATTTAGAGGGCGTAAACTTCTGATTAACGTGTTCATATCTATCTAGACTTTGATGACTTTGGTCTATAAAATGATCCAAGTCGGTATGTCATTTAGGGGTTAGCTTCCTCCTAACGGATCCATATAATATAGATAGTAGATGCATGGATGGATTGCTTCCTTTCATTTGACGGGCTCGTAATTAACCTTTAATAGAAATTAATATTCAAAGTTAACTTGATCAAAAGCAAATGAACCGAAAGGCATTTTACTAAAATAGCCCAGACATAGAGAATGGTCCTGAAATACATGAAATTGATAGACTTCGAGGCTTCTTCGATTGAAAGTTGTAATTGACTGATTGAATAGTGTGCAAATCCTATTCTCTATCTAGATGTTTGAACATTTATTTTTCTAAACGTTCAAAAAACTCAGCAATAAATTGAAACATCATGCTTCCAAAGACGTGAAACTCCATTCATCTATCAACATGACCATCCCTTTAGGTTAGTTTAACTTTTATTCATCTTTGACAAATTTGATTCTAAATCGTTTTAAATACACAGAGCTTTAGATTCAGTCACAAGTCTTCTTATTTTTGGTAAATTTCCAATTAATACTCTTAGTTTCACATCTCTCTAAATCAAGTTCTTCACTGACATTGGATTCACCCAAAGGAACGGATAGTTGCTGGTGAAGAGGTCATCAAAGTGTGACCGGCTCTCTTTCAGCCTCCTCAGCACCTTCGCGTAGCACAACAGCTGGAACCTCATGACCTGCATGAGGATCTAGAAGCCCTTGTAGTCCGTTGCTTAGTTGCTAGGAAGAGCTTCAAGACCCCCCGCCCATTTGGCAACCAAGGCTTGCAGACCCTCACCTGTTGCTGGCCATCATCAAGGCCCTACCAACCTTGCCAAAAGAAGGAAATAGAAATGTATATATAAACAACATTGTTATCTAGTGAAGTTGTATATGTTAGATCGTCAGCATACTATAAGGATGATGGACGCTGACTAGATGCCATATTAGCGACTTCTAAACAACATTGGTCTAATGGACTATATTATCCAAATTGGAAAGTTTAATAACCAAATCGGCACCTATAAAATAGTTTTAGGTCTTTTTCGACAATTTTTTCCAAATTTTCATTTTTTTTGGTCAAACCTTAATTTTGACATGAAGCCGAAAAGTTATGGCAAGTTATGTGGTCCTCAATCACCGACAGGTGAAGACACTTAATAATGCAGAATAAGAGCTTGTTTGTCAAAACATTATAGCAATAATTGCAGCTTTGAGAAAACAGGATATTACAATTCTATAAGGTATTTGACAACTTCTCATAGTTACAGGAGGAATAGTCATCCCATTGTGTTTTAAGAGTAGTAGGTTTAAAACGTGTATTATCAATATGCAAATCATGAAACTTCATGACACAATTACGTACAATCTTGACTATACTTAAGGAACATTGAATCCGAGATAACATCTAGAGACAAGAAGGCCTTAGAATAAGGATGAGAATGGATGCGAACAATTTCATCAGTATAACAATGACCTAATAAATCCTAAAAGAATTACTTTTCACGCTCCATCATGAAATCCACAATTCAAATCCCTGTTCTTCCAATTCAAAGAAGATAGCACTTGAATAACAACCTCTTGCCAAGATTACATGCAGATATAACCTAGAGCTTAGAAGTCCATTAGCGACGTGCTTTAATTACGGGGCAAGACTAGTTTGATTTCGGAATTTATAAATGTTTGATTACAATTTAAATCGAATCGAATGAAGTATTATGCTGTTCGTGAAAATTAGATCGGCCGATTTATCGGTTTGAGAGGAGCATAAATTATTATGAACTTCAATATGTCCAACAACTTGACAAAACTTTAGCGGAAGAATCTTCTCATATCAGTGGGCAAAAATGCCACAGATGATAACCACAAGGTCCTATATCTTTGTATAACCTACACCGTCCTACATTTTTATCGCATAGTTGCCACGTTGGGGCTATAAAACATCTAGAATTGCGTGTTCTAAGGACAATTGGAGTGGACTGATTCTACTTTTGTAATAAAATGGACAGCATTTGCTGTGTTGTTTGACAATTAGAGCGGACTGAATGTAACCCACGATTTGAGGTGCAAGTTGATAATCACGATGCTGACTCATTGTATTTTTATTTTATTTTTTTATGGAGATGGGGATTGGAAGAAATTAGCCCCTTTGATCGAGCGTGATCACCGATCACATCCTTTCAAACCAGGCATTGCACGTGCACTGACATTTCAAAGATGATAAGAAAAATTTAAATTAAGAGCTACAATTTTATTGGATATATCGTCGGTGAAAGAGATCATCTACATTAATAATTCATGACTTTGCCTATCATTCAATGCATATCATGCATTTTGTTTTTCGTGATGCATCAAAGAATCGCAAATGCATGAACTTCAATCCAACCCTTTTCTTCCCCCTCCCCCCCCCCCCCCCAAAAAAAAAAAAAAAAAAAAAAAAAAACAACGAACGTCAGCTCTTTTGACCTTCCATCTTTGACATTTGAAGGCTTGTGAATCCACCAAGATTTAATTAACTTAATACAACTTCTTGAAATGGTCAAGATATTGGAAAAATCGTGGCATCTAAGTCCTACAAATTTATCTTGACGTGGCTAAGTATGATCCAATCTTCTGTCATGCTACCCAAGCAGCAAAATGTCAATGATTCTAAGCATTTCTTAAATTATTTCTTTGGCAAATCAGGCACTTTATAAAGTATATCTTCCACCGAGCAACATTTAGTGCAAAGTTGATTCCAATGTGTATTTAAAATACACTTTGACGAATACTACTTGCATTTGAAAAATTCCTTTGACCCAAAAGCCTTTACATTTTTTCGGAGACTTTCCCCCAACACCAAACCAAACGCACCCCTTATAGGAGTATCCGAGCAAGTAGAGCAGCTAGAATTGTGGCGTGTTAGTTGAACCTTAAGAGTAACAGAATATGACTAGACACCACCACCACCGCCAAACATCATATTAAATGTTTGTGTACATTCATGGGGATGGGCTCGAGGGTCCGATGGGGGTCAATTTGAGGAAATTTAGATGTGTACGGAGACAGATAAAAATCAAGAAAAATACGTTGTTGATCTTTCTTTTCTTTTTTTTCTTTTTTTTTTTTCTATTAGCCACATATTGTCGGAAGTACTTTAATTTCCTCACAAATAGGCTCTGATAATTTGGCAAAAGATACCAATTTGCAGGTTATTTTGCTCCTTTTTCCCTTTTTCAGTTTTATATTGTCAAATTGGTGTGATTCTTTTTGTTGATTAATCATAACTTGAATGGGAAGGTCAAACTAAATTATGGGGTATTATTGTTTTGGATAAGTTCATTTTGTTCTTCGCCATGTGCCCCTTGGAGATGAACAAACGACTATATGCAGAAATATTATATGTTATCTATCTAAATACAAATTGAATGTGGATATACTGCCAGTTATAAGTATTATGAATTCTTTTTTATTATCAATAAATGTGATAAAAATGGTCACCATTTATTGCGCACGATCAAAAGTAGACGTGCTTTCCATTTGGAAAGAGATAATACTTCATTAATTTTGAAGACACTAAGTTTTTGAGTATTTGGTCTATTCAGGAAAATGAGCTTAATTTTTCGCAAAAAATAAAGAAAGTGTTTGAGATCAAGAAATAATTATGATTTAACGAGTTATAGATTTCATTTACTTTTGAAGTACGATTTAGTCTCTAGCAAGAAAATTGAATGATGTAAAGGGGCCTTTCAAGAATTTTTATAAAGAGATATGATATATATAAATATTTTGTTCACACTAACTTTAACAATTATTTTCATGAAAGTAGAATCAACTATTCTTTTCAGGGTGTAGAATCAATTATATGTTCAAATGAATGCATGCAATGAAAGTATTCAGAAAAAATACCAATTGACGGGGATTGAACATATCTCAATCTAACACCATAAATCTCAATTTCATACTATTTATTAGAGTATCCAACATCTCTTATATGAAGGGTTTATGGCTATCGCGAGTGTGGGAGCAGCTCAAACAAAGAAAGAAGAGTCTGGTCTGAATTCAGGCATGTCTCCCCCATCTGCTACTGGGTTCATGCACAAAGGCCTCAGAGATCTTTGTGCAACCGATCAGTAAGCATTGCATCTCGGTCAATCAATCAGTTCGTCAATTAAGGCGATAATCATCCTTCACCGACGAGAAGCGAAACAAAACGACCAGAAGCGAAGCTGACGAAAGCTGTTCATTGACAAGAGCCCAATCCAACCTAACATGATATCAGAATTGGAGTCCCTTTCAGGTTCCTTTCGCGTGTGCAAGCCCCCTCCGTCCATCAAGTTTCAGGCGTCGTTTTCGATCCGGCTTGCACGTCAAAGAAGAATTCATTGATCCTAACCCTGTTTTTCTTTCTTTTTGCGAGACGACCTAATGAGCTTCGTTCTAGCTTTTTCAAACTATTATACGAACGACTTGAATGAATGTGCAATGGACCCTGCTGGGAACAGGGCATGCAAAGGGAAAGCGGGGTAGGCCCCATCCCTAATTCCCAAATTCATTGTATGAATCCCCTACTCTCGACCTCGTGGCGTCCACGACAAGAGAACCGAGAAGGTGCTTCCGCCAGTGGGAGCCCCACCGTTCGTCCATCGACGTCCCCGATGCTTCTCGAAATGTCATTTCCCCCACCGGCTTTGCGTTTACGTTTCTTTTTAACTTTCTTTTCCTTCTTTCTTTGGTCGGACGAATCCGGATTCGTTAATGGCGGCAGGGCTGACTTTTTCCCCTTCAGATTGACCAAAAAGACAGAAAAGGACAAAAGAAGAGGACGGAGAAGGGTCTTTAGTGTCTTTATGTTATTGGAACCAAACGGACATTTCATCTTTCCAATTAACCAAAATAAAACGGATTAATACCACAAAAAAATCCAAACCGTATCACTACAACACAAATATTTGAAATTTATTGAATCTTAGAGTCCAATCATATGATATTAATATAGTGAATATAAGGACAAAGAGATCGAAATGTAAGACCTCCTATTTTGATAGAATGTAAAACTCATAACCATCTGTGTTATTCGAAAAAAGTCTAAACATTGGTAAACACGATTTAAATATTTAAATGAGCTAATGAAAACGATGCAAAAAACTTACATAAATACTGTGAGACTATTAAATTTTTCTTTAATAATCTAGGGCAACAAGTAGGAGTAAGCATAGTCCGGGTTGGGCCGGTCCAGGAGTAAGCATAGTCCGGGTTGGGCCGGTCCATTCCCTAACCCTAAGACCAACCCACACAGTACTGGTCCTCAATTTTTGGGACCGAGGACCGACCCTATTGAGCTTGGGACCGAGGACCGGACCGACCCAATGGGTTCGGTCTGGTTCCGAGATCAACTCTGGACCAACCGATAATTTTTTATTTCATTTTTTGTACTTCTTAAAAAAGCGATTGAGGATTGGACTAACCCAATGGATTCGATCCAGTTTCAAGGTCAACCTAGGACCAACCAATAATTTTTTATTTCATTTTTTGTACTCCTTAAAAGGGCAACCGGGGATCGTACCGACCCAATGGGTTCAATGATGAGCAAGGTCAGTTAAGAAAGGCAAGCAATGAGGGTCAAGTGGGGTGAGCGTCGAACATAATAAGTATTGAATGTCGAGCGGAGAGCAACAAGCCAAGCGAGCATCGAGCGACGAGTAGCACGAGTGACCCAAAGCAAGCGAAGTGAGTGTCGAGTGGCGAGCAGAGAAATTATTTTTTTTCGATTTTGGAAAATTGAAGACTGAAAAAACAAATAATACAGAAAAAAACGAATACTAGAGAATGATGCCATAAGGTGCCTTTTGGACGCCGTGAGGACTTCTCATAAAAATATTTTCCTCTTTCGTAAATTATGACTATTGACACCGTAAAAGACATTAAAAACCTAAGTTATTAAAGAATAATATAAAATTACTTGAACTCCTCACTAAAGAGCTGTTTAATGTTGTTGTTGTCATTTATTTTAAAGTTCTCTATATAAAAAATTTTTATATATATAGCCAGGGTTGATCTAGGTTAGACCGACCCGGAACTCTCAGGACCGAGAACCGACCTGCACAGTGCTGGTCCAGGAATTCTAGGACCAAGGACTGACCCAGTCTTCCTGGGAATTGGACCAGGATTGGCAGGGTTAGGCCGGTCCAGGGTCGTCACCCCTAGCAACAATTATCGTTAACCAAATGAAAAAGTAGAGAAAACACGATCAATTCATTAATACAGTAGATTTGATGTCAAAGTTACCAAAACAACAGTCTTCGTGATGATTTCGGTCGTCACAAAGTTACCATCCCTATTAACAGAGGTCACCAAAAGATTGCATACCAAAGAAAAGCCCTTAGTCAAATACTCTCAATCACTACAAGACTAATTAGGCATTGAAGTAGCCCCCCTAGAACTAGGGAAAGTAAAATGGAATCATCGTTTTTCTAATTTTCTCCTGAATTTAAATCCATATTTAGATAGACAAATCACACCAGAGTAGCTAATAAAACTTCATCTAATCAATTAATTTTGGTCAATTTTTCCCGTCGATTTCTTTTTTTCTTTTTGTGGATTCCCTCTCTTCGCTCAATATAATGCTCATTTATTTAGTGCATCGAACGTTCGTAGGAAAGAGCTTTTTGTCTGTGTTTGGGCAACGACAGTATTTGACCACTCCATCGCATTCTCTAAAAAAGTCGTCCGAGTTGACCCGCTCATCTGCACCGTACGCTTCTCTGGCTGCACCAAAACGACGAAAACTGCTTTGGGGTCGATCTCAACTTCCGAATCTTAAATCTAACTCCCGCCGTAGTTTGATTAATCTGTCATTAAAGCTAAACCTCGTAATCATCTTCCTTAACTACTACCTAAAACAAAAAGAAAATAATGCCTAAGATAATATGCTTAAAAGACAAAATTCGTATCAACAACTGTCTTAAGAATGCTTAATAAAACTGAAACATTTGTTAATGGTTATTAATTGTGCTTTAGAATATGAACATTTTTCATTTGGAGCACGTTATTTTTCGAAATATATTCATTTTTTATATTTAAAATTTGTTGATATGGATTTTTTTATGAATTTTAGAAGTTTAACGGGATGTGTCCTTAGTTCGCTTGTTAACAAGATCCAACTTAGAAAAATTTGACTTTTAGAGCATTGATCGTATACGATACAAGACCAGTCACTTTATTAGAAGTGTACGATGTCTTTGATTACTTGATAATTGGCCCGGAAAAAGTTGCCACTTCATTTCTTTTACTCAATAATGTTCAAAGACTAAGAATAGTTCATAAATTTGATAATTTATGTGATGCGTAATATTCAACTTAAATATTAAAGATGCTCTGCACGGGTAAATGCTCACTCATCACTTGAGATATAACATAACGTAGGAATAGTGTCTGTAAATTTCAATTCATGCCTAGCATTATCCTTTTTAATTTGCAGTGTGGTTTTTCATTTTCGTTTGCATTTTTTAGAGTTTGTTGATCTTATTCCAGCGACTAATACTTCGTCAAGAAGATCTTTTTGAAATTAAAAAGGAAACTATCTGTCGAAATGTATTGTTTTCTTTGTTAAGTTTCCGCCCATACATTTAGATCTTAGAAGTTATAGTTTGCTTTATAATTTTCCTCTAACAAATCTGCTTCCCCATACATTCGTGTTGCGCTAAGAAAATAATAATTTTTTGAGAAATTTTCCTCAAACTTCACTCAATAAATATACTGCGTATTATCAAGTATACGCCATAAGAAAATGATCGCAACTGCCTAACCTCAACGATGGCGGGTGAGTTAGCAAGGGCTGCACTTTCCCAAACAAGACAAGGGCGACAAAGGTTACCCTCGCTAGATCTGGAAGAGGGGTGGCCAACAAGGGCAATCCTCGCTTGTGGCTAATGAGTAGCGAAGGAAGAAGATGAACAACATACTAGGTAAAAAAAAGGGAAAAAAAAAAAGAAAGAAAAGGAAAGGAAAGGAAAATAAAGGAAAAAATTGCAAAAGGTGTTCACATTAGTCATGCCACTTAAAATGGCCGATATTGATTAGACCGCAGTGTCAACAATTTCAAGCCTAAATTAACTTAATGAACTATATTGGAAAATCATCAAAAAATTTAGGAATAAATTGGGAAAACTAGAAAAATTCATGATTGAATTGGCTGCCATACAATAGGTGTAGGATTTTTTGGACAATCCTCCCAAGCAGCTAGGGGTGACCGGTAGTGATGACCCCAATCTATTAGTTGACCTTAGGAATGAATGTATTTATATATAATATATTCACTGAAATATCTTTGGATGTAATATCAATTTTCACTTCTTTGAACAGATTGTGAAGTGCAATTTTAATAAGCTTTTATGGTCGGGTTGTTATTTGACCGTCTCTAACTGAAATAACGACAAGCCTTACTACCAACTTACACCATCGTTCGTTGTATCTCGACATGGATACATGTAATCCATAAAATAAATGTGGAAGCAATGAATATTCCATGGGAATGAACAAAGAAATCCTTCAACTTAGTATTTAAAAGTCCATAAGATTATGAGCAGGCTGCATTTGTTTATGCAGGCGTACCATCAGATTCAAGGAATCCAACATCTATCTTATTTGTCCAAATTTGATTTAATGAAGGGTCCTCCAAATGCTAAAGTTTGAAAAATGATGAATAACATTGAACCTGGCCTTCGTAAAGTGCCATGTTTAAATAAATCCATTTGACTGATCTACCATCTCATTGTTATTATTTTTTTTTTTTAATTTTTACTGTGGTGTTAGAATATTTAAGTTATAAATCACGCATTCATCTAACAATTTAATCATTTAAAGCAGTTAGCAGTGATCTCACAAAATCTCATATGGTATTAGAATTGAAGATTCTGAGTTTGAATCTTTCTAGGCTCCATTTGTCTCCCCGGTTAACTTTGCACACTCAGTACTAAACAACAAAATACCAAACCAAACACGCGGGGGATTGTTAGAATATTTAAATGATAGACCGCGCATTTATTTAACAATAGTTTAAACTTTTAAAATAATCAGCAGTTGTCTCACAAAATCTAATAGGTGAACCAAAACTATCGTGCATCAATTTGTTAAAATATCATATTATTTTCTTCAAAAAAAAATTGGTGGGCGACAATCCCATTGGCTCTCTTTTTAAATTGGATCGGGTTAATTGGGGACACTTAATCTAGGATTATGCATTGAACCGCGTGTATGTATATCATCAACCAGGCAAAGGCGGGTGTGAAAAATTTCAGAGCTGTTTAAGAGGTCATTGATGGGCCATTAGTCATAATCATACGCAATTTAGTGGCCATAAACTTATGATTAATGTGTTCATATCCATCTTGACTTTGATTACTTTGGTCAATAAAAATAATCCAAGTTGGTATGTCATTTCGGGGTTAGCTGCCTCCTAACGAATCCACATAATATAGATAGGGGATGCGTAGATGGATTGCTTCCTGTCATTTGACAGGCTTGAAATTAACCCTGAACAGAAATTAATATCCAAAGTTAACTCGATTAAAAGCAAAAGAGCCGAAGGCATTTTCCTGAAGTAGCCTGAACATAGAAAATGGTCCTGAAATACTTGAAATTGATAGAACTCAAGGCCAAAAATGACCTCGAAGGTCCAGTGAGGTCATAATATAGAACTTCTGAAAAGGCAATCTGAAAATTGATCTTATGGATCTCATGACTCTTCTCTAATCGAAAGCTGTAATTGACTGATTGAACAATGTACTGATAATATTCTACAACTAGACACTTGAACATAATGTTCAAAAAAATCAATAATAAATCGAAACATCATGTTTCCAAAGACGTGAAGTCCACTTGTTTATCAGCATGAGCATCCCTTTAGGTTGGTTAGCCTTACTTTTATTCATCCTTTGATGAATTTGATTTTGGATCAGTTTAGATATAAAGAGCTTGAGATTCAATCACAAGCCTTTTTATTTTTGGTAAATTTCCAATTAATACTTTTACTTTCGCATCAAGTGCTTCATTGACATTGGATTCACCCAAAGGAATGGGCAGTTACCGATGAAGAGGTCACCAAGTGTGACTGGCTATCCTTCAACATCCTCAGCGCCTTCGTGTAGCACAACTTGGACCTCACGATCAGGGCGAAGATTTGGAAGCCCTTGCAGTCCCCTACTAAGTTGCCAACAAGGGCTTCAAGATCCCCACCTATTTGGTGGCTAGGGCTTACAAACCCTCACTTAATGTTGGCCATGATCGAGGCCCCGACAATTTTATCAACCCTTTTTTGGAAGATGATAATGAGGAAATAAATGAAAAAAGAAAAAAAAAAAGAAAGAATTTTAAAATATATAATTTCTCAAAACGATGTTTTCTAGTGAAGTTGCACAAGTCAAATCACCAGATGGGCTTCTTGGAAAATTGTCAATAAGTTTAGGAATGCATTATCCAAATTGAAAAGTTTATAACTAAATTAACGGCGACACAATAGGTTAAGGTCTTTTTTGACAATTTTTTTTTTGTCAAACCTTAATTTTGACATGAGGTTGAAAGTTTTGGCAAATTATGTGGTCCTCAACCACCCACAAGTGAAGACACTCAATAATGCATTCTAAGAGCTTGTTTGTCAAAACATTGTAGTAATAATTGCAGCTCTGAGAAAATTAGGATATTACAATTCAAAAAGTTATTTGACAACTTCTCATGGTTACAGGAATCTTTATGATTAGTTATCTCGTGTTTTACATGTAGTAGGTTTAAAACATGTATTATCAATGTGCAAATCATGAAACTTCATGACACAGTTACATACAGTCTTGGCTATGCTTGAGGAACACTGCATCCAATATATCATATGGAGACAAGAAGGCCTTAGAATAAGGATGAGAATGGATGAGAAGGATTTCATCAGTATGATAATGACCCACTACCTCCTAAAAAAAAGTCTTTTCACGCTCCATCATGAAATCCACGATTTAAACCCCTGTACTTCCAATTCAAAGAAGATAGCGCTTGAATAACAACCTCTTGCCAAGATTACATGCAGATATAACATAGAACTTAGAAGACGATTAGCAAAGTGCTTTAATTACGGGACAAGACTAGTTTGATTTTGGAATTCATAAATGTTTGGTTACAACTTTAAATCAAATCGATCGAAGTAATATGCTGTTCGCGAATATTAGATTGATCGATCCATCGGTTCAAGACGAGCATAAATTATTATGAACTTCAATTTGTCCAACAACTTGACAAAACTTTAGCAGGAGAATCTTCTTATATCAGTGGGCAAAAAACGCACAAACAATAACCACACGGTCCTATGTCTTGGTATAAACTACACGGTCCTATATTATTATCGCATAGTTGCCATGCTGAGGTTATAAAACAGCTAGAATTGCATGTTCTAAGGACAAAGTGGAGTGGACTGGTTTTGCTTTTGTGATAAAAAAAGACAGCATTTGCTGTGTTTTCTGACAATTAGAGGGGACTGAATGTAACCCACGATTTGAGGTGCCAAGTTGACCATTGCGATGCTGACTCATCGTATTTTTCATGGAGATGGGGATTGGAAGAAAATGGGCCCTCTGATCAAGCGTGATCACCGATCACATGCTTTTAGACTAAACGTTACACGGATACTGACATTCCGAAGTTGGTAAAACAATTTAAAATTAAAGACTATAATTTTATTGGATATACTGATGGTTTAAAAAATCATATGTATTGAATGATTCGTGACAATGCCTATTATTCAATGCATATCATGCGATATGCATTTTACTTGTGGTGATGTATCATACAAATGCATGAACTTCAATTACCCTTTTCGGCTCCCCTTACAATTACAATGTCGGCTCTTTTGACCCTCCCTCTTTGACATTTGAAGAATCGTGAATCCACCAAAAATTGGTTAACTTCATTTGACTTCTTAAATTGATCAAGACATTGGAAAAATCTTGGCATCTTGGTCTCATAAATTTACCTTGACGTTGCTAAGTACGGAACTCATCTTCTGTCGTGCTACCCAAGCTAAAAAAGAACAATAATTCAATACTGAAAAGTTTGATGGGAGCGGCAATTTCTAGTCATGACTTCAATTTCATAATATTCATTAGAGTGCGGAGGCAGCTCAAATAAAGAAAGAAGTGTCAGGTCTGAATGCTGGCACGTCTCCCCCTTTTGCTATTGGGTTTGGGAACAAGGGGGTTAGAGATCTTTGTGCGATCAATTAGTGAGCATCGCATCTCAATCAATTAATTGGCCTGTCGATTAATGCAATAATCATCATTTCTCGACAAGTAAAGCAAGATAACTAGCTAGCTAGCCAGCCAACAGAGAGAGGCGTTAGACCACCGAAGGTTGTACGTCGACAGAAGCTCAATCCAATAGAAGGGAACCTCTACTTCCTTACATGATATCGAAATCGGGGTTTCATTTTGATTTCCTTCATACGTGCGACTCCTCCGTCCATCAAGTTTCGAGTGTCGTTTTCGATCCGGCTCGCACATCAAAGAGAGGGCAAAAAAAAAAAGGATTAAAGAGAAAAAACAACCGAGATTTATGGACGGGTTATTCAGAAAAAGAAAGATCCATTGATCCTAACCCTGTTTTTCTTCTCCTCATCTTTTTGTGAGACGACCCAATAAGCAGTCTAGTTCGCGCTTTTTCAGGCTATAATACGAACGACTCTATGAATGTGCAATGGACCTTGCATGGGAAACGGGCACGCAAGGGATGAGGGGGGCCCCACCACTGACCGAAAAGTGCTTACGCGCGTGGGGGTCCCACCGTCCATCCATCGACGTCCGCGATGCTTCTCTAAATATCATTTCCCCCCACCTGCTTTACGTTTTCTTTTTTTCTTTACTTTTTTTTGGTCGGACAAATCGGGATCAGTTAATGGGGAACAGAGCTGACTTTTTCCCCCTTCAAATTAAAAGACAGAAAAAGACCGGCACACTCACTAACTAATATATTTATCTCAAATTTGTCCTCTTTATTAATTTTCATTAAATTTTATATACTTACTGAGTACCAATTTATGATTTTTTATAATATCAATCCAATTGAATGAAAATTAACAATGGGTAAATTTGTTATAAATGGATGGATTTGAAGTATTTAATGATCAAATAGGTATATCAGTTTAGGATTTTTACAGTCCAAAAATTAATTTGAGATAAATTTATCATAGATATATCAATTTAAGATTTTTCATGATATTTATTAACATGAGGACAAAAGAAAAGGGAGTGGTTAATCTTAAAATGGAGAAGGGTTTTGGTGTCTTTATATATGTCATGAGAGTAAAACAGACATTTCACCTTTCCAATTAACCAAAATAACAAAAGTTAATATCACCAGAATTCTCAAATTATACACATGGTAACACAGATATCCCAAGCCTTTTTTTGTGTCATAAAAAGCCCCCAACTAATATCAATGTAATAGAGATACCCAAAATGGAACCAAAATATAACTAATATATAATACAAATGTATAAGCTTCACTTACTTCACGGTACAAAAAAAGTTAAGGGTGTTTCTATCATAGTGAATAAGATTAGAGTTTTTTGTGACATGAAAAAAATTTAAGGAAGTTTTATGTTTTTTGTGATATTTGCCTAAATAACAAATCTCTCTCTCTCTCTCTCTCTCTCTCTCTCTCTCTCTCTCTCTCTCTCTCTCTCTCTCTCTGTATGTATATATTTATCCTTAAATCAAGTCATTTCCTAATTTTAAAGGTGCTTTTCTCACTGAAAATTTGATATTTTTTTCTTATAATGTTATTTATATTTGATGAATAAAAAAAATTATTTTACTATTAATAACAATCGCTAGCACGGAGCAATTACAAGATCACTGTCAATATATTTGAAAAATTTCAATTAATAGAGATAATTTCTACAAACGCATCTATCCCTTATAGGATGGAAATAAAATAGGTGTCCCAATGTTGAAGCTCAAAGTCCGATCATATAATAGTTAATATACCAAATAAAAAGATGGAGAGATCGGAATGTACGTCCTCTTATTTCAATATAATGTAAAACTCATCAACCATCTGTCTTACTTGGAAAATGTCTAATCGCAAGCAAATGTGATTTAAATATTTAAATGAGCTAATGAAAACAATGCAAAATACTTACTTAAAGACCATGAGACCAGTACATGTCATCTTGAATTAGGTGGTGAATAGACATTCTATCACTGTTGTAAATTTTCCTTTAATAATTTAGGGCAACAAATTCCGTTAAATGAAAAAGAAGAAAAACACAATCAATTCATTAAGATAGTGGATATGATATCAAAGTCACCGAATAATAATCTTTGTGAAGATTTCGATTATATCATAGAGTTCTTAACCCAATCAACAACGATGATACCATAAAAAAAACTGCGTACCAAATAAAAATCCTTAATCAAGTACTCTCAATCGCTACAAGACTCATTAGGCACAGCATGAAATTATCATTTTTCCGGTTCTCTCTTGAACTTAAATCCATATTTGGATATACGAATCACACCTGAGTAACTAATAAAACTTAATCTAATCAATTAATTTTGGTCAATTTTTCACGTCTATTTCATTTTTTTTCTTTTTGTGGATTCCCTCTCTTCGCCCAATATAATGCTCAAGTTGTATTAGTGCATTGAACGTTCGTCGGAACGAGCATTTTCTGTGCTTGGGAGACGACAGGATTTGACCACGCATCACGTTAACCAAAAAGTTCGTCGAAGTTGTGACATGCTCTTCTGCACCGTACGCTTCTCTTGCTGCACCAAGACGACAAAAACTGCTTTGGGTTCGACTTCAACTTCCAAAGCTCAACATCTGACTCCAGCTGTAGACTTATGAATCTGTCATTAAAGTTAAAACCTCATTAATCTTCATTAACTAATGCCTAAGACCAAAAAAAATTAATGCCAAAGATCATATGCTTAAAAGAAATGTCATGTTAACGACTGTCTTTTGAGTTCGCTCGATAAAAATGAGACAAGGTTCATTAATTGTGCTTTAGAAATACAAACATTTTTTCATTGGAAACGCTCATTTTAAAAATATATTCATTTTTCATGTTTAAAATTGGTTGATATGCGGTTTTTTTTTATTTAATGAATTGTATAAGTTTTAAGTGATGTCCTTAGCACACTCGTTAAAAATAATCCAACTTAGAATAGCTCAACTTCAAAGCATTGATCATATATAATACAAGACAGGAAACTTTATTAGAAATGCACCATTTCTTTCGTTACTTGATAATTGACCCGGAAAAAGTTGCCACTTCATTTCTTTAACTTAATGACGTATCATAGACTAAGAATAGTTGACAAATCTGATAATTTATGTGATATGTAATATTCAACTTAAGTACCAAAGATGCCCTGCTCGTGTGATGCTCACTCATTACTTGAGATATAACATAACATAGGAGTAGGGTCTGTAAATTTCAATTCATGCCTAGCATTATCCTTTTTATTTTGCAGTGCGGTTTTTCTTTTTCATTTCCTTTTTTTAGAGTTTGTTGATCTTATTCCAGCGACTAATACTTCGTCAAGAAGATCTCTGTGAAATAAAAAAAGGAAACTATTTGTCGAAATGCATTTTTTTTCTTAACTTTGTTAAGTTTCCTCCCAAACATTTAGATCTTAGGAGCTCTAGTTTGCTTTATAATTTTCCTCCTACAAATCTGCTTCACCATACATTCGTGTTGCGCTAAGACAATAATGAACTTTTGAGAAAATTTTCTCAAACTTCCCTCAATAAATATGCTGCGTATTATCAAGTTATACCCCATAAGAAAATGATGGCAACTGCCGAGCCACAGCACCGGCAGGCAAGTTAGTGGGGGCTGCGCTTTCCTAGATCTAGACAAGGGCAAAAAAGGTCATCCTTGCCAGATCTGGATGAGGCGTGGTCGGTGAGGTCGATCCTCGCTTATGGCCAACAACTAACGAAGGAAAAAGATGAGCAACATGATAGGAAAAAGAAAGAAGGCAAAAAGAAAGAAAAGGAAAGGAAAATAAAGGAAAAAATTCATTTTTTTTTAAATTAGAAAAATTGTTCATTCTATATTAGAAAAGCATCAAAAGATTTATAAATAAATTGGCATAATTAGAAAATTCATGACTAAATTGGCTGCCATACAATAGGTGTGGGATTTTTTAAATAATTCTCTCAAACAGGCAAGGGTGACCAGCGTTAATGACCCCAATCTATTAGTTGACCTTAGGAATGAATGTATTTATATATAATATATTAATACCGGTACATCAATTGAAATATCTTTGGACGTAATATCAATTTTCACTTCTTTAAACAGATCATGAAGTGCGTTTTGAGTAAAGCTTTTGTGGTCGGGTTGTTATTCGACCGTCTCTAACCGAATAACGACAAGCCTTCCTGCCAACTCACACCATCATTGGTTGTATCTCGACATGAATACATGGAATCCATAAAATAAACGTTGAAGCAATGAACATTACATGGGAATGAACAGAGAAATCCTTCAACTTGGTATTTAAATGTCCATAAGATTATGGGCAGGCTGCATTTGTTTGTGCAGGTGTACCCCCAGATTCATCCAACATCTATCTTATCTAATTGTCCAAATTTGATTTAATAAAGGGTCCTCCAAAGACTAAAGTTCAAAAGAGGAACAACAAGGAACATGGCTTTCGTAAAGTACTGTGTTTTAACAAACCCATTTGCTGAATCTACCATACCACTGTTATTATTTTTTTAATTTTTTTTATATGGGGCTGGAACTGTCGTGTATCAATTTTGTTACAACGCCTTATTATTTTCTTCAAAAAAAAATTGGAGATGGTGACAAATCCATAAGCTCTCTTTTAAATTGGATCGGGTTGACTGGGGACTCTCGATCGAGGATTATGCATCGAACCATGTGTATGCAATTAGTCAACGAGGCAAAAGCGGAAGTGGAAAATTTCAGAGCTGTTTAAGTGGTCGGTGATGAGCCACTAGCCATTATCAATTTATCATAAGCAATTTAGTGGCCATAAACTTCTGATTAACGTGTTCATATATCCATCTAGACTTTGATGACTTTGGTCTATAAAATAATCCAAGTTGGTATGTCATTAAGGGGTTAGCTGCCTCCTAGCGGATCCATATTAACATAGATAGGGGATGCATGGATGGATTGCTTCCTTTCATTTGACCGGCTCGTAATTAACCTTGAATAGAAGTTAATATTCAAAATTAACTCGATCGAAAGCGAATGAGCCAATAACATTTTCCTCAAATAGCCCAGACATAGAAAATGGTCCTAAAATGCATGAAATCGATAGATTTCGAGGCCAAAAATGACCTTGAAGGTCCTGGTGGTCATAGTATAGAGTTTCTGAAAAGGCTTTCTGAATTGATTTTATGGATCTCACGACTCTTCTGTGATCAAAAGTTGTAATTGACTGATTGAATAATGTACAAGTCTTATTCTCTAACTAGACGCTTGAACATTTACTTTTCTAAATGTCCAAAAAAAACTCCTTAATAGCCTAAAACATCATGGTTCTAGAGATGTGAATGTCCACTCATTTATCCTTATGATTAGTCCCCTTAGGTTAACCTTACCTTTTTATTCATCCTTTGATGAATTTAATTCTGGATCGTTTTAGATACAAAGAGCTTGAGACTGAGTCACGAGTCTTCTTAACTCTTGGAAAATTCCCATTAATACTCTTAATTTCGCATCTTTCTAAATCAAGTTCTTCACAGGCATTGGATTCCCCCAGAGGAAAGGGTAGTTGCCGAGGAAGAGGTCACCAAACTATGACTGGCTCTCCTTAAGCCTCCTCAGCACCTTCACGTAGCACAGCTTGGACCTCACAATTTAGGCGAAGATTTGGAAGCCCTTGCAGTCCCTTGCTCAGTTGCTAGCAAGGGCTTCGAGACCCCCACCCATTTGCTTGTCGGGGCTTTGAGACTCTCACCTATTGCTGGCCATCACGGAGGTCCCGACGGCCTGGCCGGCCCTTTCTAGAAATATGACAATGAGGAAACAAATGAAAAGAAGAAAGAAGAAAGGAAAGAAAAGAACATAATTAAAAAAAAAAATCTCAAAAAGATATTATTTTCCAGTGAAGTTGTATAAGGCAGATTGCCGATCGTGCCATGAGGATGATCACTGCTGATTTCCAGACATGATTGGCCTAACGGACTTTTTGAACAATTTTCTTTCTAAAATTTCATTTTTTTTTTTTGTCAAACCTTAATTTTGACATGAAGCCAAAAAGTTTTGGCGTATTACGTGTTCCTCAATCACCCACAAGTGAAAGACACTTAACATCGCAGACTAAGAACCTGTTTGTCAAAACATTACGGCAATAATTGCGGCTCTAAGAAAATAAGATAGTACAATTCTAGAAAGTATTTGACAACTTCGCATTGGTGCGGGAATTTTTGGAAATAGTTTTTTCATCGTGTTCTCTGATGTAGTAGGTTTAAAATGTGTATGTATAAAATATCGAACTTAGAAGCCGATTAGCGATGTACTAAATGCGGGCCAAGACTACTTTGATTACAAGACTCATAAATGTTCAGTCACAACTTTTAAATCGAATCAAACGAAGTGCTATGCCGTTCATGGAAAGTAGTATCATTGACCCATCGTTTCGAGACGACAAGCATAAATTATTATGATTTTCAATCAGTCCAACAACTTTGACAATATTTTTGCAGGAGAATCTTCTTACACCAGTAGGCGAAAAACCCACAAATGGTAACCACACGGCCCTATATCTTTTTTATACAAACTACACGATTCTACATTATTATCCCATAGTTGCCATGTTGAGGCTTCAAAACATCTAGAATTGCGTGCCCTAAGGACCAGGTGGAGAGGACTGGAGTGGTTTTACTTGTCATAAAATAGACAACATTTGCTGTGTCACCTGACAATTGGGGGGGACTGAATGTAACCCACGATTTGTGGTGCCAAGTGCATCATCACGATGGTGACGCATTGTATTTTTTTTTTTTTTTTATCTAGGGGGGGTTTGGAAGAAATTAGCCCTTTTGATCAAGCGTGATCACCGATCACATGCTTTCAGATCAGGCGCTGCACGAGCACTGACATTCCAAGGACGGTAAGAAAAATTTAAATTAAGGACTACAATTTTATTAGATGTACTGACGGTGAAAATGATCATCTGCATTGAATGATTGATGACTTTGTCCACGGTTCAATGCACATCATGCATTTTGCTTTTCGTGATGTGTCAAAGAATTGCAAATGCATGAACTTAAATTCGCGACCTTTTCTTCCCCCAAAATGTCAGCTCTCTTGACCGTCCATCTTTGACATTTAAAGGCTTGCGAATCCACCAAGATTTGGTTAACTTAATTCGACTTTTTGAAATGGTCAAGACATTGAAAAAATCTTGGCATGTTGGTCCTACAAATTTATAAAAAACGTGGCTGAACATGGATCCCATCTTATGTCGTGCCACCCAAGCAGCAAAATGACAATAATTCGAAGCACTTTTTAAATTATTTCTTTTGTAAATCAACTATTTACATAAATTACAATTTTCACCAAATGGCTTTTAGATCAATATTGCTTTCCAATATGTTTTTAAGGTACACTTTGCGAAGTACTACTTATATTCATTAGCTTAAAAGCCTTTGTATTTTTTCAGGGACATTCCCTTCAAGGCTGAACCATTGGCACCCTTTACAAGAGAATCGGAGCAGGTTGAGTAGTTGAACTGCAAAGATTGTCCTGCTCTCGTTTAGCGCGCGTTGGTTGCCGTTCTGTCTGAATCCGAAGAATATGACCACACACCACCACCCCCACCAAACATCATCTTAAATGTTTTGTGTACATTCATGGGGGCTCGATGGTCCCATAGGGATCAATTTAATAAATTTAGATGTGTACGGAGACAAATAAAAATCAAGAAAAATATGTTTTTGATCTTTCTTTCTTCTTCTTTTTTTCTCAATTGGCTACGTTGTCGGTAGTACTTCAATTTCCCCGCAACTTGGCTCTGATAATTTGGGAAAAGGTACCAATTTGCCGATCTTTTTCCCCTTCTTCCCATTTTCGGTTTCACATATTGCGTCTGAAATTGATGGGATTCCTTTTGTTGAATACTCACAACTTGAATGGGGGAGGTCAAACTAAATTACGGGGTATTACTGTTGTAGATAAGTTCATTTTGTTCTTTGACATGTGCCCTCTTGGAGATTAACATACGATTGTATGCAAAAATGTAATGTATTGTCTATCTAAATACAAACATAATGTGGATATGTTGCCAGTGATAAGTACTATGAATTCTTTTTCATCATTAGTAAATGTGACAAAAATGGTCACCATATATCGTGCATTATCAAAATTTATTTTTAGAAGATACTAAGTTATTTGGTCTACTTACGAAAATGATCTTAAGAATATTTGATGAGTTAGAGATTTCATTTACTTTTGAAGTACGATTTTGTCTCTGGAAAGAAAATTGGATGATATATAAGGGCCTTTCATGAAATTTATAAAGAGATGAATCAATTATTGTTTTTTTTCCCCTTCTTGGTGTAGAACAACTCCGTTGGACTCAAATGCATGCATGCGATGAAAGGTAAGGGCGAAAGATAACCAATCGATGGGGATCGAACATATCTCAACCCAATAACACCATCACAAACCCCAACTCCATGCTAATCGTTAGGGTATCCACCAGTCATTAATTTGCGGGTTTATGCATATCGCGCCGGTGGGAGCAGCTCAGACGAAGGAAAGAAGAGTTCGGTTTGAATTCAGGCCCGTCCTGCCCATCTATTGCCGGGTTCGGGAGCACAGGTGGCTCGGAGACCTTCGCACGATGGATCGGTGAGTATCCCACCTAGGTCAATCGATCGGTCCGGTGATTGAAAGGCAATAACCGTTGTTCATCAACCCACAAGCAAAGCAAGACGACTAGCTAGCCAGCCAACATAGGCCATACGTCAACAAAGTCCGTACCGACAGAAAGGCGCCCTAAATTTGCCCAATCCTCATCACTTCAATATGAACTTTCCAACATGGTATCAGAATGATTCCACTCCATTTTCTTTTTTATGGATGGTCCTCCATTCGTCAAATTTCACAATCATCTCTAGTGCGGGCTCGAATGCCAAAGGAGAAAAAGGAACCAATGAGGTTCATGGATGTGATCGAGAAGGTCTCAATTCATTGATCCTAACCCCTGTTTTTCATTTTTTTTTCCCATATGAGATGACCTAAGTCTCCTTCCAGCTTTCCGGCTATGGTGAATGACTAAATTAATGTATTGCATGGGAACGTGGCAATGCAAAACGGGCGACGGGGTGGACGCCACCCTAATTCCCAAATTCATTGTACAAATCATCCCCCGACTAGCTAGCCAGCCAACATAGGCCATACGTCAACAAAGCCCGTACCGGCGGAAAGGCACCTTAAATTTGTCCAATCCTCATCACTTCAATATAGACTTTCCAACACGGTATCAGAATGATTCCGCTCCATTTTCTTTTTTATAGATGGTTCTCCATTCGTCGAATCTCACAATCGTCTCTAGTGCGGGCTCGAACGCCAAAGGAAAAAAAGGAACCGATGAGGTTCATGGATGTGATCGAGAAGGTCTCAATTCATTGATCCTAACCCCCATTTTACATTTTTTTTTCCCATCTGAGACGACCTAAGTGTCCTTCTAGCTTTCCGGCTATGGTGAACGACTAAATTAATGTATTGCATGGGAACGTGGCAATGCAAAACGGGCGACGGGGTGGGCGCCACCCTTAATTCCCAAATTTATTGTACAAATCATCCCCCCGGCCCCCCCACCCGCGGCGGGACCGAAATGGGCTGCCGCACATTTTAGGTGGGGCCCCCCACGCGCCACGTGGGCCCACCCCCTGCCGTTCATCCGCCGACGTCTCCGATGCCTTCTCGAAAGATCATCTCGCCACGTGCGCCACGTTTCCATCACATTATTTTACTATTATTATTAGATAAAATACCAAATAAGGACTCAAAACACTGCTCTCTATTTCTCAAATAAAAATTCGAAATAAACCTTACCTCGAATAGAAGCCTAAAATATCCTTATTTTTTAAAATAAAAGTGTGAAGTGAATATTATTTCAAATAAAAACTTAAAATAATTATGTTAATCTCAAAGAATGAGCTGACTTAATCTATAGCTCCCTCCTCCTTTACTATTTCTTATTTTCTTTCTTTTTTTTTCCTTTTTCTTTTAATAAAACACAAGTGGGAGGGTTGACCCTCGCCCGCCCGCCTGGTTTTCTTTTTATTTAATTTGTGTTTCCTTTTTTTATTTTTAGTTTTAGTTTTTTTTCTTTTTTTAGTTTGTCTTTTTTATGGAAAAAAAAAAGATAAGATAAAAAATTAAAAAAAAAGGAAAGTACAAAAATTTTCTTGGCTGACCGGTGAGGTTAAATCCTTCTTTAAGACTAATATGACTACTCCAATCCTTTATTTGAAATAATATCTACTTTAAGCTCTTATTTGAGAAAATAATAGTACTCCGAACCTCTATTAAATATAATTTTCATTTGAAGTTCTTATTTGAAAAATTGAGGATATTTCAAGCCCTTATTTGAAATTATCCCTTGTTGGTATTATTATTTTGGTCGAAATTATTATTGTTATTTAAAAAAAAAAAAAAAAAAGGCGAAGGGCTCTCAAACTGAACCAGCTATGAAAAATGCCAAATCCATAGTAGTTAAGGAGGGGCAGAACTGACTTTGCCGCCTTTCATATTGAACTAAAGACAGAAAAAGGACAATGAAAGGGGAAGGGGATCATTGTGTCTTTGTCTCAAGGGGGTAAGAAGGACCTTTTATATTCCAAACTACCGCTATTTATATAATCTATTAGTTATCCCTAAATCAAGTCATTTTCTAATTTTAAAATGTGCTTTTCTCACACCGAAATATATATATATATATATATATATATATTATCTAGTAGTGTTATCTACCATTGATAAACAAGAAAATTATTTTACTACTCATAACAAATGCTAACACGAAGCGTTACAAAGTCTTTGTAATTCTATTTTAAAAAGTTTTGAATTATTAAAGATAATTTCAACGTCACTTCTCTCCCTTATAGGATGAAAATAGGATAGGGTCTCGCAGTGAAACTTAAAATCGATAGGTAAACACAATTTTAAATATTCAAACGAACTAATGAAAACAATGCAAAGAGCTTTATCGATTGCGAAACCGATACACATCCCCTCAAATTAGATGTTGCGTAGACATTTTCAATTTAGCCTTAATGTATGACAGCCGATGTTTCATATGATTAATGTATCATCCTCTTGCTATTGTGAATTTTTATTTTTTTTTGATAATTTAGGGCAATGAGTATTGTTAATCAAATGAAAAAGAAGAGAAAAAAAATTATCAATTCATCAAAATTTAGCAAGTGTCGAATAAACGCTCTTAGTTAAATATGCTCGAGTTGACGAAAGACTCATCGGGCGTTGCACAAAATTAACATTTTTCTAAAATTTTATGAATTTAAATCTATATTATAAGTAAATAAATCGCATCGCAAGAAGGAGACTTCCATCTAATCAATTGATTTTGGGTCAATTTTTTCCAAGTCTATGCTCAAGCTGTATCTAGTGCATTGAACGTTCATGGGAAAGAGGTCCTGTCCGCGTCCGGGAAACGACAGGAATTGGCCGCTCCGCCATCGTGTCCATACGAAAAGTCGTCCGAGCTGACCAGCTCACCTACACCGTACGCTTCACCCGCCGCCTGCAAAACGACAAAAACTGCTTTTAAGTCGACTTCAATTCTGAAGCTCAACGTCTCCAAGTTTGATGAATCTTGTCATTATAGTTAAACCCCCCTATAATCATCTTCATTAACCACCGCCTTGATAAGGGCGTTTAGTTGTAGAAGGAAATTATTGATTTATTTACATTTTTTTCACTTAAAAGCACGTCATTTCTTTGAAATATATTCATTTTCGATGTTGGAAATATATCGATACGTGATTTTGCGAATTTTAGAAAATATTAAGTACTTGCTAACAAAAGCCAATATGGAATAATTTCAACTTTCAAAGTCCAATCTCTTTATTTGGTTAATCAACCATTGCTTTGGAAAAATGGCAACTTTGGGTTTTTTTTTTTTTTTTTCACTTAATAATGTTAAGAATGGTAAGAATGACCTACAAATTTGATATTTTATGTGATATGTGACTCGATTTGAATATTGAATATGATCTACTCCTATAAATGCTGGCTCATTCTGTTTAGAACTTTTCCATTCATGCCTAGCATGGTTACGCTCTTTGTTTTGTAGAATGCTTTTTTCATTTTTATTTTCCCTCCAATTCTGTTAAGTTTCCCCCAAACATTTAAAATCTTTAGGAATATTTTACTCCCTTTGCTTTGTGATTTTCCTCTAATAAATCTTCTTCACCATACACTCGTGTTGCACTAAGAAAGATATTGAAATTTTGAGAAAAATTCCACCAATGTCCCTCGATATATATATGCTGGGTAATATATATAATCAAGTCAAACTGCATAAGAAATATGATTGCAACTTCCAAGCCTCGACAGAACAATAGGACAATACAACCTATTTCATCGCATCAATAAGAGATGATCTTCGACTCTTCCTCTCCTTCAATTTACTTTAAAGTCCGTGGTATTGTTTGATCTATTCGCAACTGACAATCCATGTGAACAAAGAAGCCCGACAAACTTCTACTTCGAATTCTTGAATCGAGTTTTGACTCGTTGCTTGTCCAATCCACATATTTAGAACAAGGATTTAGAACGAGATTTCATAAATTGCAGGATTATTTGCTTAAATCGGGTTTCTCAGTCATTGGGAGCTATATTAAAAGTGGTTAATGCTGGTCTTGATTTCATGAGCAGTACCACCAAAACACTAGCAATCTAGGCTAGCCTTCGGAACAAAGTCATTTTAAATAAGCAACCCCTCTTGCGTTCACTTTCCCTAATCTAGCCTATGGTCCCTCCTTAACCAATAAAAATAACACGAAATTAAAGAATAAAATCATCGATTCCCCTAATCCAATCCCCTCTAGGCCCCAATTTGGAATACATATAAATTATTATTAATGAACATATTTTAATTCCCTGGCCGTATTTTTCAATAATATGAAAGAATAATAGAATATGACTACACGCCACCAACACCACCAAACATCATTATGAAAGTTTTTGTGTATAGTCGTGGGGAAGGGCTCGATGTGATTCCTTTTGTTGAATCCTCGGAACTTGGATGGGGAAGTCAAACTAAATTATGGGGTATTATTGTTTTGGATCAGTTCAATTTGTTCTTTGACATGGAGATGAACATATACGATTGTGTTCAATGGAATGCGTCTATAAGATGCAAAATTTTTATATATTGTCTATCTAAATACAAATTGAATGTTGATATATTGCCAGTAGTAACGATTATGAATCCTTTTTCATTATCAGCGAGTGCGACAAAAATGGCCGCCATCTATTGTGCACTATCAAAAGAGAACACGCTTTCTATTCAGAAAGAGATAATAGTTCATCATTTTTGGAAGATGCTAAGTTATTTGGTCTAGTTAAGAAAATGAATTTAAGAATATTTGATGAGTTAGAGATTTCATTTACTTTTGAAGTACAACTTCGTCTCTAGTAAGAAAATTGATGATATAAGGAGGCCTTTCATAAAATTCTGTAAAGAGATATGATAAGTATAAATATTCGACATACACTAACCTTGAGAGTTATTTTTACGAAAGTAGAACCAACTATTTTTTTTTTCCTCCCAAGTGTAGAATCAACTATGTGGGATTCAAATGCATGCATGAGACAAAAAGTAAGGACGAAAGATGCCGATAGATGGGGACCGGACGTATCTCAACCCAATACCATGACAAAACCCAATTTCATTCCAATCGTTAAGAGTATCCAATATCGATCATTTCTAGGGTTTATGTATATCACGTGTGGGAGCTACTCAAACAAAGAAAGAAAAGTCCGATCTGGATTCATGCCCATCTCGCCCATCTGCTGCTAGAACACAAGGGGCTTGGAGATCTTTGCACAATCAATCAGTGAGTCTCCCGTCTTGGTCAATCGATCGGTTCGCCAATTAAAGGCAAGGCAATAATCATCGTTTGTCGACGGGAACCCAAAGCAAGACGACTCGCCAGTCAACAGAGAGGTCGAGTCACCGGGGTCCGTACGTCGACAAAGCCCCCGTCCTCCCACCACTTGAAAAATAGACTTCCCAACATAATATCACAGTCGCATTCCGTTCCAATTTCTTCGGTACGCGCAAACTTCTGCCTATCAAATTTCACGTGCCGTCTACAATTCAGCCTAAATATCAAGGAAAAACAGGAACCGAAATTCATGAATCTGATTGAGAATGTCTCATTCAAAAAAGAAAATAAGAAGATTGATAATTTCACACGTCGTCTCCAATCCGGCCGAAACGTAAGGAGGAAAAGAGGACGGTTTTCATGGATGTGATTGAGAATGTCTCATTCAAGCAAAGAAAAGGAGAAAGAAGGAGATTGAGGAGAGAATCCATTGATCCTAACCCTGTTCTTTCTTTTTTTTTTTTTAATACCGGAGGCGACGACGACCTAATGGAAGTGTCCTGTTACGGACGGCTCGATGCCAATGTGCAATGGACCTTGCATGGGAACTGGGGCAGCACGCAAGGCGTGGTCCGTGGTGCGGGTGGGTCCCGCCCCTGATTCCCAAAATTCATCGTCCAAATCCCGCCCCCCGCCCCGTCAACCAACGGCGTTACGACCGCCGGAAATAATAAATGAAAATAAAATAAAAATCGCGGCGTTCCCATCGATGGAACGGAAAAGCGGCTACCGCACGTTTAAGGTGGGGGCGCAACGCCACGTGGGCCCATCACGGGCCGTTCGTCCGTCGACGTCTCCGATGCGCTCTCTCCAAACATCATGTCGCCGCCCGCGTCACGTTTCCATCCCATTATTATTATTATTTTATTATTATTAGAAGAAAAAGGCGAAGATCTCTCAAATTTTTATTTTTATTTTTTTTTACAAAAGATCTCTCAAGTTGAACCGGCTACAAAAAGGAAGCCAAATCCAGAGTAGGTAAGGTGGGGGCAGAACTGACTTTTTGTCCCGTTCAGATTGACCAAAAGACAGAAAAGGACAACAAAAGGAAAGGAGGCTCGTGTTGTCTTAATTGGATGGGGGTAAAACGGACACTTCACAAGGAGAGGGCTAAAAGCTCCGTATATGTATGTATGTATGTATATAGTTGTCCTTAAATCAAATCATTTTCTAATTTTAAAGGTGTTTTCTCTCCACGAAATATATATAAATATATATAATATTTTATCTATTAATGTTATCGCTCACTGATAAACAAGAAAGTTATTTTACTATCAATAATAATCGCTAGCACGGAGCATTATAGGATTGTTGCCAATTTTATTTGAAAATGTTTTAAACTATTAAAGATAATTTTTATGATGCATCTCTCATTTATAGGACAGAAATAGGATACAATCTCATGTTGAAGCTTAAAGTCTGATCATATAATGTAATATAGCAAATAAAAGGATGGAGAGATCAAAATGTAAAACCACCTATATCGATAATAAGCGTAAAACTCATGGATTTTTCATTTCATTTGGAAAGTGTAAACCATAATTTAAATATTTAAATGAACCCATAAAAACGATGCAAAGATCTTGTGTAGAGATCATGAAACTAATACACATTCTCTTTAATTAGACAGCAAATAGACATTTTTGGCTTATCCTTAATGTACGATAGGCAATGTTATGTACGTTCGATGCATCGTCCTCTTCGTTGTTGCGATTTTTCATTGATAATGTAAGGGCAACAACTACTATTAATTAAATGAAAAAGAAGAGACAACACACCCAACTCATTAAGATAGTAAATTCATGGAACTAAAAAAAAGAAAAAGAAAAATATAGTAAATTCATCGGGATTTCGGCGAGCATCAAATAAACGTTCCTTACTAAGCACTCTTGACCGATAAAAGTCGATGAGAGGACTCATTCAACATTGCACAGAATCACGTGGTTCCAAATTCCTTCCGAATTTAAACCAACATTAGAAAGAAATAAGTCACATCGCACTAACTAAAGCAAACTCCCATCAAATCAAATCGATTTCTGGTCGATTTTTTTCCAGGACGACCCTCAAGTTGTACCCAGTTCATTGAACATCCCATGGGAAAGAGCTCCTGTCCGCGTTTGGGAAACGACAGGGAATTGACCGCTGCATCGTGTCCGCACGAAAGCTCGTCCGGGCTGACCTGCTCATCTGCACCGTACGCTTCCTCCCGCTTGCCTGCGAAACGACAAAAACTGCTTTTGGGTCGACTTCAACTTCCGAAGCTCAACAAGCTCTGTAACTCCAGCTGGAAGTTTTGATGAATTGTCATTGAAGTTAAAACCACGGCATAATCATCTTCATTAACCACCGCCTTGATGAGCGTGTTCATAATTTTGGAAAGGAAAATATTGAATTATTTTGCATTTAAAAGTATTTGTTAAGGGTCTTTGGAATATGTTGATTTTCGATGTTGGAAATTTGTCGACATGGGGTTTTATGGATTATAGAAAGTATTAAGTGCTTGTTGACGAAATCCAATTTAGAATAACTTTAACCTGAAAATGTACTGATTACAAACAATGCAAGGCTACTCAACAATTGCCTCGGAAAAAATTGCAACTTCATTTTTTTTTTTTTTTTTTTTCATTTTCAGTGTTCAAAATTTGCCGGTATGGGGTTTTGTGAATTTGAGAAAATATTAAGTACTTGTTAACAAAATCCGATTTGCATTAAATTTAACTTTCAAAGCTCGATCACTTTATTTGGTTACTCAACCATTGCCTCGGAAAAATCTCAACTTTGGGTTTTTTTTTTTACTTAATAATGTTAAGTATGGTAAGAATGATCTACAAATTTGATATTTTATGTAATGGAAGATTCCATTTATATATTGAACATGATCTGCTCCTGTATTTGCTCACTCATTTTGTTTACAACTTTTCCATTCATGCCTAGCATTGTTACTTTTTTTTGTTTTGTAGCATTTTTTTTCATTTTTATTGTGCCTCTAATTCTGTTAAGTTTCCCCGAGATATTTAGATCTTTAGGAATATTTTTCTACCTTTGCTTTGTGATTTTCCTCTAATAAATCTTATTCACTATACATTTGTGTTGCGCTAAGAAAAATAATAAAATTTCAAGAAAATTTCCACAAATGTCCCTCAATATATATGCTGTGTATAATCAAGCCATACGGCATAAGAAATGACTGCAACTTCCAAGCCTCGGAAGAACAATAATAGGACAATACAACCTAATACATCAGATCAATGAGAGATGATCTTCGACTCATTTTCCTTCTATTCACTTTAGAGTTCCGCAAAATTGCTCAATCTATTCACAACTAGCGACCCTCGTGAACAAAGAAGCCCGGCTGACTTCGATTTCGAGATTCTTAACTTGAGTTTTCGCTCATTGCTTGTCCAATCCACAAATTTAGAACAAGATTTCATAAATTGCGGGATTATTCACTTAAACCGGGTTTCTCGGTCATTGGGAGCTATATTAAAATTGGTTAGTACCAGTCTTGATTTCATTAGCACAACCACCAAAGCACTAGCAATCTAGGCCGGTCTTGGGAACAGAATCACCTAAAACAAGCAACCCTTCTTGTGTTCACTGTCCCTAATCAAGCCCATCGATTCCCCCTTAACCAATAAAGCAACAAGAGATTTAAAGAATAATAATCCATCGATTCGCCTAATCCAATCCCTCCTAACCCCTAATTTGGAATACATATATTTTAATTCCTTGGCCGTCTGCTTTCCGGGAAGTCCCACTTGGTGCAGGCGCAGCTCAAGTTGCAGGGGTGAGTTGAATTTGAAAAAGTTAGGATACACAAAAGGGAGGGAGGATGAAGATGAATCTCCACTGCTTAGACAGTTGTATTCCCCAAATCCCAAGTGCTACTCCGTCCCCATCTATCTGGCGTGCCAATTGCCAATTCATCCCCCATGAGATTTTTCTCATCAACTTGTCAATGCCATCGATGGAGATGCAATTTCATTTTATTTTATTAATCTCATTTGGCAAAAATTAATTGATTGATTCATTAATTGAATAGCTCTCAGCCCCACCTTCACCTAAATTGATGCTTGGTTAAGCTAAAGCTAAGACTAAAGCGTGGTTTATTGAATGATGAAATCTTTTTCTATAGGGCATAGTCATAAAAGCAATGTAATGAGGTCCCTGTTTCGCACCGCTTAAATGTAAATTCGAGTTTTGACACTTGATAGAGACCACCCTTCTTTACAATTGGCATAGATTCTAGTTAAATCAAGAGAAGAAAGAAAATTTGTTCACAAACGCCTGGGGGGACATGTATTGAACCTTCGAATAAATAAAGATTATATCATTCCTAAATCGTTGTTTTCCTTGTATTATGTATATAATCAACGCGTTGGAAATGAAGACATTTTTTTACATTGGCATCAATGATAGCACTCAAACTAAATTGGAAATATTTCTTTGGAAAGACAAAAAGCAAAGGAAACAAAAAGGGATAGCCATTACAGAGCCCAAATTGGTGCACTTGTGTCATATTTACCCATAAACTAATCTTCATGTATACAAAAAGCCTAATAAATATACCACCATCAGCTTTCGACCAATATCCCTCTAAATTGTTGATGTGGAAGCACATTACAAACAATTCGGATGATCAATGTGTGAGGTTGATTCAACATGAAAATTTAGCATACATAGGTCTCTTAAATTATGTTGTTTAGAGAAAGCTAGAAGTAGTAGTAGATAAACTTGAGATTGAGAATTAAAAAATAGAATCGAATTCACTCCTTCTCTTTCTCCCAAATCACCAAAATCTTAGGGCAAATTGGGGTAAAATTAGGATTTTAGCAGATTTTCAAAACGTCAATAAGCTCTTAGGAAAAAATTAGTAGGTTTTTCTAATCCTCAATATTAGTGATTTTGGATTTGTTGTGTGACACCAAAATTAATTGTGCGTAAATGTCGCACTCATGTATCGGTTTGAGATTTCTAGTAGTATTTACTCAAAACTTAATAAGCAATAAGACAATGATCCTAGCAAACCAAATGCCTTTATTTCTTAAGCGATCTTGAATATCGCGTCCAATTGCAATAACTATTGTCTTGAACCAATGCCATCACGATCTGTCTCATCCACGATTAACATTGGTGACGGGTCTAATTCATAGGCAGTAATTATGACTCAAATTCGACATTCCATAATGGGTCAAGATATTGCCGTGATCGTCTCGTCTTCTAAATAATAATAATAAAAAAAAGAAATCCCATGGGAAAAGAGCATAAAGATAAAAAGGGGGAATTTTTTTATGGAAAAGAAGAGGAAATTTCCAGTTGCTCCTAAGATTTATTTTTCTCTCTCTTTTTTATTTTTTTTTCTTTTTAGGGGGGCTGAGGTGGTTGGTTGGACTAGGAATGAATGCCCGGTTTTGAGGATGGATACATTGCACTTGCATGTAATCTCTCTCTCTCTCCCTCTGTGCAGTGACAGATGACACCAATATAACTCCTTAGCGTGACACATTCCCAGCCCAGGACCGAACGCGGCACTCCAACCTTCTCCCTTCTTCTGCTCCTTCTCCTCCTCCTTCTCCCATCTCCTCCTCTCCTCTCTACTTCTCTTTTTGCCCTGCTCGCTAGGGTTTCTTGGCTGTTCCATGCTCTTCAAGAACTCGCTCGGTCTTGTAAATGCATTCATGCGCTGAAGGCCTACCGGGTTTCGTCTGCATTGTTGTTTCGTTCTTGGCGTTGAGTCTAGTCCTCCTTGCGCTCGGTGAAGCTTCTTCTTCTTGCTTTGGGGATCAGCCATGCCGACTCTCGTCAATTATGGAGGTAAAAGCTCCTCGCTTTTGTAAGCTCTTCGAATGAAGGGAAATGTTCTCTGGGTTTTGTTTGGATACTGGGTTTCTCGCGGTTTTTGGTTGGTGGGTATCGTAGAAGTTGAAGATCAGAACTTTATGACTTATAGCTTAAGATATCGATACCCTCTTTCCGTTTTTGTTGGTAGATGTAAAGATCGATTTGTGATTTTGATCTTCTGCTAAAGCTAACAATTAAGAAGTGGCTCCATGTATTAAGACGAAACTGGATTTCTTGAGTGGTTGATAGGAGGTAGAAAGGTTTTGCTACTGCCGTGTTAGGTTGTGTTACTGCGTTTATGTTTGAACACTTGGCCAGATTAACTCATCAGACTTGTTTATAATTGGTTTTACAGGCGAAGATCAATTCTTCGGTGGTGGATCTTTATGCACAAGTTCTATCGACTTGGATCGTTTGTATTCGATTGGTTCCAGTATGGACGTATACTACCCTCCCCACAAGCGGGCTCGCATATGCGGCCCCTACGCCGTCAGCTCTTACGAGTATGAGGGGGAACATCCATCGTCCATCGGGGAACTCCCGGATGAATGCCTCTTTGAGATCTTCAGACGGCTCCCCGGTGGTAAAGAAAGGAGCTCCTGTGCCTGTGTCTCCAAGCACTGGCTTTTCCTTTTGAGTAGCATGCGCAGAAATGAAATATCAGGTGGAGTTGAAAACTCTTCCAAGGAGGACGAGGGGATGAAGACTTCGTCATCTGGTGATGTTGAAATGGTTTCATGCGATGTAAGTGGAGGGCTTGAGGAGGATGGGTACCTCACAAGGTGCCTGGAGGGGAAGAAGGCAACGGATGTCAGACTTGCTGCTGTAGCAGTGGGAACTAATGGTCGTGGCGGTCTCGGCAAGCTTTCGATCCGGGGAACCAGTTCTACTCGTGGAGTCACAAACATTGGAATATCCGCAATTGCCCGTGGCTGCCCTTCTCTTCGGGCTCTTTCTTTGTGGAATCTATCTTCAATTGGGGATGATGGTCTAGTCGAAATAGCCAAAGAATGTTGTCTGCTGAAGAAGCTTGATCTTAGCCATTGTCCTTTCGTTTCCAACAAGGGTCTGATTGCTATTGCAGAAAATTGTCGAGATTTGATTTCTTTGAACATCGAATCTTGTCCAAAGATTGGGAATGAGGGCCTGGAAGCTATAGGAAGGTGTTGCCCTCGGCTGCAATCAATCTCCATTAAAGACTGCCCTCTAGTTGGAGATCATGGAGTTGCAAGTTTGGTATCTTCTGCTTCTTCTGTCCTGAGCAAGATAAAGCTTCAGGGATTGAATATAACTGACTTCTCTCTTGCGGCGATTGGGCACTTTGGCCTGGCTGTCACTAGTCTTTTCCTTGGCAGTCTCAGAAATGCGAGTGAGAAGGGCTTCTGGGTCATGGGCAATGCCCAGGGTCTCAAGAAAGTGTCGTCCTTGACAATTGTCTCCTGTCACGGAATTACGGACTTGAGTCTAGGGGCCATTGGAAAGGGTTGCACAAACTTGAAGCAGATGTGCCTTCGTAAGTGTCTCTTTGTATCTGATGCTGGGTTGATAGCTTTTTCGAGGGCAGCTAGTTCTCTTGAATATTTACAAGTCGAGGAATTGGACAGGATTTCCTTGAGAGGAGTTATCGGTGTCATTTCAAACTGTGAAATGAAGCTGAAGTCTCTATCTATTGCCAAGTGTATGGGAATTAAGGACCTTCTAGAAGGGTCTCTGATGCTCTCGTCTTGCACATCTCTTAGATCATTATCGATCCGAAAGTGCCCTGGATTTGGCAGTGCTAGTTTGGCCATGGTGGGAAAGTTGTGCCCTCATCTGGAGCACATCGACTTAACTGGCCTTTGCGGGTTAACAGATGCTGGGCTTTCCCCTCTTCTGGAAAATTCAGAAGCAGGACTTGTGAAAGTTAACCTCAGTAACTGTTTAAACATCACCGATGAAGCAGTTTCCACCTTGGTCCGGCTACATGGAGGGACCCTCGAGCTGCTTAATCTTGATGGTTGCAGAAAAGTCTCAGATGCAAGCTTGGTCGCAATTGCAGACAATTGCTTGTTACTTAATGACCTCGACATGTCGAAATGCAGCATTACTGATTCTGGTGTCTCAGTCCTCTCCTTAGCCGGGCACCTCAATCTACAAGTACTTTCTTTGGCTTGTTGTTCAATGGTCTCAAATAAGAGTGTGCCTTTCTTGAAGAAGTTGGCGGGCAGTTTAATTGGCTTGAATTTGCAACACTGCCGTTCCATCAGCAGTAGCATGGTTGAACAGCTAGCAGAGAGCTTGTGGAGATGTGATATCCTCTCCTAGTCAAGCGAATCTGGTCATCGACCGGATTAGGAAGTGGATATGAAGGTCTTTGAACATGAAGAAGTTTGGCCTGGTAGTGACGTAAGAGAGAATAAGGAAATAGCTTTAAAGATAGTGATGGGCAGCAGCAAGTTGTAGAGTAAGTTTTTTAGGCCAATTAGTCTGGTTGGGATGGGCGTTCAGTGGCTTGGTTGTTTTCTAGGGAAGTTTTGGCAAACTAGTACACCAACTATACCCTCTTTTTTGCAAGCTTTCGCATCTGAAATGCTTGTTGCAACTGTTTTCCTTCCAATTGCGGAAGGCCACCGCCTCTTTAGTGGCCATTGTTCCTGAAGAAGTCAGTCATCGAGTCCCTGATGTTATGTCTCCTGTTTGTGGATATATTGTGGTCGACAATCTAAGGTCTGTTCATGTACTGCTGGTTGCTCTTAATCCAATGTTTTAGCTGTGTCGGGCATTTTGTGTATTCATTCGTCTTACATATTTTTCTTTTTGAGCTTGATCTTGATGAAAGAGCGGTCATCTTTGTTCTCATTTTTGCATTCTCTCTCCTTCCCTGCCTTTGTGCGCAGTGCCTATTGGGTTCGCTGGCTTTAACTTGCTAACATTACTCCGTCATTAACCGCCGAGAAAAACGGGATTAATCTCATGGTTCTCTGCTTTGTACGGTGACTGAGACGCTTTAGATAATCTGGGATGAGCTTGTGTCGATGCTGTCATCCTCATCTGTACTCGGAGAAACTATGTACAAGCAAAGACGAAGCCATCTTTCTGCTGGCATAATTCAAGTTGAGTTTGGCTTTCGAATCTCTCCAAAACCATTACATTTCATCGGTTCTTGACATTATAATATCTAGCCCCACAAACAGAACCCCAATGCTGCAACGCACTTGCATTAGTTCTAACTAAAGGGGGTTTTCAAAAGTTCTAACTCCAGGGGGTTTTCAAATTTGAGACACCCGTTATTCAAACCGCAATCTGATCCCTCGTCCCCCTCGTCCTGCCATCAAACCGAACCAAACACCGCTTGATCTTCATCTTGAAATGTGTCTCAAACCAATTCAGGACTTGTTCCTCCTTACACGAGCTCCTACATAGTATGGAAGCATTCCTCCCCACAACATATTTAAATGTGACATGGTGGATCATTTTGAATAAACTGACTTATTAGATGCATCTTATCGAGACAAATTTCATTAGTGGTTACGAGGAAAAGGGTTAGAATAAAGCCGACTCCTGTCACGACTCGCCATTTAGCTTCAGCGAGCCTTGATTGCGATGGAGAGTCTCTAAATGGAGGATACAGTTGGACAGTGGACACAGGCAAATGCTGGAAAGATTAAAACGCTTCTGAGATTTAGAGCAAGTAAACTTTTCTAAACTGCAAGTGGAATAACTGTATCCTGAAGTAAACTTTTCTAAACTGCAAGTGGAATAACTGTATCCTGAAGTGTTTTTCCCGTACAATTTGAAGGCTCATTTCGAATGGCATAACACGGCAATGTCTGCAAAATTAGCTAAGCGAACCATTAAAAGTTCTGCCGCCGATGAGAACAGAACGCGATCAGCATTCAAGGTCTCTTTAGCCAAGATGTTCTAGACTCGATGCTATGACGACACACCTGCAAGTAATTCGAACTCGTGAGCTAATTCTACGCTATGCCAGGAAAAATCGAATCTGCACAAAAAGAGAGACGCTCACACCATCGAGTAGAAAAAAAGGGCTTCTATGTATCTTGCGACTTGAGATAGTCTTGAATTGCTCGTTTACATAGCTTCATCTGAAATCTGAATTCCAAGGCCTACGACCATAAGACTGTAGATGATGATTCTCAGGTCAAGAAACAAACATCACATGTAATAATTTCGTCACTATATAGATCGTCAAAAATTAAGTTTATATACAGCACAAGACCGCTCCGGCACGCTGTTGCCTCGATTTACAAGTTGGTTGCACCTCTACGCAGCCTGCTTAATTGATTTGCATTACATCAATACAAACTAGGAGTTGCAACTCATCGTTCTAAGCAGACCAGGCTTGGCATTACTCTCTGTTGGCTTCCATATAATATGATCAAGTTTTGTACAGAAACTCCTGTAAAACTGCAAATCGAGACGAAATAATTTAGTTCATGTGCGATGCTCAAAGAAAAGCTACTAAAATGCCTTTCAAGACCACTCGAGAAATTTTTAGGAGGTCTTTTAAGCTATTAAGGAAGGTTAACCGGGATAGATTTTGGATAACGAAGTTTTTATATTTTCTGAAGTTCACCTTATGATATTCAAGAGTATCTCCAGCGGCCTTCCTAACATCTACCAGGAACAGGGACGGTGCCACTTCATAAACCTACAAATGAAAAAGGATCTCAAACACATGAGGCCTCCATACCTTAGATATTTCAAATGAAGAAATGCATACGACGATCTCAAAATTTACCTCAATGACAGCTGCAAACTGGCCGGCTTTATTTGCAGACAATCCTTCAAGTCTTGTCTGTGAAGAAAACATATCACTCGAATGAGACTGGATAACTCTGAATACAAATTTTCACAGCACATGCTTCACTCAAGACAAGACTTAAGTCAATTTTCCTAAACAAACAACTCATATCCTTCATAAAAAGAAGTCAAGCCTGTCCAAACCGTCTAGTTTACAATTGTCCAATATAGTATATGAAAAGGGATGTTCTGGAAAACACTTTTGCCCAAAAAGCATTAACTAATTTTAGAAAGCTTCATAGATATTCAATATTTCCCAATCCAATTTGAGGTCAAATTTAAAACCATTCTTCAAGCACCGATGGACAGTAAACCATTTTGGATGAATCAAAACAAATTACAAATACCTTAAAATTACGTGTATGGACCTTGAGACCCATTGAGCCTGCCACTGCTTCTATAGATGAGATGATCACTTTTGCGGGTTTCCGGGAGACAAAACGAGTTTGTCTCTTTATGAAATCCTACACAAATGAACAGCAATGAGAGAGAGAGAGAGAGAGAGAGAGAAACTTCTTTATGTGCAGGCTATCCAGATTTATCGCTGACTATGAGTGAACCTCATGGCTCAGGACGAGTAGAAGTCAGTTAAACGGGGATTTCAATTCAAGATTAACCAACCGGACAACTAAAATGCGATAGATATTTAACTTAAGAGAGAAGTTCTGACAATCAATCCACAGCATCGCATCTGCCTTCCTGATCATTATACTGCAATTTCTGTGTTTTGACTGAGATTTTTAATCAATGCTAAAAAGTTCACAGGTTTAGCACTGAACAATTACAGTCAAGGTTCTTATTCAGTACACAATTTTTGATCAATCTAGATTTCTGGTTCCACATTGGTCTTCTTTAATTTCCTTCTAATTACTGATTCTGCATTAATGAAGCAAACAGAAAAATAATCCACACAATGAGGAGAAAATTTTGATTTATGTGCTAAATTTGACCTTGAATTTAAGGACTATGCAGATCCAGATGATATATAATCACAGGTGGGGCAAAGAGCAAAGTCACCTACAAACAGTATTAAAGTGATTTTCATACCAGCAGAAAATCAAGAAAACTATGATATCAAATTTTTTTATAAGGGCCTAGAAGCTAGAATTCACGGAATATAACTGATGAAAGTGCCAAACTACTGCACTCTAGACATAATTATCAGGATAGAAAATAACTGCTGGGAAAACAAAATTCAACCTGCTGCCGGTCAAATAGTGATGATAGATTTAATCCCTGAGATAATGTGATCATCTCAAATGCATTCATTATCAAAGGGCTACCATCTTTGGATTCTGACTGCTCAGCTACATATTGCTCCTGCAAATTACAGCAATAACCAACAAACCAAAAACAAAAATATCAAGGGTACTGGAAAAGCCAACGGACAGCGATTCCTCCAAAAAGTCACAATGTTTACAACAATGCATAAAACAACAAGTGAACCTACAAATGCTGGATATCTGGGTTATTCAGGAATTTTGCACAAACCTTAATGTCATCAAAGACAGCGCGGACATCATCCAAATTAACTTCTTCATCTTCCTTACATCTTGCTGGCATATAATTTTTTCGGAACCATGAATGCTTTCTAATTCCTTCAATACCAATGCGCTGCCAGGAAAATTAGTAATATGTCAGGCTTTTAATATATCATTATTCAGACAGCCAAGACGAGCTCAGCAAATTGAGATCCTCTTAGCTTATTTTTTTGTCTAGCAATTTTTGCAGTCAATTGCCAGGTCATAACCTGTATTCTTCTGGTAAAAGTTCAGTTGGTTTATTTAAAGCAGGATGCCAACTTTGATGTGATAAAGTAGCTACTTACATTTCTAGGATTGGGATCAAGTAATCTTTTGATCAATGACGTTGCCCCCAGAGAAAACCAAATCGGACATACATACTCTGCAGCAGTTATCTACACATAAGCAGGGGATCAGAAACTTCCAAGTATATTTCCTGTTCTAAATGCTTGAACCAACAACAACAAAAAGGTTAGAAAAGAAAGAGCTGTGAAAACACATCTTCTCCTAGTATGCAAGATGAAGAAGACAGAGAACTGCATAAACTAGTACATAGGATATGATCAAACACACATGCGGATGTGAAAAATGAGCCTTGACAATATGTGTGGGAAAAGACAAGGGTCACTTGCAACTCCCCAGGCAACACTCCATTGGGTAAAGAGTTCATGAAAAATACATATACAAACAAGAAAAACTTGAAAAATCATGAAGGATTCTGAGAAACCTAAAGAACCATCCACAACAAGCTGGTGCACCATTCCAACCCAAATCTTGCATTTAAATTAGCTCAATAGTGTGCACCAACATCTGCCCAGAGATTAAACACTGAACAGGTAACTACTTTCGAACATTATGGGCTAAATGAGGGTAATTTGGCAGCAGACCCATCAAGAATTTCGCTGCATTGCTTCAAGAAATCATCCATTAATTTCCCTCATTCACTGATAAATTAAGGAGAAAAGGAAATGAGTTTCAAAAGCCATGTGGAAGTAGAAGAACAAGCTTGCAACAAAAGGGGAAAGCAAACCTTTTTGTACAGTGTTGGAAGATCTGTCTCATCAAATGGAAGATATCCAGCCATTAAAACATAAAGAACGACACCACATGACCATATATCAGCTGTGGCACCATCATAACCCCGCTGACCGAGAACCTGAAACAAATATTTTAGTGTGCTAAGATGCAAATATTTGATATCTAAAGGGAAATGAACAAGTTTGTGGCTTCTGACAGATGCTTAATCAAATGACCCGAAAAAATTGTAGGAGTTCTATTCTTGATGCGAAGGAAGAAGTTCAGAATTTTGCACCATCATGGTTGCCAAATGAGAAGCACACATGAAATTTCATCTTTTATCTTGGCAGTGAACAGATTGAAATGGAGAGAAACTCGAGATTCCTCTATTCAACCCAACTGTCATACATATCCAAGACGTACAGGTAGATCCATAAAAAGTAATTGAGTTTCTCCCTTTTCTAGCGCATATAACGGTTTCTCTTCATGATGGACTGTAATCATCTACATGTGGAATGTTCAAGACAACAGAAAAGCATGAGAAACATCAAACGCAATGTCAGTTGTCAACTGTACCTCAGGAGCAAGATAATTTGGGGTTCCACAAGTTGTATGAAGAAGTCCATCTCCCTGCTCCTACAAAAACCAAATAAAATTAATCTCACAGGTCAAGTAACTTTTGCACATAAAAGTGCACATATCATCATGCTTACCTGAAGGGGCAATGCACTCAATCCAAAGTCAGAGACTTTTAAGTTTCCATGGCTATCGAGAAGAAGATTTTCAGGCTGTGTCAAGAAAGAGGAGGAAGAAAAAAAATCAGGAAGAGATTTAGTTCAGAAAGCAGCAATATTGCTGCACAGTTGCAAAGCTAAGCACCTTCAGGTCCCTGTGGTAGACACCCTTACTATGACAGTGGGCAACTGCATCTATTAACTGCTGAAAAAACCGTCTAGATTCATTTTCAGAAAGCCTTCCCTGGTTAACCTGAAAATTAAAACCAAATTAGTAGAAAGGAACTTCTCAATAGAATATAACCGTAAGTGATCCAGCAAATCCTCCCAGTGGTTGAGAGATTAGGCAAGGCTAAGGGTGAAAGACTATTAATTAGAAACCTAGAATTTGTCTAATGATGTATGGGGATTTACTCACTCCCACCTTAATCTTCCTAGCCAAAAGATCATTTCACTGCACCAGCACTTGATAGAACCTATTAAATAAATAAAACTAGTTTTTTCAAAACAGGCCAAGCAAAGTGAGGACAAACAATTTCTGGCGTTTTCTACAATGTATAGATGTCGGAAATACTCACAATTTTATCATATAATTCTCCTCCAGAAACAAACTCAAGAATAATGTATATTTTTGTCGGGCTTGCCAAAACCTGGAATCCAGAAAAGATATGAGGGGAAAATGAAATTAGTTACAGGCAGTGGCCACACTGAACTTATATTGTGGCTAAACAAAGGTCATCGTCGATTTCAATTTTTGAACTTCAAGGAAACAGAGATGATATGTCATACCTCATGCAATCTGACTATATACGGATGTCTGACGATCTTCATTATGGATATCTCTCTTTTGATCTGGAACCAAAGTCAAGGGAGGAAAAAGTGAAGGTCATTTAGAGATCTAAGTGGAGCCAAAGCCAAAATGAATCATGGCCCTTGGATAATGATTTAAGCACAACAAAAGAGTTAACCTGGGCCAATCAAAATCTTGATATTTGAGGAATGAACCCCATGATATATGACAAAACAATTTCTAAAATATCTTAATGTCTGAAAAAAACATAGCTATTACTAGAGCAATCATTACCATTTTCTTTCAAATAGTAGGATTTTCATGACGAGTTTAAGAGCTGAGCACCTGATCAACCATTCTGTGCTTAAGAATGGTGCTTTTAGCCAAGATTTTCATGGCCACGCACTCTCCATTCTCTGTGTTCTGCGCAAATTTGACCTTTGCAAAAGTCCCTTCTCCTATTGTCCGGCCAACCTGATACTTCCCCACCTTCCTCGTCACCATTTTGGCATGCTCTTTCCACTCCGTCCGTTACAAATCCAGCGCCTTCCTCCAATACACCGTCCAAAACAAACTGGAAATCTGCACGAGCGATCTGCCGAAGCAGCTATATCAGAAACCCAGTAAAACCCAGAAAACAAAACTGATCCCAGCATCGATTACACCATTTCCCAACGAAATCACGCAATCCGAAATCTGAACTCCCGATTTCAGCAAGTCCCAGCAAACAGAGAGAAATCGAACCACACGGCGATCACCCAGAACTAAATTAACCCAATGACGATGCCCAACTATCTCCAATCCTACCCACAAACAGCAGCCGACCACATACTCCGACCACACAAACTAAATCGAAATCCAATCCGGCACCGAAAAGATCACGAGGCGGGCCAATTCCGCGCTCGACCCTCGTTCAGACGCAACGAACACCACACGCGGAAGCAACAGGAACCGCGCGCAAGAACAAAGAACGCGGAGTCGAAGGCAACAGAACCTGCCAGCAGCGCTCGACCCCCAAGAATTCTCGCCGGCGGAATCGACGGAGCCCCCCCACTTCGACCGGCCGGCCGGCCACCGCCGCAAACTCCGGCGAGAGAGAGATCGAGATCGAGAGAGGGTCGAATCGAGCGAAGGCTTTCGACAGCTCCGAGGAGGGGAGGAACGATGGGGGTTGGCGGTCAATCTTGTGGTGTGCATGCAACGGAGGGAGGGAGGGAAAGGGAATATTAAAGCGAACAGCGACCGAGTCATTGACGTCCGCGGAAAAACAACGTTAAATTTACCTTAATTTTATCACGTTTAAAAATGACCTCGAGAAAGGGGAAATTACGCGCCGAATACGCACGTGCGCGTGTCCGAAAGTTCGTTTTTTATTTTTTATTTTTTGGGTCAATATCCTGAAAAACTCTAAACTGATACATCTCTCGACAAATTTACCCAAATTATTTTTTTGATTACCAAAGACTCAAAACTAGTATACCCGTGATAAATTTACTCCAAACTGATATACTTATGACAAATTTACCCTTCGTTAGTTTTTATTAAATTTTACTGTCAAAATATTAAGTTAAATGACACGTAACAGTTGATTTCACGAGAGGTCCAGTGTTCGATTCCCTACGTCGTCTACTAGTTGAATAGTATACTAATCTGAGATTTTACGCTCAATTTGTCACAGTTTACAATTTTTGTGATTTTTTTGTGGTATTATTCAATTTAGCGGAGGATATATTTGTCACAAATTTACCAGTTTTTGGTTTTTTGCTGTCGAATAAATTAGTTTAGGGTAAATTTGTCATACATGTATAAGTTTATGGTTTTTTATGGTCAGTCAGGGTAAATTTGTTATAGGTGTACTAGTTTGGGATTTTTCATGATAAAAAAAATAGTTTTTGGTAAATTTATCACATATATACCAGTTTGAGATTTTTTAGGGTATTAACCCTTTTTTTTTTCTTCCTCTCCTGATTAATACCATAAAAAATCCAAACTGATACGCCCATGAAAAACAAATAGATATATCCGTGATAAATTTATTTTCAACTAATTTTAACCATAAAAAATCTCAAATCAACACTTCTGTAATAAATTTACTTTATATTAAGTTTCGTTAAATTTGATTAGTATCACGAAAAATCACAAATTGATACGTCTGTCAATTGTCATATGTCATTTAACTTAATCAATTTGGAGGTCAAAATTTAACGAAAATTAATAGAGGATAATTTATTTTTTTTATAAAATTACTGATTTAGAGTTTTTAATAATAAAAAAAAATAATTTAAAATAAATTTAGAAATTTTCATGATATTAACTCCTCTTTCCTTTTTGCCGAAAATCCGAAAGTCGATTAAGGAAAGTAATATTTCACGCGTGTGCCATCGGATGTAGCAATGATGTATTAATTTTCCGTTCTACAACCTAATATATCATAAAGTTGACCAAGAAGATCAGGTGACGCAAGCGCTTTTTGGAAGTGGGATCTTTTTCGAGGGTGCATGTAAAAAGAGGCCTTGGCCTTTACACATGATTGGTCCTTGCGATAACATAAAAGATGTGTGCGTGCGGGTGTCCATTGGCCATTTACATGTATAATAAAGTCACGCCATTCATGCATTTTCTAGAATTTTTAAGCGTCAGAACTTAGAACGAAATGCTTTCCTGGACGTGGATGGATTAGTACGAAATGACAGGGGCTGTGGAGGGTCATTTGTCGTTGATTTTGACTTGGGAAAGCGAACGACGCGAAATTCAGGGTGCAAACGCTGAGAATCCGTCATTGCCTACGGTGTAAATTGCGGAAAAGATGATAGATGGCAAGCAAGTAAAGATAAATTTGCGGAGGACTATTGAATCCTGTAGTTGATTAGAGATCTTAAAATGATACGGCGTGGTATTTATAACCCGTGATCGGCGGTTACTTATGAGTGGCTATTGGATTTGAATGAACAAATATTTTTTTAATTTTATTTGTGATTACAAGAAGTTCGGCTCTATCTATGATCTCATCATCTATCTAACAACGATTATGTACAAGCAGTTACAGATTCACCACTTGGCAATTACACAATGGTATCGATGACCTTATCAATAGCGAAGGCTCTCATTCATGACTGTGATGTCTTATCATTTTACTTGTGAGTTGTCGATATTCTCCAACTTTTTTGTTATTCTATTTATTGACTTCTATTTTCGCTAAATCCTGTTCTCATCAGAAATCTATCATCTGTTGATGACAATCAAAAGTTGATCATTTTTTTTTTGTCAATGAATACTTAACATATCAATTCACTTTGCTTCTTGTTTTCCATTCATTTTGCCGAAAGAAATTTTACACATTGATATCGAAACCATCTACTAGAAATACATAAGCGCTTAACTAATCTCACATTACACATGAATTTTTGTCAATAAATTTACTTACACTATCGTCAATGTCTCTTCTTCACTTTAATTATATATATATAAAGTCGCGACAAGACTCGACAACACGTTGTGACATGTAGGATCTAGGAAGTTTACCGAGACAATCCAACCAGACATTTCATTGTATGAAATGACATGGTCAAGAATGGAGGCATATAGCGGAATGTAGTCCAAACCGATCTGCCAATCCAGCATTTGTTTATGCAACATTTTGATTCAAGACAATCCTGCCAAACTCTCTTCTTGTCTCGGTTCGAATCAATCCGGAGGAGCCTCTAGAATCCTCCTCGATTGGTATAATCTGCGGCCCTCAGTCATTGCTCGCACGTCATTTCCTAATTCTTCTTCTTCAGTTTTGGACACTAGCGCTCGTGCCCTTGTGCTCCAAGAACATGTCGTGTTCGGAGATTTTGACTGTACTGAAGGGTCCAAAAGACGTTCGGATGGGACGATTCGAAAGCGCTCCAAGAGAAGGATCTGACGTTTACCCTTTTTGAGTAGGTAAAAGATGAGTTCAAAAGCAATGGAGGAGTTCATTCACGGTGAAGGAAATGTAGCATGATTTCAAGAGTACGTTGTGGGCAATCGTGCGAATCGTCGATGAGGTTCATCTGCCGAAACGGACTTATAGAGCATTGGACTTAGTCTTATCTAGGGGTGTTAACGGTTCCGTTTGGTTCAATTTTTTTGAAAAACCAAACTAAATCGAACCATTAGGAAAAACTTCAGAACTGAACTGATTGAGACCCGAACCGAATACGAACCGAATCGAAATTTTGGTTCGGTTCGGTTTTTGGTTTTCAGCTTTTAGTTTTCGATTTTTGCATTTTTTTTTCCTTTCTTTTTTTTTTTTCTGTTGTATATATTTTTTGTTTCCAAGAAATAAGCTTTTATCGGTTTGGTTTGGTTAACTAATAAAAACCAAACAAAAAAAAAATTTCGATTTTTAATGAGAACCGAACCGAAAAAAGACGCCCCTAGTCTCATCAAGTCGAGGTGGTCTTTTTTTCTCGCTAGCTACGTTGCTAGGAGTCTAGTACTTCGCTCTCTTAGCTTGATCTCGACAATTTTCACTATCCAAATGTTATTGTTTAGAAGCAACTGTCTAATCGGTCCCCCTCTTTTGCCACATATTGAGTTGGATGATTATACTTACACTTTTGTCGTCTTATTGCTTTAAACAAAAGGAATGACGATTGTTGAGGAGAAAATGTTATAGCTTTATGATAATACTCAATTAGGGAAACTTATCTAAAAAGTCATAAATTTATTATACATATGTTAATTCAGTCTTAAACTTTTTGAGTTGATGAATTTAATCCTAAATTTTTTGACAATTTTTCTATGTAATCCATACGGCCAATTTAAGCCAGAAATCACTGATGTAGTGATCCAATCAGTGCTGACTATTTGTCTTACGTGACACGACTGATGTGTACGACTTCAATCAACACGATGTCGCTTTGAGAAATTTTATAATTTTTATTTATAATTTTTTTATTGTAAATGGTCTCCTTATTTGTTCTTTTCCAAACTTTTTACTCCCCTGAATTTTTTTCTTTTTTTCCTTTTTTCTCACTGTTTATCTTCTTTTTATGCCGCCCCACCATTTGCCTCACCATGGCCAATGGTGGAACAGCACAAAAAGAAGATGAGTAGTGATGTCCTATTGGCGATGAAGTGGAAGGAGATGAAGACAAATGAACAGTGATGTTGAAAAAAGAAATAAAAAAATTTTAAAAAAATGCAAAGATATGTTTCGATTTATTTCTTTAATGTTCACCATTAGCCTTGTCACATAGAACGGATGATATTGACTAGACCGTCATATCAGCGATTTTGGACCTAAAGTGACCTAACGGATAATATCGAAAAATCGTCAAAAGGTTTACAACTAAGTTGGTCAAATTGGAAATTTTAAAATTACATTGGAACCCATATAACATATTTAGGACTTTTTTTTGGGTAATTTTCCCTACAATTATGAAATGCATATCTATCTTGGCACTAGACAAGGGGCTAAATAGACCGTGGTTTTAATTAGTGGAGAACACTGGCAGCCTTAGTCATGCCCAAAATACTTATATATCCATACAAAAAGTTCATGAAAATTTTAACTGACATCTATTGTTAAATGGGAAAGTTCTTTCGACATCAACCTAACCAAATGCGTAAAGACTGTTAGAATAGCTAATTTATTCGCTCGTGTCTTGCAATAGTCTGCCAAAAGATATCGATTCAAGGTGTATAATACTGTAAAGAATTATCTTTGGTCACAATTCCTTTGAACAGTACACTCCACAAGCATGCATCGTGACCAAGAGACGATTTGCTTTCGTCAGTACAACGATGAGTGGACCGTGAGATCAGGTTCCAATTCCACTTTGGTTGTGGGGCGAGCACTGAGGATGCATGGAAGATACCAATCATCCCTTTGATCAATTAATCAATCAACATACGTCAATCAAATAGGGTAAAGGAAGACTAGAACAACCTAGGACTAGGTTGGGTCACTTTTATCTTGATTTGGAATCATGGGCAAACGTCAGAAATCTCTCTACAATGCTTCATAATCTATTCCATGAAGAAATAAGACCAAGTAACTAACTACTAGGAGATGACTGATTGACATTTCGAAGACTTCAAGGCGAAATTGTAAGTGTCAGTGTTGGTCCAGATCTTCAATGGAATTATAAGTTTATAACCACGCCATCCATTCGCACATTTAGATTAATCCAGCTGTTTTAGTCGAATGTGTAGGAACGCTCTTTTCTCAAAGTTATAGATTGAGAATATCCGTTCTTTTGGTAGGGATCTTCCAAACAAGAGATAAGATATATGCAGTTCAATAGATTCCTCTTTATCCCATTTTTTGTTATTCAATCCGGAAAAGCAAACTAAAGATACCCAACTCCGTACAATATGGAAATAGCATCAGCATATCGCATCATAGTCTCTACATTGCCTTTCCTAAAAATCTCCCAGCTAAATCTACCATAAATTACCGATTTCTCTCGCTGCGGATGATGACAAGTAGAGTTGACAAGGAAAATAAAATTATTCTATCTGAAGGCTCCCATAGTTTTCTCTATTAAGCACCAAAGCTCACAAGAGTGTTTGGGGAAAGTTTTTAAGAAAATACAAAGACCTTTGAGTTAAAGATGTTTTTCAAAATGCAAACTGTGTTTGGTAAATTATAATTTGACAGCCCTTCGTGATGTACTTCGAGCAAAATAGTGTTTGGGAAATTATATTTACAAAGGACTTTTCTAATAAAAAAAATTATCAAAAGAAAAATAAAAAAAAATTGACCGGCAAAGGCAAGGGTCCGGACGTCGGACGACGAGGGCTGCTGGACGTCCGGAGACCCCCAGCGAGGGCTGCCGGACGTCGGGCGACCCCCGCAGGGGCTGCTGGACGTCGGGGGACCCCGCTGCGACCCAGATCTGGGGCGGTGAGGGCTGCCGGACGTCGGGTGACCCCGCTGCGACCCATATCTGGAATGGCGAGGTCGCGGGAGGACCTCGCCGCCTCCGGCTCTAGGTCGCGGCGGGGTCACGCGACCTCGCCGCAACCCAGATAGGGCAACGGTTGCACCACTCCCCGATGACGGTCGCCTGGGCCACCGCGACCATGCCGAACCGTCGACGGCCGCTCACAACTTCGAGCAACCCGTCGGTCAACCTCAACGGAGAAGAAGATGAACAGTACAATGACGAGGGCAAAATCGGAAAAAATCGGAAAAATCGAGAGTAAGTGAGAATGATTTTGGAAGAAAATAAAAAAATGAACAATATTTGTTGTATGCCGAAAAAGCTAAAAGTCCAAGGCACCCTCACACCTGTCTTGGGCTTTCAGCCTTGAGAAGGCCAGCTTTGGCCTAATGGGAATTTGAAAGTTATTCCCAAACACCCAAACTTTGGCCTAAGTATCTTTAGAAGCCCAAAGCCCTTTGCAAAGCTAATTCCAAACGCACCTAGGCTTAATCAGTAAAACAATTCTTACGAAGGATAGTCATCCATGTATACTCAAGCATCTTCATCTTTAAGCTGCTAGTAAGCTAAGCATGTCTTGTGTCGGAATCAAACATTATGGAATTAATGGCAATATAGCGGCAATATAGCATTTTCACATTCTTCTTCGGAAAATGAGCTCTGTGATATCAGCCAAAAGCAAACGTGAGCCGCTTACACACTGTTGAAGAAAAGTGTGGAAGCCATACCAAGAGAAAAGTTTGAAGAAGAAATTTCCTCTAAGCTACAGTAGATACCTCTTTTATTTTATTTATTTTTATTTTTATGTAGGCAGGGTTTGCAATCTTATATGCTTGTACTTTTGTTCCTTGTTGAAGCATCTCGTACTCTCTGTCAAGCCTTTGGACAAGACAAGCTTCAGAGCATCAACTCCCTCTTGCAAAGCGACGTCAATCTAGTTTGTCAAAACCATAGGAGATCATATCATTAATATCATTGAGTAATGTTGCATGCTGGTTGAAGATATGGAGACAAAACCTAAAGAAAGATTAATCTGCTAATAATAGTCTGACATAGTTTTAAAACTAGGGGCATCATCATGGACTATTATGGAAACAAGGTAGGATTATACACGCCACTCAAAAATAGATTTGTATAAGAAAAGGAACAAATGGAAGCATTATCCAAACCTGTCAAAACTTCATAGTAAGAGAAGCATTGATTATCAGATAATATCATTGGATAATATGCTTTTGTTTATCTAACACATTTTATAGCTGGATCAAGTTTTCTTTTGTCCCATACCTAATCTTCTTTAAAATGGATTAGGATGCCAAGGATATGACTATGACTAGTAAGCAATCACGTGCTTACCCGCTCCCTCGCCGTCTGATTGAATTTTTGAAGCAAGAATGCTTTGGGATCCATCTGCCCAGGGGGCCTGCTAATACCTACACACACATCCATGTGCACAGAGATGTAAATTATTTACTTCACAAAAGAAAGAAGGTAATTTAAACAGTACCAGAAACTTACCAATTCTCAGCCGAGCAAATTCTCTGTTTCCTCGAAAATGAAATATTACGTTCTTCAGCCTAATGCAGAGAGAGAGAGAGAGAGAGAGAGAGAGAGAGGGTGGTACTTCAGCAACCAGAAGTGCATGAAGCTACTAGAAATCTCATTAGTAACCTCAAAGTCTAGTCCTTCAGAATTGCAGGTCATATATCAGGCAGTTGAAATTCCAGAAGTCCATGAAGCTACTAGAAATCTCATTAGTAACCTCAAAGTCTAGTCCTTCAGAATTGCAGGTCATATATCAGGCAGTTGAAATTGCACCAACGGGACAACTGAAACTTTCCAGAACACCAGGAAACCAATTTATGTCTCATTAGATTTTATTCATTTTTACATTGTATAGGTGTAAACCAGGCTTTGCGAACATGCATTTTTTTTACATCTATCCTACACTTATTTAGTTCTTGACCGTTTGTCCTATTTTTTAGCAAAGAACTTGTGATAGGGAGGTTCTCACCGGCATTGGATGCAGCATTAAGTTGGTATTGATCGCAGGATCAAGTCATTTCCATTTTTAAGGAAGTTTTAGAGACACTTTTGACTTGATGGGATCAAAGTCAGGCTCGTATGCAGAAGGCCACCATACACTGACCTTTTCTTGTTGGCTTGAGTTTTATTTTTCCTTTTTGCCATTTGCAAGCGTTATGTTGACTCATTTCCTTATGACACTTAGATGATATGTCAGTGCCAATGGCCTTATGATGTAAGGGAACCTAACCAACTGTCTATCCATTTTGCTTCATTGATAATGCAAAGTGGAGAGATCCCGTACTTAGCCCTCTCATTGAGACGCTGCTGTGGTTCATTCACTAGAATGGGCAAAATTTGCAATAAAGACTTTTCTGACAGCACATTGCTTGCTGCTTACCATCTCCCAAAGCCTCCAAGTCAAACCAGCACTCTATGTTTGGCATATAAACCAACTAGATCTGTATATTTCTTCTCTCATGCCCCATCTACTTTAGTCCAACTATTAATGTTTCCAATATATCCCCTAGAACCTGGGTGTAACACCTCTGCACAAGACATTCCATTCTAGAAACTCTTGTACATACCTTAGAAGTTCCCAGCAATTACCGAGTAATAGACAACCATTCTCTACATGTGGGTTAAGATATCCCTCTCTGTAGCCACCAAGTCCCAGATTTAGTTTTATTCCCATAAAAACCCCTGGTATAAGAAGACTGTAGTCTGAGAGAGTCAAGTTGCACAGCATTAGTCCTCCAGGAATCTGGAGAATAGCTGGGCAGTCAAGAGAAGCTACACTAATGACAGAACAAGAGAGTTGTAACATGATTCAAGGTCTCATGACACTGTCATACCTTGAACACGAAAAATTAGCAGTAAGCATGCACAAAAGGTGTGCTCTGCAAGGCTATCCAATGTAATGTAGCACAACAAAGACGGATTGAAGAGCAACTAAAGATGGCTATCTAATGTGATCTCTAGTCCTTACCCATTGTGACTTCCATGACCACCTTTATGTTGAAGCCGAAGCACCCCACATGGCAAGTCCATGTCATCATGAATCTAAATAAAGATGACCAATTATTACACTGAAAGCCAATAGAGAAACATCAATATGGAAGAGCAAATTACCACGAGCACCCTATTAAGAGGCAGCTTATAATAAGCAGCCAGAGGTCCAGCCTGCAATTAAACAAAGCGAACACATGCTGCATTACTATTGAAGATGAGCACTAATTGCCAATATTGCCATCCAATAATGCCATTATAACATTCAACCTTCCATATCATGCATCTCTATTAAGCTTCAAGGTGAAAATGTCAACGTTAGAACTTTTATCTTTCATGCATGATCTCATCGAAGCATGTCATGAATTTTTTTCAACAGAAACACCAGATCTCAAAGACTTTGGCATGACAACGAAATGGTTATTTAGACCCTACTAAGTGATACACTTCATAGGCCATGATTTTTGCTATGTTGTACAAGTAAACGGTAGAAAACCAGGAAAGTAGAATCCAGAAGTCTCATAAAAAAAGAGATAATCTATTTGCTCAAATGACAAGGAAGAAAATTGCTCTGGAAAGATTTCACCCACATGGCCAAGATTTGAGCAAAAATGAACTTACTCTAAAACATTTTTGAAAAAGTTTTATCATCAATAAAAAACAATAAGGCGATTCATCTAATCCTCCCACTAATAACAACATTAGTTCTTTAAACTTCCCTCACTTTTTTCTTCATGTGAAGTAACTTAAAAAACCAACATTTCAATTTTCTGAGCGACTCGTAATACAATGACAAGTGGGCATTGAAGTTGGACAGCTAACAAGTCCATTCGTTAGTGCAAAGTAACAGCAATCAACAGAATTTGAAAATCTCAAGACAAATGCAAACTCCCCATGACATCATTAGTTCTTAGTGTTAACATAATCTTCACTTCAACCATCATTTATGATGTACAAGTCCTCAATAAATTTTACGCAATCCCCATACAAAACAGAATACTTCATTTGAGGAAGTTCAGTCTATTCGATTCTACTTCTACAACTTTTAGAAACCTGGTATCCTCCTATGACTTAACCATCTCCCACTAAAGCCGGTCCATCTTACAAAGTGCAGGAAAATCAGTTTGTGATTCAGCTCAATAAGTATTCCAAGCAGGGGGAAAAACCATCGAGACGGCTTACCGATTCGCCGCTCAGATTCATGTAAGTCTGAGGCTTTGCGAGGAATACAGGGACATCACCAACAAAACCTGCATCAATATTCCATCCGCCAAATTAAATGCAACCCACGCGCTCCTGACAAAATGAAGCCGAAACGAAAATCACTGAGCACCTGCCTTGCCCGAACATAGCTTTGCAGTGGACCGTGCTCATCGGAATCCCTTGCGATTCAGCAAAAGCATCGATCATTTCGAACCCTACCTGCTCGATCAAAACCCAAACACAGAACTAACGGTTCTGCAACTAGGAATTCCAGCAAAAAAAACAAAAAAAGAAAACATATTTTAGTGCACAGTGACTGGGTTCAGCTACGTACATTATGCCTGGTTCCTCTGTACTTATCTCCGGGATTGCCCAGGCCGACGAAGAGCCAAGGCCGTGGAGGCCCGGTGCAAAAGCAACGTCTAGCAATCACGCTATGCATACAAATATGTCTCTTTTACTTCCCTTCTTTCTCAGGTTTGAGCTGGAGTTTAGTGGGTGGAAGAAGCAGTGTAATTGGACAGCCCTCCAAGTAGCCAACTTTGTACTGATCAGGAAAGCATCATCATCGAAAACCAAATCGACCCACCTCAAGAAAACACCCAAGAAGCAGCTGCAGATCGAGACACGAGCCTCCGAGACCAGCAGCTTCACTCGGGCATTTTCGCGAACACCTGCGGTGCAGAGATGAATGCGCTGCGGAGGAGTGGACAAACGGGACGAGATGGAATCGAGACTGTACCCGAACGAAAGAGGCGATGCCGGAGGAGAACGAAACAACCTCAAATCTTGTCGTTTCGGCGGCGCGTCCACCGTGCCCGGATGAATCTCCGCCTTAAAAATCAATTTTTGATCTATGTACTAAGACTAGGCTACAGGGATTATTCAATAAGGCACCGTATATCTGATGCCGTCACCGATCATAAATAAATCTTTTTTTTTTTTTTGTTAGGGTCCAATATTAACTATTGTGGGATGTTTTATTTTATTTTTCAGGTAAAATAATTTGTGAGTTACGATAATTTATAAGGTTAATACAACAAAAAATCATAAATTAATGTGCAAGTGATAAGTTTCTCCACAACTAATTTTTTGACCATTAAAAATCCAAAGCTGATATATTTGTGATAAATTTATTTTTCGTTATTTTTCATTAAATTTTACCGTCAAATTATGAGTTGGATGACGTGACAATTGACGAGTATCCAATTTGAAATTTTACCCTTTGTTTATTATATTGTATCGGTTTAAATTTTTCGTTATAATAATCCAATTTAATAGAAATTATTGGACGGCAAATGCATTATAAATGTATCAGTTCTGATTTTTTAGTGGCTTGTCAAATACTTACCAATTTAAGATTTTTGGTATCAAAAATTTAGTTTAGGATAAATTTGTCATAAGTGTACCAGTTCGGAATTTTTCGTGATATTAACCCTTTTTATAATACCATGTTTGAAGTTTTCCTTTTATTATGTCTTAAATAATGATTAAAAAAAAATGAAATGACTTACTAAGACAATTTATAACTCGGGGGCTCCGTGGCCTCGGCAACTTACATGGGCCGCCTTTTCTTTTTCAATCAAGAAGGAGGGTGAGAAATATGAATGAAACTCCAATTTCTTATCTCTTTAGAATGATTTATTTTTAGTTGTAAACTTTCTCTAAATATTGCGGCTTTTACACTTTCATATAATGTAGCGGAAGCACTTGATACCCTTCAGAAAAAGGTGTTCTAATTTTGACCAGTAAAATTATGTTTATTTTATTAATAATCTTTCGCAATTTAAATTTCTTTTTCATTATAGAGAAAAGGCCACATATAAAAGCAGTAAAATAGCTTGTTTTTCTCCAAACTGGTTGACACCCTCTGACTTTCACCTAACACGGAAGCATCTAAAATCCATCGATGGGTACGAAGATCATGTAAATGTTACATGTAAATATTCAGTTTTCTTAGACTCAAAAAGCTACTTTCGTTTTTTAAATTTTGAAGAAAAGGTCATCACTATTCACTAACTGGAGCTGCTTTCTGTGTGACTAGACTGGTTTCAGCTGACGTTGCTGATTCATTGCAATATTTCGCTGAATTCGAGCCCGTGAATCATAAGCTCTAAAAGCTGCTTAGGAGATGCAGTTTGATATGGTGCTCGTGGTCTAACTCTCGGTATTGTTTTGCTGGTTTTTCTGTCGATGTGATCCGTAACCAATTCAAATTTTCATCCCTTCTACTTACTATTTAGTTTGCAAACCATTTGGTTCAACCTAGTAATACCAGTTCACTTTGTACGTTCTTTAGATGCACGGCATCATGCCATCTAAATCTGAGTTGTGTTGCTGATATTTGATGTCACCTGCATTTTGCCAATAGAGAGGATGAATAAGAGTTTATTCCTGCATTTTTCAACATCCGTTGACCATAATATTCTAGGACTCAAATCAATTCTTGGTGCAAAGAGCATTCAGCTTGACTAGTTCTCTCAACTAAAGCCTAAATGATCCAAAACCAGCTAACGATCGAACCACCGACCAACCCAATTCCCAGAAACACAACCATCATGATCGCGGCAAACTCTGCCTCCGAAGCCGGCACTGTCTTCGGCGTCAGAATCATCAGGACGCTCGTAAGGTAACCATTTGTTAACCCGAGCATGAATGTCAATGTGGCCATCGGACCTTCAGTTTTCAACCAGTCTGGTCCGTGGAGGAAAACATAGAAGAGGGGATAGAATAGAAGCCTGGAGATGCAACCCCATGTCGCCTTCTTCACGCTCTTCATGACGTAGATCGCAGTCAGGGACTTCCCTGCTAAATCAGCAACATTGTATATCGTGATCAGCAAAACAGGATACCAATCCTGGAGAACCTTGGATTTCAAGTCCTCTGCGATGAATCCAGGAAAAATGGACAGTGTCACTAGATATATCATGACTATGCCGAAAGCAGGGAGCCAGATTTTCTCGGCTACGACCCAGAGCTTCAGCCTTGAGTATTGGAGATTGTCCTGATGAAACGAGTAATGTTGGCGAGCGACTGGCAACTTGTACAGCAGGTTGGAGCACACAAGGCACAGGAGCAGAATGAAGGTGCTTACTATAAAATAGAAGTGAGCGCTGGTCCGGAGACCTTGCGGATTCTGTGGAAGAGAGGCTTTTGTGATTATCCTCAGGATTGAAACCAGAACTCCTGTCGACACCAACAAATGCATATGGTTAGGTGAAGTTGACATCCGCTTGCATGTTCAAAAATTGCTTTAGATGATTTATCAATTTTTCGTTGATGATTTGTATCTATGAATCATGTTAGGGCAATGCTAATCCTAGTGACTGAGAGTCCTGGAACCTTTGAATGCTAATAGAAATGTCCCTGGATTTCGGGAAAAACAATGGTTCTGCTAATGATTAAGAAGCAAAATTAGGAAGTCACAAAAACTGACCTGAGGAAGCAGTTCCGGCGAACACAGCCTGCATGTACTGTTTTGGCAATTTCCCGGCGGATCCAATCAAGCTTCCTCCTATCAACCCATCGGCTAATCCGCACATGACCACTGATGAAACTGTGACAGCATACGCCACTTTTCCTCCTCTTTTCGCAGCACTGCCACCACCTGAAGTCCAATCTATGATTGGAGCCACCATCAGAGATAGAATAAACAACGAAAACCCCACATTCATCCTCGTCCTGAGGCTCAACTTCCTGCTCCATCCGCCCAAGCTCACCACCACGACCAAAACCAGCACCGACGAGCTCATGTACCCGACTGAGAAGACCCTCTCGATATGCTCGGCAGGATAGAGATAACCAAAGTAGTCCACGGCAGTGATAAATGCATTCCAGGGAAGCAAATTCCCGGCACCTAACAAGAAATGGATGATATAAGCAAGCTTGTAGGTGTCTAGTGGCTGAAGATCATCTCCAGGACCCTTCAAGCTCTCCATGTCTTTTTTTTTTTTTTTTAACTTGGACTCTCCCTCAACAGTTTTAGAAATTTGAAGTGGAATTTGAGCACACAGAAGTAAGGGAGCCTAGGCATACTTTTAAAGTGATCTTTGATTGGAGGGGCATTAGAGGAAAAGGGAAAAGCCCTGTCTTGACAAGATGTTGGGATGGTGATACTTGCAATTGTAAGCCACAATCAGAGGGAGGGAATTAGAGTAAGAGCCGGTAAGGCCCCTATTTGACAGCTCGTGTCTATGTGTTTTTTGGGCCAAGGATTTGATTGATGGGTTAGGATTTGGAATAAGTGCAAGCTGGTGCATGTACAAGAATTGTGTGTGCCCGTTGTGGGGTCACCAATGGATGGGCAGTATTAGAAGTACTCTCTGAGTCCTAGTTGTCCTGCTAGACATAGGAATATGATTGTCAAAATAATTGACCTCTACGAGAATTTAAAATTATACCTCCTTACTTTCTTTTTGAGTTCATTACTGGCATCACCAATCATATGTTTACGAGTCGTCGAAAACCCACAATATCATCAGCTTTATTACATATACTGACCGTGAAAGTAAAAGTCTTTTTCACATCCACAGCTCAATATTCGTAGAGAAGATTGCTTTAATAACTCCTCTTCGAATAGGCGAATGTCACGTTATTAGGATGCCTCGTGAGGTTGTGCAGATACTCTACTTTTTTGGATAGGAGTTTGGCAATAACATGGGAAAGAACATCTGCTCCATGTGCCCAGATAGCTTCTCACTAAATCCCAATTTATACAAGAGTCATCTTTACACGACTCCTCCCTCATTTTCGCATTTGGCATGATCGGCTTTTGATATATGTTTTTTCTTTGTCTAAAGGGTTGCAGTCACTTTCTCCTACTGCACAAGGTAACATAAAAGGGCTTAGGTGTGGCCCCTGAGCTTGCTCAGGGAAAGGCACAAATAGGTCACCATCTTGAAGAGATTATTCAAAGAGAAAAGATCCGAAAAGCAGGTTCTCGTCAAATGAGGGGGGCTTAGGCGTGCATTAGAGGTTGCCTCAGTTGATTAGATTAGCCTCCGTTGATTTGCTTGAGCAACTTTGATTCTGTACCTCTCAAATATGACAATATCATCCAAATCGTTTCATTGAAACAGGCCAATATGCTTTCAAGAAATCATTTAAAACATTCAAGTCACTTCAGAGAACATAAACCCTGACATGTTTGTATTGTGATTGATTTTGTCTATTATGTTGTTATTTTGTTTTGTTTATAATGGACATGGGAATCTCCCTTGGCAAAAGAAAGCTCCATGTCCACCAACCTTGCTTTGACACCTGTCATTCAATCGTGACTTTCTTTCTTTCTTCCCATTATGTTAAAGGATGGGACCTACAAAATAACAGGCATGTCTAGTCGCCCAACATATAGGAATTCACGCGGTAAATATGGAAAAATATGCGCCCGGAAATCAATCTGCACGATGCGGTGTTTCAGCATCTAATCATAATCGGATGCAGGAAGGTGGCATTGTTATTGCACCAACAATAAAAAACAAGTTCATGCACACAGCCTGTTGCTTCGTTTGGTTTGCTGCACAAGCATGCTTGGTTTACTGATAAGACTCCTGTTCAAGACTAGCCATGTAAATGGTTATTACAGCCTGAGGAACAGGAAAAAGTTTGGGCCGGTAGTTGGAAAATTCTAGCCAAAGAGCCAACACAGACAGGAGGGAGTTGTGATGGGTACAGCAATGGGTTAGACACTTGATGACAAGCATGACAAGAAATGTGCTTATGATGAACCCCTAAAGATTAGTCAATTCACTATATTACCATGTCAGTGGCAGCCCTTTTCCTAAAGAGTCCTGTCCTATCAGGTCTACTGCTCGATCAAACTGCCATTCTCTCCGACGGTCTTTCCGATACAGTGAGTGGGCATTAAAATAAACCTTTCTTTGTCGAAGTGCTACAACTCGCTCATTCGGAGTAATTAAACTATCCTTGATCCCCCAATTCTACCGATAGCTTTCCTTCATAATCGAGTGTAGCTTTACTCCTTTGAACGGCACTAGGATATTGAGTCCACCCTTGACCTCCCTGTCCCAGCGAGCGTAGAATCAAATGCCCTCCTGGGATCGAGGAGGATCGCATGCTCGATCGAAATTCTCATTCGACCCACAACGCCAACTTAGACCAAGATTCATTCTAAGGTAGGCGTTCTTATTGTTACTGCACCAACAAGAAACAACAAGATCATACACACAGCCTATTGCTTCACTCGGTTTGCCGCACAAGCATAGCTGGTTTGCTAATAACGCTCCTGTTGAAAACTAGCCATGTAAAATGGTCGTTGAAGCCTGAGGAATAGGAAAAAGTTTGGCCCTGTAACTCGGAAAATTCTAGCCAATGAGGGAACACAGACAGGAGGGAGACGTGATGGGTACAGCAATGGGTTTGACATTTGATGACAGGCACAACAAGAAAGTGTGCTTATGATGAACCCCTAGGGATTAGGCATTTCCAAAGCCCCCACTACAGAAAAGCATCAAAGAGGGGCAGACAAGCCTTTGCTTTATTTCACGGGAGTCTTCATTTTGCATCAAATCAAACTGATCATATCATGAACATCTTTCGGTAAGTCGGTTCTGGTTTCGAAATTCCACTGAGGCATCATTTGCTAGATTATCTTTTTTCCTTCTAGGGTAGTTGGTGATGATTGCTGTAACGCTATCGTTTGTACTTGGAATCTTTTTGGTGAATAGGCAAAAGGGTTAATTGAAAAAAAAGAAAAAAAGATCTGGAGCTTTCTTCTTGGGTAAACACTACAAATTGTAATAGCCAGAAAAGTGAAAAACAGAAAAGAATAATAACAGCATCAGATTCAGCCATGCGCAGGAAACGGCTACTTCAGCCTGTACTGGGAATTAGATTCCGCCTTGCCTGGTCTGAGAACAGACCCCTACGAGACCAAAGCAGAGGGGGAAGGAGGCAAGGTCCCTTGGTTGAGAAATATTGGGTGCTCCTCGAGCGCGACATGGGAATTTTATAAATCCATTTATCGATTGTGCTATGTGTACAGACCCGAGTCTACTCATTTCGTTTTTCTGTTGAGATGTAATGTCAAGTGACATACATTTTGTACAAAGTTTCATTTGATGGGCAATGCCAATTGAGACCACACAGGGTTGCTTGGACGGGCCCTACATAGTACATGATTGAGATCGATGTCTGATTTCATTGAAAAGGGCAAAGGAGACTTCAAATGTCTTTTTCATTGTTCTTTCACCTTGCGCAGTACATATGCTCCATTTACTCTCTCTCTCTCTCTTTTCTTGCATCCTTTTCCACTTCTCCCTCCTTTTGAAATCCCTAAATCTAAATCCATTTGCGAATTGTAGTTGCCTCAGTCATAGCCATAAACCATATGATATGCTTCTTGTGGCCTTTTTCTTCAGCTTCCACTATGCATCCTCGTTGTGGTCATTCTTGAGACGTATTGGCACAATTGGACACAATAAAGTCGTGACGTCCCATTCATAGCGTGACAAATTTCTTTGTAGATAAGAATGCCAAGTCTTTACTACTGTCTCTGAAAAGTGAATGTTGATCTTAGTGGATCTTGCGTACTCTCTCTTTGATTGGTACTTGCCTTTGAAAGAGGATAGATTTTTAGAGACAATGAATTTCGACTTTCAGGCATCACTATCTGACGTACCAAATTGCTTTAATTTTCCACAAAAATATGAAAGAGGTTGATTTTGTTTTATTGAATAAATTTGAAAAACTTCCTTGTCAATGAAACTTGAGACCATGTATTAATTTCACATTTCGATAGTATATTGATGCACATTGAAAATCGATAAAGATTTTTTCATTTTGATTAACGAGTTTGAAGACGTTTTAAATATGCTCAATTATGTCGATCCCTTTGATGTTAATATATTGTTGAATTTGGTTTCCTTAATTTGGCAATAATTTCCTAAATCAATGGGATTTCTATCCTTCACTTTAAGCTAACACCAAGATTATAGATTCCACATTTTTCTCAAGCAAGACTAGTCAAAATAGAAATTGCGAATTCAACTTTGACTAAACACAAAATCTTTTTCAAGATATCAAATCAAATTGGCAATTCCTGGTGGTTAGAAATTTAGCACTATAAATGAATAAGATATCGCTTAAATCATACGTGGCGGCTCTTAATTTTTTCTTAAAACTGATGACGTAATAATACAAACTGATAAGCTAAAAATTCGGCGTGGATTGAAAACGTATAATTTTGAAAACGCCGAAATAATTTAGCCGCAGACTACCCAAAGTAACCCCGCTCTCTCTCTCTCTCTCTCTCTCTCTCTCTCTATACTCGAGAAGTTCACCGCCGATGGAGAACGACGGGGAGGCGGCGGCGCATCAGGCGGAGCCCGGCAGGGGCGCCGGAGGAAAGATGAGGAGGCCTCCGAGCCGCAACCCTCGGGCCACGCCCTACGCCCGCCCCAATTCGAGCAAACCTCAGGCCGTCGCCGTCGCCGGCGGCGGCGGCGGCGGCGGCGGGTGGTTGTCGAAGCTGGTGGATCCGGCGTACCGCCTGATCTCCGGCGGCGCCACCCGCATATTGCCCTCGCTTTTCGCGAGGTCGCCTGCCCCTGCTTCGCTCCCTCCTCTCCACGACGACGACGACGACGACGACGACGGCAGCGACAACGACGGCGACGGTCTGTTAATCTCTCCTCAGTTTGCGCTTTTCCAATCTTCGCTGCCTGTAGTTGTTCTCGTGTGCTTTGGTTAGTCGGCATGGATGATCAGATGAATTGGGGTCAAGTTTTACTGCTTCTTGATTAATTCCCGTGATTAGGGTTTGAATAGAGAGGTTTCCGGTACTGTCTAGTTGGGTCCGTAATGGAAGCACGTTGTCCATTCCTCGGTGATGTGAAGTAATTTCTTTCTCTTTGTTTATGCTCTTTTTTCAGTGATTGAAGAAGAGAAATAAGTGTTGAGATGATTAGAGAGAAAAAAAAAAAGCGATGAAATTTGCTAAAATGTATTGCTTACTGTTGTTATTATGCATACAAGTAAATGTATAAATCTTTGAAAGGAGCGTCTGCACACCATACGTGATGCCACAAAATAGTATCTTTTCCATCTCCCACTACATATAGAAACTCTACTTTTGAAAACATCCCATACTTGCCTAATGCGCATCCAAAGCCTGATTTTTATGTGCTCGTTGACTAGATTTAGTTATCCTCCCTGTGTCTTCCAAACCAAATTCGCAATCTATACACTCATCCAAGGACTGGTTCTCTCCACATTAAATCTCCACAGCCATTTTTGAAGGAAAGCTTTATTTTTAAGAATCAGTGCTTTACCTCCAACCCCCCCATTGACAACTGTTGGTGTTACAATATTCCAATCAACTAGATGAAATTTCGGATTGTGATCCTAATCTAATACATAAATTATTTATTTCAGTATTCAAGGACTAAACAAAATAGCCATGTCAGCAATATCTGATAATGAAAAATAGATATGTTCTCTTCATTATTAGAATCTGTCTATGGAGCGGTTTCTGTTTCGGGACGTGCTTCTAACGTACAAAAGTTTTTTATGACTATGAGAAGTCTTCAAGGATTACAGTTAAACAAAAAGGATGGTGTATGACCGAATAAAAGTATTAGGGATCAATTATACAACAAGAAAATTTTCATTCGGTTTTTGTGCACTCCTACTGTCAAGGATGCTTGTTTTTGTATGGCTGATCTTGTCAGTCACCATCTTGCATTGATTTTCTTCTATTGCAAGGGAATTTGCTTTGTATTGCTAGCTTGATTTTTCTTTGTTGAGGAAGTTTAAAGGTGAACTATGCATTCATGGTATATTTTACTTAAAACATTCAAAATTTGATTTTTGTTTAATATCAAACACCCCAATTCTTTAAAAGCATATAAATGCTGACATTTCAATTCATGCAGAGTGCATTTCCTGCTCAAGATAATTTCTTATGTTCACTTTGCATATATTCAGTTCTTGTTTCTTTTATGTATATCTGTTTCTCTGACATAGTATGTTATTCTCTTCCGGGCAGTTCTAGTGTACGCTCCTGCTTGTGATTTGCATGTGGACCGTAAATCATCCTCCCTTTATTTTAGTGCGTCCTCTGGTTATATCTTGTAATGTGACCTTTGTAACTTCAATATTCAGACTTGCTTAGATAGCTATTTCTGTATGCTATGCCATGTTCATATTTTCAATCAGTGTGATGTTCTGTTATAGATAAGTTGAAGAGAGAGATCGATCAAGATGTTAGAGGGAGTAACCACGAAGGCAATTCAGATGTAAGTTACTGAATAGCTCTTGTTCATGTTGAGGCACTCCAGATTGTATTCTGGTTAATAGTCTTGCAAATTCTTTCATGATTTCTGGATCTTGCATTTTCTAGGATATTGCATGAGGTCTTTGTTGTTCTGGTTGACTGGGTTCATTCTGAAATAGTTTTACAATTGTGAAGTTACTGAAAAAAAAGAGTGGCTGATGGTGCCACTTAAAACTATTGTTCTCCAAGCACTGCAACTTTGTCCCTAGGTTCTTCATCGCCGTGTCATTTTTGTTCATGTTTTCTTTTGCCAAAATTCAAGTGATTCTGTCAAATAACATATGTGGCACACCATTATCCATATATTTCTGGGTAAAGATGCGTGCTTTCCTGTCATGTTTTTCAAGGAAATCATCCTTTCCTACACGTGACACCCTTGCTCGTGTGGCTCTATATGCACACGGCATAGAGCCACACGGCTTTTGAGGTCAGGTGTTTGGATTAAGTATCTTGTCCCAAAAGTAGCTTCCAACATGTACTTATCTCCATCGAATGAAAGGTATACGTCTTTCTAATGGCAGACGACATTTTATTTTAATCTCATAGTTTTCTACCATTGGCTTCATTTGTCTTTCTTTTTAATATAATCTTGATGATGTTCTTATAATATGCAGCTGGGTTTATCAAGATCAGCCAAAGTAGAAAATGCTGTTGTGTCTGATCTACCAAAAAGAACTGTGTTTGATGGGTACAAAGAATTCAAAACAACAGAAAACAAAGTAAGTGACCCTCCAAAAGATGGTACCCTTCCTGAAATTGAGCAGCTGATTAGAGGAAAAATGTTCTCCAGGTAAATCAATCTTTTGTCTAAAGGTTAAATGTACTATGTACTATATTGTCCCGGTGCACGTTAACCTGTGAAGTGCTTCGTCTTTTTGAGTTCATGCATATGTATCTCTTTTCTGAAAAGTCATTTGCAATAATTTATTGTGCAATTTTATCTTTTGAGAAGTTTTGTTGTCTTACCTTTAGGTTCTTTAGTGAGGGAGGGGAAGGGTAAAGATCAGAATGATGACCTCTTAGGTGTTGGTGATGGGGAAGTACCACGAGGCCAAATCTTGTTTCTGTAGTTTGTTCTGAATTGCATACCTTTTGCAGAGAGTTTCCTTCTTTCTTCTGGTAAATTGTTTGTTTCAAATATGCGGTTGCAACAACTTAAAGTGGGCAGGTGGAAAATGGTGGAAGGAAAATTTGGCTTTGTTTGCAAAATTGCAACCTGCTTTTTAGAAATTACTTTGTCCTTGACTCTTTAATGGTTTATTAATCTTGCACAGTAATTCTGGTTGACAATGTATAATTGATAGGGACTCTGAATGTCAACCAACAAGATTCGTATGTAATACTATTCAGGGGATGTCTTTTTTGTTCCATGCCTTGATGGTTTTTATCATCATGCAGGGACGAAATTAATCATTTGACTGAGATATTAAAATCAAAGACTGTTGATCTACCAAAGATGAAGGAAAGGGGGAACAACTCTGAAATGAATGCTGTGGGTGAAGTTGAGGTCCATGCAACTGTGCCTCACATTCCAAGCAAAACAAATGGGGGAGTGCAGGGAGTTTTGAACAGAGCTCTATGGGAAGTTTCAACGCCCTTTCATCATTCAAATGTAAGTAGAGTAGATTCTTCAATACGTTTCTCTGTCAGAACATCTTTTCTCGAATGTTTGTGCTAGAGTGCACAGGCATAATGTCAATGAATTTGAAGCAACTTGTTAAGAATGCCATTGTTGTTTTAAATGTGAGCCAAGGATTCTCAGAATAGAATGACCTAGAGATCCTATGAGTTAAAGAGAGTTACTGGATTGCCGTAATTCATATTTTGGCCATCATGACAGATAAGTTCCGTTGGCATCAATAGTTGGTAACTGATGCTTGGTCACTTGATGGTTCAGCAACTATCAAGATGTCTTATTATGAGGTTCGTAGCCTACATCTAATTATGTTGTATTTGTGAGTTTTCAGCAGTTCGAAATCTTTTTTTACAGAGAATGTTGAAGGTAGCTTAATATTGGAAAAGCTGAAGGATAAATCTTATTTTTCCATGGGATCTAAATAGCTTATTGAGATGACTATGGATACATGTGATTTTCTAGCATTCTTTGCCCCAATTTTGCCTCAAATTGTTCATGAAGCATAATGGAATTTCTTTTATGTGCTTTTGAAGTGTGTTTGATGAAGTGAATAGTATAGTAATGCTCTTCCTGCACCTCCACCATGCTTTTATGTGGAAATAAATATTAGAAGGTATTCAACTGTGCCTTGGTACATAGCATTAGTGAGTCTTTGTTGGGGTTGATGATCTTTTGCTTCTTTCTAGTTTCTGCTAGCTGTTTTGTAAAATTTTATTGGACCAAAGCCAACTATTCTAAAAGGTTAATTATTAGATGAAGGTGTGGTTTAATATTTAAGGGCATGCTTGGTTGCATTTAAACAAAAATGAAAAGATTCCTTTTTCTTTCCTACCAAAATTTGAAAAATATTATTCAAAGTTCAAAAAATTATGTAAAAGTTACATGTAAATTTACATTGCAACACTTGAGCGTTGTGAAAGTTTAAGGAGAATCGGATTTCATAAAAGTCAAAGTGCACGAGTTGCAAGATTTAGATTAAGCGAATAGAAAACTTAAAAATTTAATCCAAACAGCCCCTAAATGGTTTAACAGTGCCCGTCACACTTAGGTGTGACTTTGATGCAAGACTAAAGCTTGGAAATATATATGGGGGGGCAAATGAGGGATGTGGAAGGATTTTAATTCAGGATCTCACGCTATGGCACCTTGTGAAATTTTGTAGGATCACAACCAACTGATCTAATAGTTTAAACTATTAGATCATGGCATGATTAATTATTTGACTGGTCTAACATGTTTAATATTCTCCCTCTGTGTGTCGGGACATTTCCCAAATATAGTGTGGATTGCTTCTTTATCTCTTTAACATTGGGGCATTTTATAGTGCCATCTTGTCTAATGAAGAGCATTAGATTGTCTCTTTGGTATTCTAACATAGGTGTCCTATTAAATGTGTTGTGATGCCATCTCTCAAGTTTATAAGTTACTGAAATTTTTCTGCTGTTTTCACGTATGTTTATAAACAGCTAAAGATCTGTATCCTTTTCGAAAAATCTACTCAAATAGTGCTGTTTCTTATGCATGGAGTGATTTTCTTCAGTCGAAGTGGAAGCCGTTGGTGCTAGCTCGTGAATTTTAATATGGTGTTAGCAGTGAAACTCTGTTTATTTATTTGATGGTGATGCCTCTATATATATATAGATATATGGGGAGGCCATCTTAGACCGGATGAAGTTTTCTTCAGGTGTTAAGAGTTCCACTTCAGTCTGGGCATTGTTATCTTCTGTTGGCTTGAACCAAATTTAGAAAACTGGTAACGTTTGTTCTGACGATACTTATGGTGCTCTGAAAACTCTGCAGTTACGTGACGAAATCGGTGCTTCACCTGTCGACATTGCTAGAGCATACATGGGAAGTCGAGCATCAGAAGTTGGCTCTATTCTTAAAAGTAACCTGCCAGAAGATCCGAAAGCATTGCTTCATGTGGATGGCTGTTTACAGAAACCTTATAGTCCATCGCCTCTACCCAAGTCATCTCTATGCTGGCCTGGTTCGGTAGTACAAGATCAGTATTTGACCCCACAGACTCAAAGAGGCAGACACGCGACTCCAAATTTCCGCAGAACCCCATATTCAAGGCCTGTACATTCTATGTCCAAGTCTACGGTATGCGAAACATGTTCTGTGAATCTTTAATATCGATTTGATCGATATCATATGTGCCTGTCAATGTGGGCATGCTCATCTGCTTGTGAAGCAAATAGAATAATCCTAATTGTTCTCCAATGACAAATGGGAGAAGTAAAGTCACCAGAGGCAGCTGCAACTGAGCTAATTGTTCTGGTTAATTTCGTCTTATCTTTTATCAAGATGGTGTTGAACTTAAAGGACAGATAGGAGTAATGGTGAAGTAGAAAACGAATGTCTATGTACTGTTTCACTGTCTCTTTTGCACTCTAATATGTCATTAATTCAAATCAAAGCTGGGTCTGGGTGAGTACTTTTTCTGGCCGAGCATGGTGCGAGTGCGTGCTTTTTTGGAAGCAATTGGATCAGTTATCATGGCAATGAAAATTCTTCGTGAATATGGAATCAAGTTGAATGTCTCCTATGGCAGGAGTGATGAATATGAATCTTTGTTTTTGGATTTGTTTGTTTTTAGTCATAATTCAAATGTAATCAAATAATTAGCATTAAGATGCAAAACATACATCATAAGCTGACTCTTGTGGTTACTAAAATTGTGTTTTTCCATGCTTATAAGAGTGAAACCTATGATTCTGGTGAACTGAAATTGATTGTATTAGATTTGTTGGAATGCACGCAGGTTAGATTCAGAAATGACGAATTGCAAGGTGACCATGGATCCATAGGACCCATTCGTAGTTCAAGGCAAAAGTTCATCACTGGAAGTGCCCAAAAATTTAGTAGTTTTCCTTCTTTAGTTGGTTCTTCCCAGAGGGAAACAACTGACTTTCGCATGCCTTCTTTTCCTGCCTTCAACGAGAATATGGAGGCTGGAGGAACAAGTAGCAGTTCAAAACCTCAATCAGTAGAAAACAAGTCACTAAATTTTGAGGTTGGTGTCTCAACTGTTCCCACACATTCTAGTCAGATGGCTAGAAAGATACTGGAGCATCTTGATAGAAGCGTTCCAACTCCCAAGGATAAGGCTGTGGAGTTGAAGCAAGCCACTTTGAGGAAAAAACCTGAGTCTTCTGATGTTGCTCATTCAATGTCGAGTAGCGGTAATTTATCGTATCTGTCTGCTTCTGTTAAATACGGCAAAGCAGGCGAGACTAACCAGATGGATGCTGCTCTTTCAAATGGAGGTACAGGAACTCCATTTTTTAGAGTTCCAGCGGAAGAGAATGTTAACAAAACTGCTAATGCTGCAAAAGGACACTTGTCCAGTTTTGATGAAGATATTTGCAATGCTATCCCGGTTCCTGGAGTTAATGACGCTGCTTCACTAGACTCTGGTGTGGCTGACAAGTTTGTCTCCAAGAGTACAGATAAGGTACCGCCTCAACCTTGCAATGCTTTTCTACCACAGAGACAATCAAATTAACTGCGAATGGGTTTCCTCCCATTTTTTATCAGCAATTTAGACCTTTAGCGGCAGTTAAGACATGAGTTGTTTAATATTAGATCCTCGCTCTGATTTAGAGCTGACAGGTGCCTATGGTATGATATTTGGTGAATGTCTTAACTGATTAGCTCTTTCTTACCATGGTGAAATTGATAGGAATTTCGTATCCAATAGCTTCTTTAAAACTATTTTGATGTTAGGAGACTAGCTGTCCTTTTTCAGTCATTTTTTGATGTGGAAGTAAATTCCACCCAAGTATATGAACACTGGCTTGTATTTACAGATATATGCTGAAAGATTCTCATATAGATGTCTTTCTGATTGGGTCATATGCAGGATGTCTCCAAGGAACTTCCAAGGTTTTCTGACTCTCGTGGACATATGATACCAAAGAAACCGGCGTCAGGATCTAAAGCAGCTCTTCCACATATTTCCATTAATAAGCCTCAAGTAAGGGCTGCGGTTTCTTCTGATAATAGCGCTGGGTTTACATTTCCCATTTCTGCTTCGCCTGGGATGTTTCCTGAGCCACCAACACCGTCCATCATGCCTCCCTCTTTTGTCGATAGTCTGGATCAACCAAAAGAGGATTCCGCCATTCCCTCTTACAAGTTCGGTCTGAGGAGGTCTTCACCTGCCCTAGTCTATTCTTTCCCTTCAACAAGCAATGCCTCAATTCCCAGTGACGCCTCAGATCTGAAATATAAGTTTGGATCCGATAAGAAGAGGATTTCTTTTAGTTCAGTAGGAAAAGATGCCGTTTGCTTTTAAGTGTAGACATATCTTTGGGTTACCTTCATCAAATTTCTTTACTTTTCTCCTTTTCAAAGAGAGTTTACCCAGCCATTTGAATTTTTTACTTAGTTCGTGGTCATAGGACTTTGATTGAACATGCCACATGGGTGCATTTCAGAGCCACAAAATTGGCCTTTTATATATTGTTAATGTGGTCTGTGGGGGTATCGATGCTCGATCAAAGCAAATATCACATTTTCACGAGCAGCCATAGACATTATTAATCAGACTGTCTCTGCCTCTTGAAGATTAGTCTAGCATCACAAACTTTTGAGGGAAATTGTGCGAGCTCTTCTTCTCCTTCATTTCTTTACCCTGGAAGACAAAAATGGGGAGGAATGGGAAGCTGAGACGATTTTGCCATGTTTTAGGAAGATCGTCATGTGACGGAGTGCTTTTTTTTTTTTTTTTTTTTTAATGCCTGGGAAGTTAATGTGAAGTACTCAAGATATGATCCACAGTCGTCATCCATCGCTCTTATCTAGGCCTCACGGTTCTTGTATCTCGTGATTGCGGAAGGATATAAGAAAGTGAGCTCAGTTCAACCATGATGAAATTTCACGCTGTGAGATTTGCCTAACTGGTTACTGGTTAGAAGGTTGATTTACTGGGGTCACGACTGCGGTTCTCCATCTTATTCATAGAACGGAGAGTCACGCTTGTTGGTTTCGTTAAGAAATACTTAAAACAAATTTTGCCCGCCCAAGGCCTGGAACAATGTAAAATCTGACCCTACATAGAGGAAACAGTGGATAGACTGACGGGGTAAGTCAACTTTTTGCAGGGTTCCAGTCGACGTGTTTCAATATCTCAAAATTTCTACTTTGCCCGTCCGTGAGGAGGGTTTAGGAGCATTTTGGGAGCGATACGTGGCGGGGGTTCCGACCACTAGGGGACGAACATGCTGTCGTTCACAGAACATGATGCCTCATGGGAGTCACATGTTCCCATCCGATGACTCGCAGAAGAGGGAGGAAAGAACTTATCCCCTTGCGTCTCTGCTAGAAACCCAAACCCATGTGGTGAGAGAGAGGGTAATTGGGCCCTGTACCAGAAATTTGCAGTCTGAGCAATTCTGTGGATGGGTCCCAATCAAAAGGGTGCTGTGTCCTCTTGTAGGAACACTAGGGATCAAGGCATATAAAGATTCCAAAGAGCAAGCAAGTGCGTGAGAGAAGGGGGAGAAATCAGAGAGAGAGAGAGAAAGAGGAGCAGAGAGAGGGGCCGGGGGGACATCAGAATTGAAGTTGAATGCTTTGATCAGACGTTGAGCTTGACGTTTCAGATTCTAATTGTCAGAAATAGGTGGCAGCGCAATGCAGTGGGAGAGATAGAGAGAGAGCAGCCCTTCCTTACCTAATTTTTTTTTATAGAGAGTTGAAGTGCGACGTGAGTCCAATGCATGTAAATCCTTAAAATTAATTTATCTCAAGTAAAATTCACATAATTAAAGATCGGGATGCATTACGCTCGTATGTAAGAACACACGCGAAAAATGTCTCATCCTTAAGGCCGTTGAGCCATGGCTCCATCCACTACATAAAAATTGAGATTGAACTCTTAGGGAAAATTTATCATTGTCAATGCATTGTTTATCTCATATTATTAGTGCGTTGAAAATGTAAAATGTTTTATGAAGGGGTTCTTTTAATAAAAACTCGGAAGCACTCCTTAGCAAAAACTCTCTATTGTATATTTTTGTTAAATGATATATAGCCTCTCTTTTCTTTCAAAAACAAAAAGAGAGGAAAAAAACATTTTTTGGGTGCTTTCTGAATTCTGATAAAAGCAGCATATGCCAACTTGTAATCTGCTATGTTATCCCACATTGCTGATCCCGAGGTGCCCCGATTGTTTTTATTCTCTCCCCCCTTCTTCTTCCTCCTCCCCCGCTAACCCCTCCTTTTTCTCTTTTTCCCATTTAAAAGCTGTACGTTCTCACCTACAAGCACCTGCATATATGTTCCCCCATATTTTGGTTTGCTGGGAACTAGGCTTACAACATTTTGATTTTGTCAGCCGTTCATAGAAAACTTTTGAAATGTTTGCGAAGAATAACATTTTGTATAGGAAGTACGATAAAATGAATTTGAACATGACATTTGTAAGACGATGAATTAGTCCGTCGAGGGTTCATAAAATCCTTAAAGCGAGGGAGATTTTTCTTTCTCTCTCCTTTCCTATTGTTTTTATTTTCTGTTTATGCAAGGCCTTGTCCACAATGTAGTCGAGGCTTACCTGCTGTGGGTTATGAGTTTGCGAGTTTATGGGCAAATACATTAATAATAAAATGCGTTATTTCTGCTTCATAAAAATTGGGAAAACTCAATATTGCCTGCCTCCCATCTACAGTAATTTCTTATAACTTTCATGACATAAATCATATAGCATGATGATGTAGTATCATGGATATTCTCAGTTTCGAAAGTTGTGTATATTATTATGAAAAATGTGAAATAAAGAAGAATATTTCAGTAGCTAGTAATACCATGTCTATAAAGCCTAGCAATAAATTAACAGAAGATATACTCAGGGCGGACTCTCTTCTTTGCAAGGCATTTTGGTGGCTTGAAGTGCCCTCTGTCTCACTGGTATCTTCTCTCTCCACAGCTAGTCTTGTTTGGCTCACGGATTTTGAGGTTTTTAGGACCAAAAAGTTAAGAAGTGACAGCTTATACAGTTTTGGTAAGGGCCAAAAAGAGGCATTTGGGAGAAAATAACAAGTTAGTCCGGATCAAAAGTCATTGTCGTTGCACACACCATCCATCCTTGCAGTTGAGTCATAATCATTTCACAAATAACTACAAATAATAGACTGCCCATTATGAAAATGACAAGACAACCTTGATAAACATTGTGTATCTCTGGCATTAGTTAACTATCAGGAATAATTGATCAGAGGAACGAACGTGTTTGTGCTTTATAATTCACGGTTGTGCTTTTATTTGTCTCTCTCTACGTGAATTTAGCATGAGAATGAGATCATTCGAAACTTCTTTTGCGGGATAAATACGGTGACATATCGAGTAGTACTTGATGTACTCGAATTATACTAAAATCCTTGAGTCTAACTGCCTAACCTACCTGACAAGACTAGTGTATATCCATCATTATATCATCTATGACCCAAGATCTGAAAGTTTCTCTTAGTCTTCTGTATTGTTGGAGAAACGGACATACGAAAGAAGGCTAACAGAGAATATCTTACCAGTACAATACCAGAGTCCAAAGTTTGTTTTTTCCACTTGACAGGCTCTGTGAGACTTAGTTCTTCAAATCTTTCCATGATTAACTTTGCCAAGTTAACTAAAGATGTCTTGAACTTTGCCTCTTCTAGGCAAATGCTCTTCTGACTGGACACATCAACTGATTAATTAGCTCGCGATTCACTCGTGACTCAATGGCTTGAATTACAGAAGCTGTCGGTAGATGATTTGATTTCTAAATCAGAAATTACAGTCGCTTAGGGCGCGAATTATAATTATTCTGACCAGAAATTGATTTCTGGAAGAGAAATGGATTTTTCTATTTCTATTTCTAGATGAGTTTCTAAGCAAAAATACCCGTTTGATAATGACACAAAATTTCTCCATTTCGGACGGTGGTGGTGGCGGCGACCGGTAGACGGCGGTGACCGGTGGGCGGTGGTTGCGGCGCCGATGACCGGGAGGCGGCGATCGGCGGACGGCGGCGGCGGCGGCCAACAACCGGCGATCGGCGGCAGCGACCGGACCAGCGGCAAGAGGCGGCGGCGGCATCGATGACCGGGAGGCGGCGATCGGACGGTGGTCGGCGGCGACGGATGGACGACCGGTTCGTAGCAAGGACGAACGATGAGAATAATTTTTATTTCTCATTTTGGTTCCAAAATAGAAAAGTAGAAAATTTTTAATTCGATTTCTATTTCAAATCTATTTCCGAAACAAAAATATATTTCAGAAATAGAAAAATGAAATAATTTTATTAAACGGATTTCTATTCCATAAACAAGTCTCGGAATAGAAAAATTGTTTATGGAATAGAAATTTTGGTTTGTCATGCACCGCCTTAGTGAGAAAATTCGATTTAGCTTTGAGCTTTTAAAGCATGAACCTGACATGCGGCAAAAGCTATTGAACTGCATCTGAAACTTCGCGAGAATTGCAAGTACCTATGATGGACAAACCTGATTTCTCATAAGAATTCCTAAGGTTATGAGCGAAATGTAGGTAATCAAGTTCTAAACCTTAAAATTTTTCGCAGTCCATCGATCCCTGAATCTTTTTTAGAAGCTGCCTATGTTGCAGTCGATACTTTATAATCAAGTGGGAAGATAACAGAATTTTCTGGGGCATTTGACAATGAATGAATTTTGATGTCTAGTGGTTATACCGATGGAAAGCATCATTGTCTCGGATTGATACCTCTTTAACAGAGCCAAGCGACAACGCATTATATCACTGTGTCGAGTTGGCTAACCTAGCGAAGAGTAGAGTGCACTCCTGAGATCAAATTCGGCTTTGCTCAAAAGATCTCATTAAACACTGAAGAAATCGGCTGAAGCAAAGAAAAAGATTTGGAGTTGTCTTGTGATGAAGCTGCTCAACGTAGATTTTGCTATGATGAGGAAACTACGCTTGTAGATGACACAACTTCAACATAACGACTGGAAGAGTCGAATTCGACCATAGAAAAAGCGATCCTAGTGAGCGATGTTCCCTTTTAAAGTGCTAGCCTTTTGGTAACTTTGCTTACTGAAGAGCTGTTTGAATGAAGAAAAGGCGTGGCGTTTTCTAGGGTTCCATGTTGCTTGAGACTCACATTAGCTGAGGTACTTCTCTCTCGAGAGGAAAGTAGATGCGCAGTGGAATGTGAACCCTAATTGCAATTATTAGTCAAGAACAGCATAAGGCCAAGTTTGAATGAAGCTATACAGAGAGCTTTTCTCTCTAGCTATTGCTTTTCAGGAGGATCTTTGGACACTGAGATTGGATGCCAGATATGTGGTCCAATCACTTTATGAAAAAATATCAGGAGTCTGCCATTTGCAGCCTATGCTTGGGCACTTAGATCCCTTTTTCTAGACACCTACTTTCATAACAACAAAAGAAGCAAGAAAAGGGAAAATAAATGAGAACCAAAAAAGAATAGCATCTCTTAAGTATAAGGCATTATTCGCGAGAAGAACGTGGTGGTGTCGCTATCCATGACTTCCAAATCGTGTTTTAAGAATCGCTTACTCACCATAAACCCTAGTCATGGTAGATAGTATCGGGTATTTGAATTTTTTGATAATATTATCGGAGGATTTTTCCTTGCAAAAAATGGTGTCGCGGCCATTTTGCGTCCAATATAATAATTTTTTGCAGTATATGGGCTTAGATAACGTTGCCTCGACTATTTAGGAGTATCTAGTTGTTAAGCAAAAAGGCGATGATGAACCAAAAAATAAAATTGGGAGAGTGAAAAGAGCAATACAAGAAATTGATATGGCTTGGCCGGTGACCACCATCCACAAGCGAAGGAGAAGCGACAATTAATAGGTCAGAATTTGGAGTACGACGATAAATAAATAAAACTCTCAAAACCTCAAGCCCTTGAATAAAATGGGTATCTTTCACACATTCTGAAATATCAAAAGTTGAAGAGTTATATGATTGCCCAAGGAAAAAGTTGAACGGTTAAATTGGTCAATAAGGGGGTGAATGATAATCATTCTGGCCAGAAATTGATTTCTGGAAGAGAAATATATTTTTCTATTTCTATCTCTAGAAGAGTTTCTAAGCAAAAATAACCGTTTGATAACGACACAAAATTTCTACTCTAAAAATAGAAATTCTTTTGATAACGATACAAAATTTCTTCTTTTTGGATGGCGGCGACCGGCGACCGGCGGCGGCGGCAACCGGCGGCGGTGTCCGGCGAATGATGGTTGGCGGCGACGAACGATGAGAAGAATTTTTATTTCTCATTTCTAATTCAGAAATAGAGAAGTAGAAAATTCTTACTTCTGATTTTTATTCCAAACCTATTTCTGGATCAAAAATCTATTTTAGAAATAGTTTTTATCAAACAGATTTCTATTCCGGAAACAAGTCTGAAATATAAAAATTGTTTTTGGAATAGAAATCAGAGGTTGTCATGCACCCCCTAAGAGGCTGCCACAAAATTTATTGGATTAGGTTAAAAGAGGACCAACATTAAGGAGTTCAAATCACAAAACAATAATGAAAACATCCCAAAGTTCCACATCAAATAGGAGAATTTATGTAAAGTGATTCATAATTAAGACTTACCCTTAAATTGTCACCGCTTGGTGTGATTACTTGATCGTTCCTTTTGGGACCTTTAGTCCATATGGAATAAGTAAGATCTTTAGATAGTATTACAGTCAGACTCCCTAAGTAGATGTCTAGTTCATGGATGGATTAGGTCCATACCTAGTCTAATGAGATTGGAGAGTACTCATCAAGGCAAGAGGGCTTGGACAAGGTACAACTTTTGGAAAACTTCTAAGATGTTGGAGAAGGTAGGAATGAATAGATCACTCTCCATTAAGGGAAGTATTGCTTGATGAGTATGTTAGTTCTTTAAGTTGGAAAGTTTGTGACATCCTAAAATATCACATTGGATTGGGATGGCCTTGCTAAAAAAATTCGTAAGTAAGGTCCAACTTCAAATGGTCACCAACTTATATGGTTACTTGAATGCTTATTTTAAAAACTTGGCATGCCTGGAATGGCTTTAATTGTTACAAAATTACTGTACACATGTACATACATATCTAGGTTTGTGTTAGAGAAAGATGATTGCGACGGAAAACACACATAACATAGGTTTTTTTTTAATGGATATGGAGAAGCAACTTTTAGGTTTTCTTAGATATTCAACCTTCCTTTCTTTCTTGATTTATGAAACTTGACCTGTATTGTGTGCACCGTGATGCTTATGTTGCATGCTTGCGTGCTCAAACAGTGTGCTATATCTAGGAAGACGATGTTTTCTTCAGATGGCAGATGAGTTGTATCTGTGAACTCCTTGTCATTCTGTTCAGCCGTTAGGACTGCCCACCACACCCAGGATGCAAAATTAGGCTAAATTAAGGAAATTACTCACCCCAATATTAAAAAAAATTTAAATCGAGCATATTTTCCTCCATCTTCAGTTGGGGACCCGTCAGCTAGCCTTCTGGGTTTACAAACACGAACATCTCTTATATTTGTATTAAATTAGTTTTCATGTCAAAGATTTCCATAACTTTGTAATCACTGTAAATTAGACCCATGAATTATTTCGAAATTCCAATTCAAGATAATTGTCCGGAATCCTCATCTATTCAAGGAATTAACCTCTCTTCTTTCCTAAAATACCATTTTAAAAGTCTTTGATATATTAAATAGATAGGATGGAAGTTCAATTGAGGCTTTTTGAGTTAAAAAAAAAAAAACATAACAAACGTAGCATGTGAATGGTAACATTTCTATTTGGGGGAACAATTTTTTTTTCAAAAATAATTATTTTCTATTTCTGCTCCTTAGAACAATTTCTGAGTAAAATAATGTGTTTGATAACTATATAAAATTTCTATTCTCAAAATAGAAAAAAAATAGGAATACATTTGGTATGATCTACAAAAAAATAGGAATGCATTTGATTGTCGCCGCCACTACTTTACGTAGCTTGTTGTCGCCGTCGCCAATTGTCGGTTGTTGGCGATTGGTAGTGGCGGGCGGTTGGCGGCAGGGGGTGGTCGGTGATGGTGGGCGATCGGCAACGTCAGCAAGCGGGCGGTGGCGGCAACGGCGATGACGGGTGGCAGGCGGCGGCTTGCGAGGAGCAGTGAGGAAGAAGAAGAAAATAAAAAGAGAAAATAAAAAAAAATGACTTATTTGTAAAAATTGTTCTCGGAAACAAGAAGCTAATTTTTTCCACTTATAGTTTATATTCCAAATCTATTCCCCGGTTGCTTTTCTATTCCGGGGAATAGAAAAATTAGTTAACGTTACCAAATAGATTTCTATTCTTTTTTGATTCCGGAGAACAAAAGAACAAAAGAACATAGGAACAGAAACATTCCCATGCGCTACCCTAATGGCCATTTTCTCACACCAATTAATTTCCTTTTGTATAGTAATTTTACTAGAATCCATGCACACTTTATTCAATGTGTAGTAAAACAAATTTTTCAAGAATCCTTGTAGACAGCGAGAATAAAGGAAGTAAGAACCTGTGACTCCCATGTGTTGGTAGTGACATGAGAAGGAGAATAAGCCTACGACTCCTCCGGCCGAATAAGCCTTGCTCCTCGAACCTTATTCAGTTTCGTTATATGGAGAATCATGTGTTACAATTCTCTTTCGAGAAGCGGCCAGGATTCTCAATTTGTTTGTGTACGCACACATGAGCACATGCCAATAATATGCGCAAAGAAAGTTGTGTCGATACGTAATAATTCCCCCTTCAAACCTTGTTGGTGGAACTTGGACGGTGCAGTTTATATTCATATGTGAGAATGAGTAGAGCTGAAAGTTAGATACCCTGTGTTATTTGAGAAAAAAAGAATTGTGTATGAACCTTATCGATAAGTTCTTTTGGATGTGGTATACATATTCGTCCATGCTACTGAAGCTAATGGAAGTATTGGGTTCTATTAGGGTCATCATGTTCGCTTTAGTTCGGTTCGACTTATTTTTCTGTCCAAATCAAACTTAATTGATTTGTAATAAGAATGTTGATCAAAACTCTAAACTTAATTGTTATCGCCTTGGTTCAATTTTAAATGATAACTTCTATTCTATGCAAAAATTAACTTAAAATCCATACCAAACCACAGAGAGACAATATACAGGACGTTTATATCATCAAATCAACCTAATCATGCATTATATATAACAAACATAGTTTTAACCATCAGAACGAAGTACTTTTTCGTTTGGGTGATGTTTACCTCCTAGGTACCTTAAACCGGATTTCTGATTGGTGGCAATATGCTTAATCATCACCTAAATGCAGCCTTATCTTACATCCACTCATACAATACAGAAAAAAATATCCATATCTATGTCCGAACTATAATTTCCTCCAATCTGGAGTGATGCGCATGAGAAATTAACTAAAGATAAATGTAGATGATATTCATAGTTGTAACTCACTAATTAGAACGGTAGATAGAGGAAAATGTGACCCTTTTTTCTCATGAAATTTGGAGGAAAGTTACTCCAATCGATTAATTATTTACAGTCACATGCAAGTGATGATTAAGTATATCACCACCAATAAGAGGTATGATTGGAGGAATTTCTAGCTAATCAACGATGGAAGAACTGTTCTGATGCGCTTGCGTGGATTGTGAAACCATGGATGAAATTTTGTTTCTTTCTCTATAGATCATCGCTCATGCTATCCACTTTTCCTGTGCATTTCAATGGGATTAGTGTCCCTCATATTCTTTGTACTTTTGTGTCCTGTCTAACCATCTGTAAATTTGGGTTTTCTACTCGAGGAATATTAAATTTACATCACATGTGGATTTCCACGACAAAACAAGCAGACTTTCTTAAGTAGTTTGTGTATTCAGCTTAATAAAAAATGGGTGTCTGCACTTTCACCGCTAAAAGCTGTGAAAGATCTTCTATCGGATGAGATTGGGGGAGCCATACTAGGTGTTGTTGATTGCAAAATTAAAACAAGTTCGAAATTGAATTTAAGGGGATGTTTGGTAACGTTTCTGTTTAAGGGGACAATTTTGAACATAAATAGTTATTTTATTTATTTATTTATTTATTTTTTTTATTTTATGTTCCAGGGAACAATTTCGAGTAGAAGAACGCGTTTGGTAACTGTAAAAAATTTCTACTCCAGGAATAGAAACGCGTTTGGTAAACTTGTATAATTTTTTTTTTGTTTTTTTTAAATATTTTTATTATATTTTTTCTTTTTCAGCCTCACCCATGCGGCGCGAGGTCGGCCTCGCCCTGGCTTGGCGAGGCCCGGCCTCGTGCCGGCCGGGGAGGCCAAGCCTCGCCATGGCCACGCTAGGCTCGGCCTCGTCGGTGGTTGGGCGAGCTTGACCTCGCCCAGCCCGTGAGGCCGAGCCTCGCGCGGCCACGGCAAGGCTCGGGCCGACGAGCCTCGCCGTGGCTTGGCCTCTCGAGGGCCGGCGACGCTCCGGTGAGGTTGCCGGCCCTCGTTTGGCCGGTCGCCGGCGCCGGCCATGGCCAAGGCCGGTGACCGGCAAAAGGAAGAAGAAGAAGAAGAAGAAGAAGAAGAAGAAGAAGAAGAAGAAGAAGAAAAGAAAGAGAAAAAAGAAGAAGAAAAATGAGAAGAAAAAAAAAAGTGTTTCTCAAAAGTGTTTCGGGGAATAAGAATCAAGTTTTTTCTATTTTTTGTTTCTGTTCCAAATCTGTTCTCGAGAACAAAAAAATAGATTTTTTGTTCCCGGAAACAAAAGTGTAAACAAACGCGTTTCTGCTCTCTTTTTTTGTTCTTCGGAACAAAAAAACAAAAATTTGTGTTTCAAGGAACAAAAACAGAAATAAACAAACACACCCTAATTGGTGTGTAGTGGTAAGGTCATATAGATAGGATCTATCTAATCACTTACAGATGATGTCACGAGGTAAATCGAAGGTTTCGACATACCTCCCTGCTCTTGAATCGCGCGTATCCCGCATGGGGCTACTAAAACTGAAAGTCGATGATGCATTGGGTGGATGGATGTCGGGCTCTCGGTGCACCTAGGGGTCTCTCCTACTATAATGAGATGATGGAAATGGTCATGTTTCATTTAGGTATTGTGGTATTTACCTAATAAGCAACGCAACCAATTTAATTACTCGAGACAAAGCCAGTGTCACAGGTAATTGCAAGATGAGCTTAATAAATTCTACTATTTGAAGTCTTGGAATGGGAATTTATCTGATTAATGAATGTAGTTGGCTACTACACTAAAAAACTATGCATGTGTCAATGTGTTGACTCACTTCTTGAATTTTGTTAAATACTCGCAAATATTAAGTAATTTAAGTAACTATTGTGTAATCCCATAAATCTTTTGCAAAGAATTCGTGTACATCCTTTCAACCTATACCCGGTTTTGACAGGGAGATTTGGAGGGACGAGATCGATAAGAGGTTATTGATTTGAGCGGAAGAAAGAGAACAAAGTCAATATTAATTTTGAGGTCCTCCAAAAGGGGGGCAAATTTGGATAGTTGAGATTTTTTCTCATGGATTAAGTGGCTTTATCTTCTTTTCTCCTCATTTCAATTAATTCTCCACATTTTCATCCTAATAACAAAAAAAGTCATTTCATTTTTTCTTCTTTTCAATCCACGGTGATATTTTTTAACCATGTCTCATCTTATCACATTGCTATTCACTCCATCCAAACATATGTTAGGAGTACACAACATAAGCTGTGATACTGCTTTTTGAATGTGTGCATCAAAAGTTTTGATACCACTTGTTAAGAAAGATTGAGAACTCAATTGAAGGAAAACACACTCTTCTCTTTGAGATACTTTATGCAATATGGATTGGGAGAACTTGCACATATGCAAATGAGAGTACTCAGTTATTTGTAACTTTGCAAGAGGTGGTTCACTCCCCCTAAATCACTCTGGAGATTAGTGATTCACCCCTCTCGTCTCATTCAGGAGATTAATGGTTCAAAGAACATCTAGAATTAATTGGAGAAGAGAGGAGGTGAATCTTCAACATAAATGATTTGTAACTTAAGAGTTCTCTTTATTTACGTTTTTAATGTTTTCTTTTTGTTGCAAACACTTTTAGGAGTGTGCTAGTTTACCTAGAAAGCTTTTAGAGTCATCAAATATGTGTTTGTTCCGTTGTTAGAAATCCAATTTCCAATATGAAGAATGCTATTAATTTGATCTAGTTTTGATCTTTTACATGTAAGCGTAAAATAATTGAGGATGAATTCAACTCTTTTATCCGGTTAATAATTTACTGCCTTTGTTGATTTCTGCATTTAAACTTTATGGGAATTTTTACGGAACTCACACTTTGATTTGTATATAATCCGACACACTTAAAGCCTTCCAATATGTTCAAGTACTGACATCTAGAAAAAATATTCTCATAATTTTTTGAAATTTGCTTAAAATATTTTGTTAAAATTTGGCGAGAAAATCATAAGCAAGAGTCAAAAGTAGCTCATAAATTGCAACAAACAGGCTCCTCGTTTTCAAGTTGCTTCTATCAAATACGATGTCTATGCCATTGTTGTCCAAGACATGAATGTGTTAGCAAGGGTTTGCATAATACAAAGTATATTAAATAACGCTTTTATATATCAGCTTAAACTTATCTGGATTGGTTTGACAAAAAAAAAGAAATAACTTCTGGGGATTGGCATTATTCAATTTAATTTTGAAATCGTATGCCCAAATAAACTGCATGTTGTGGTATGATCCACCAGATGAAGAAAAGTCATTTTGATGATCACTCGCAATATTATACAGTGATATTCCTACTTTTTTTTTTAATCATCTTGAGCCAAGGAGGTCTATAGCTTGGTTAATTGGGAACTTTGGCACAACTTTTGCATAATGCGGTTCTGACGATTTAGAAAAAAGTATATTAGAAGTTTCACATTCAGGATGCTCATTTAATTTTCTTGGCTTTTCAATTTTTTATTCATTCCTCGCCAAAAGGGAAATAACTACAGAAGATCCGAAACTTCACCCATTGTGATACATATACTCTAAACTATTTTTTTATGACACCAAAACCCTAATCTTGTACCTGTGTAGTGTATTTATCCCGAACTTTTTTATACGACACAAAAAACCCAAAACTTATACATGTGTGACACATTTACTCAATTTTTTTTTTTTTTGAGATACAAAATGTCCTAAAATTTTTTGACACCAAATTTTTTGGGTTAAAATGTTATAAGAATACAAGTTTGGGATTTTTGGTGTCACAAGAAGAAATTTGAGGTAAATGTGTCGTATTGTACAAGTTTTAGGGTATATGTGTTACATAAATACAAGTTTGGGGTCTTGGCGTCACAAAAAAAGTTTGGGATAAATATATTATAGTGGGCATAGTTTAGGATTTTTGGTGACTTTCACCATTGCCAGAAACTAATTTTACACTATTTGGAAAAAGCCATGTAAAAATAACTTTGTCGTTAAGAAATGCTAGGTCGCCATTTCAGGCAAACTTAGCCAATGGAGTAACTTAAATGAATGAAATTTGAAAATTAGAGAATTCAAATGAACGAGTAGAAGTTGCCGCACTGAACTTGTAAGTGTCATATGAAAGATTGAGAACTTCTAGAGCATTCTTCCCACATCCAAAAGCACTTGCAAGAAATGAAAATACTTTTGGGTGCATTTTATGTAAATTATGTAACACTGAAAGAGAAACTCTATTATGATGTGTTTTTTTCATGGAAAACTTCATAATGAAGGTAATGTTTTATGAGAAATCATTTTATGGGACTGTTTTCCCCTTTTCAGGTAAGGAAATTGATTTTCCTAAGTTTAAGTATATATTTTTTCATTGACTGTAAATGCTTTTTTATCATCTGATTATTTTCAGCAATGAAACGTGTGAAAGTTTATGAAACTAATTCTCGCAAAATTCTTTCACTCAAACAAATACACCCTTAAATTTATGTAATTTTCACTCATATGATCAAATTCACTTTAAAGTATAAGATCTAACCAAAAATTGCTGAGGTGAAATTAAACTTTACTTCCAGTCGAGAAATAAACATGAAAGATAAAAAGGGCAAATTTGAAAGGATTGCAGTTAAGGGATATAATCCCTTTCGTTCTTACATAATATATAATAATAAAGCAGAGGTTCATAGAGAGTCTTCACATCTTCACATGAAATAGAAGGTAGTACTGCGCAATCAAACACAGGTTCACTTGTTTAGCAGTGCCGCCCTTGACATCAAATGCTTCTCGGAACGCTGCATCGAAGTTGAAAAATGAGGGAAACGAGGAATGAATGAGATCGCAGAGAAGAAATAGGGCCAATTAAAGACATAAAATGATCAAGCCTTCTAATAAAAACTTTACACATTCATACCGCAATAATCAGTAGTTACTAACATGGACAAGATGATAATATCCATTGCAAGATTTGTTGGTAAACAACCTCAAAGTACTACCACCAATCACAGGCCATTTCAGACGAAACACATGCTTAATGAAATTGGACTGTCACAACATGCAGTTTGGTACATCGAACCTAGTTTGGCGTAAGTCCAGCCAATACAGTTCTGGAAACATACATGGTCCGTGCATTCTATCTGTGGGGTTCCAACACAGGCACCACATGTTTCTTGAGGTATTATTTGTCGAGTCTGTTCAGAATATATATTATAGACAGCATTTTCCTTCAATTATTCTTAAGACCGTACTAAATTATCGGCAACAATGAGATGGTTAAACGTCAAACAAGTTCGGAGAGGTTACTGCACCTAAGCTCAAGGACTATCTCCTTTTAGATTACAGGCACTTAGGTCAGGCACAGACTATTGCAGATAATGCTCTATCATATTAAACAGCACACTGCTTAAACATATTCTAAGCAACAGTTTGTTTACGAAGTTTCTAACAAAAATTGTAAAGCAAAAGTAAAATTTAAGAACGTCGAAATATGCAATGTGAAGCGGGCAAAGTAAAAGAACTGAGCAATTTGTCTATAATAGAGTGGAACTTACATCATCCATTTTAGCCTGATTGTTGTTGTCTAACATCAGTCCGAAATGAATATGGGGAAAGTGTGCCCACTAGTATAGATAGCAAAAATCATTCAGAAACAAAGTTAAATGAAAAGATATGGACATTAACATTTTTCCCAACAAAAATTAAGTAAAATTACTCAAATCTATCATTCTGATATGTTATCATCAACTCACGTTTTTAGCAGCAGTACTGAATGCTTCCCTGTGACTAATGTCTGGATTGCTCGCCTTGATCCTCTGAATCTCCTCTCTAAAAAAATCGCCATGATTTTGACCAGAGGACAATAACCAAATATGTCAATAATTGCTGAGAGCTTTCTTTTCTTTCTTTTATCATGGAAAAAGAAAAATAAGAAAAAGGACATTGTTTTTTAAGCGCATGCTGTGCAGCGATTTCTGTTTCATTACTTTATGAACTGGTTATAGGCTGAAGGTACTCGCTGCCTCTTCTCGGGAGCTGCAAATCGAAGAAAGCTACAACTCATGAGTTATTACGCATCATAACAATATTTTAACTTTACCCAATCAAAACTTTATTTATATCATTCGTCAAGCATATAAGAAAATTGACTTGCGAATTGATTTTTCACTTTGCAAGGATAAGCTCCTCTGCTTGGAAATTATCTGCAACATGCGAAGTAGCCGTTTTATAATTGGAAGAGGTCATTTTCTTTTTATTGTAAATTTATTTTTCCTCTGATGGTCGAAAGAACGTAAATACCTTGTAAATGGCAACATGAAAATGTCATTTCTCCAGATAGAAGTTTTCATAGGAAACACTGTTCTAAGTATGCAGGTTTTACTCACTGCTCGTGTCCAGAGATTATATGAAATGTCTGTAATTTTGGTAGAAAAGCACAAAGTTTAGGTTGTCTAAGGAGAAAGATTCCAGACTCACGTCGATTAACAACCCTTTGCTCAGTGACATTCGTGGATGGTGCTCGCATTGTGATCTTGCTATTGCATTTTGAAGATGAACCCATGTCCATCCTGCAATCCTGCTTGGGAGCCTATATGAGAAAAACATTCAGAGGGGAGAGATTGCCTAAGTTAGCTGTGATTAGTAGTTCAAGATTAAAGAAAAAAGCTTGTTGCTTTAGCTATTAGATCATTTTTCCTCAAATTTCTGCTGCTATATTGTTGACTTAGGAGCTGAGCTTAATAAGTCCTTTTAATAACTCCCCCGGTGAAGATGGGTAAAAATTTTCACCCTATGGAATTATGCTACTGGGGAAGTAAAGAGGTGTTTCCTTTAAGAAAAAAGTTTCCTTAATATGTACTAGTTGAGGTAAAACGAGAGAAAAAAAAAGTGAGGGCAAAAAGAAGAGGTCTTAGGTTAGCACGTATGGATGGCGCTGACAATATTTTATACATTTTTCATGCGGGCAACGTCTTTTGAGAGAGAGAGAGAGAGGTGAAGTGATGTTTTCTGGGATCGAGCTACGGGAAGAGGAGAGAGAAAAAACCGGCATTGAAGTGACTGGATCAGTCATAGAATGGTGGCTGTCATTCAGAGGAAAGAAGACAATAATAATTATAATAATTGCAAATAAGACCCAGATTGACAGTCCTTTCAAAACCAAGGCCAAGCCCTCTCTTTCTTCGGGATCTTAAAGAACACAAAAAGAAGAGGAAAACAAAAAGAACCCATTTCTTGAGATTTGTTTCCACAATGGGGGGCGCAGATCTCATTGAAAAGAACCGATGCTTTTAACTCAAATCCATTCCCAACCAAATCAATATTCAAAATATTAATGAAAAAAGAGTAGCTAAAAAAAAAAAAAACCTACGGAAGGGGGAAAATGATGCTTTTGCCTTGAAGAGAGTGGACAGAAACTGACTCAAAATGACAACTTCGGCCGCAAAACCTAGTTCTCCTACAGAAAAGCGAAAAAACACATAGGTTTTGGTCCTATGACGGCTGCTGTAGTCGCATTTCAGAGACCATAAAGAATTGAAAAACCCTACATCGTCATTAATTTGGACACACATACTCGAAATGTTCCCTTTTTTTCTCTAAAGGAACCCAAAAAAACAAAAAAACAAAGAAGTTATTGTCAGCACACCTGAGCGTCTTGCCAATTAGCGAGGGACTGAAAAGCAGCAGCCATGTTGACAGACCAAAGATTAGAGCAGTGGCCGCACCGGATGGTCACTATGTCGAGCAAGCTACTGCATGGTACACTCACCTGCATAATATCCACAAATCACAAAGTCAATCTATACAAAAGGGAAATTGTGTTACCCAGTGAAACTTAATCACTGCCAAAAAGAAGAAGAACTAAGAACTAAGGAAGAAAACCCAGATCAGGAAAAGAATGACTAATGTTTGGGTTGCGATCTGTCTAGTTAGTCATTGCTTTTTTTTTTTTGCCCTTTTCGGGTTCTTACTTTTTCCTAAGAGTTCTAGAATGACAATAAACGGGGGGGCTTCATTAACTGAAAACCTCCTCATCTCCGTTTGGTTTTGTGAGCTCAGTTCAGAGAAAACCCTAAACAAAGTATGTCATGGTGCTTTGCTTGTGAAGTGTGCTTTGGTGGGCATGGAATAAGTAAATGGAAGATTTGAGAAATAGCCTTTATTTTTTAATTTCCTCCGGTGACCTAAAACACATACTGAAGCAAGGCTAAGAGTGCATCAGATCTGTGTTGGTGAAGGAAAGATAAGTCACACTGCTAAGAAATTAAGATGTTGGAGTTGTCTTCGTCAGTTTGTCACTGTGCGCTTGAATATTTTTGCACGAAAATCTTATTTTTCCTTAAAAATAAAACCGTATATCTGCAGGAGCAACACACAGCTCAAGCCAGCCGGCCCTCTCTCTCTCTCTCTCTCTCTCTCTCTATAGGACCTTAAGAAATGACTTCCATTTGACTGAGAAAAGAAGAAAAAGAAGGTACAATCGAACGATGGAGACGTGACTGCACCAAAAAACAAGGAAGACTCAAAGAGGACATCAATGGGGTTTTCATCTCAAAAATAGACAAAATAGATAACACAGGTGCAATGTTTTTATCCTTTTTCTTCCCCTTCCATATCTTTTCAGGACCTAATAACTTATGCTTCTTTTTCTTTTCCAGCTGCTAGTGCTTAGACTCATTGCATACAAACACAGAAGCAATAAAAACTGCAAAGCAATGGATGAATCAGAGCTCCGGGTGGGACTTAAAAAGAAGTGAAAAAGCAGAACCCCACTAATAAGCTCAGAGAGAGATGAGATGATGATAATACCGCAAGCACAATATTGCAAAAGTTGCAAGGGATGTAGCAGAGCTGTTCTGTGGGTGTGATATCTACGCAGCTTGCCATTTCTACACGCACAGAAAAATTAATAATAAAGCTCCTCAATTGCACAAGAAGAAGAAGAAGAAGAAGAAGAAAGATGAGTTAGGACTTGCTTTCTGAGAGGTGTTGAGATGTATCACGACAGGAAAGCCTAGATGGTCCTGGGTGGTATAAATAGAGGAAAATTTCAGAAAAAGAGAGAGGATCTTATGGAGTGACAAATGAGAGAGAGAGAGAGAGAGAGAGAGAGAGAGAGAGAAAAGATGAAATTCTATGATAAAAAGGTGGGATGAGAAGTGGCCATGGCAGGCAGGAAATGCTGGGTCCGGGAAAAGGTAGAACAGAAAAAAGTTGGGATTTATTGAGAACTGGGTCTGGGTACAGAGAGAGAGAGAGAGAGAGAGAGAGAGAGAGAGAGAGAGAGTATAAAGTGGGGGAGAGAGCTTTCAGATATTAGGCAGGGTTAGGGCTAGAGGAGGAAGAGAAGTGGTTTTGGATGCATTACCATAGATATCATGTCCATCCAACTTGAATTGCTTTCTGAATTCGAAACAGTTTTCTAGACTAGTTTTCTCTACTGGCCCGGGAAGGCATCTAGAGTAGTTTCTTGTTTCTTTTATTTTTTTCCTCAAATATTTTTGTATCGTATAGCATTGTTGGTGAAAAATTCACGATCAATATTATACATATCAATAAGATAAAATAGATCTTATATATTATGAATGGATGTCCTATTTATGTACTCTATCTCTAAGAATGAAATTTTCAACTATAGTAGAAAAAAGTGGTACGGTGAATGTGATTTACTCGGATTGTATTTACTATAATTTCTTTTTGTTTTCTTCGAAAGATGTAGCTTTGTTGTTAGACAGTATTATCTCAGTAACATAGGTTTTTAACAATGTTTTATATATAGATTGTGTACAAGATGTTTACATAGCTTGTGAAGTCAATTGGAGCACATATATAAAAAAACTCATTAATTTTTCTTTCCTGGTGAGGGAAAGAAAAGAGTATCTTTGCACAGATTTGTCCTTTTTTTTTCCAAAGCAGATACACTTGCGTATGTCCTTCAACTGAAGCAAAGTATAAGCGGCCACGCACGCCCTCATCAAATCTGGCTTTTTTCTACAGCGGACGAGGGGGGCGACCCTTCTGACTCTCCCTATCAAATAATGCCTCGATGTGGACTTGTATAGAGCAAAGGCCACTTGATAAATTGGGTATGTTCTTTATGCATGCCATGCGTTGCATGCACCATACATGCATCAATGCACTTCGTTATAGCCTGCATTTACTGCCATGTATGTGTGTCTGCCTGTGTGGATGCATGGACCACAAGAATGATTGTTTGGGAAGGGACCCTTTGGAGTAATTTCAGTGATGATGGGCAAGAGATTATTGCGTGGACTCATTCTGTTGTTAGGTCAAGTCAATTATACTCTTAAAAATATACAAGTATCTATAAGAAGGAATAAACTCTAATGCACTGACCTGTAAATTTTTTTTGGGGTAAAATTCATATCCATCACTGTTGATTTTGGATAATTGGTTAAATTTTCAAAGTAAAACTACCTATATCAATGATGGTGGAGGTAGGTTGTATAATAGATAAATGGGTCGCACAAACTGAGTATCATATGCACATTCTTATGTATTTCGTGGTATACAAGGTCAAAAGTTATCATGTTTTAACAATGTTAATATTGTTGTATGTTGCAATTAGTTTTGTCTGTCACGTTGTATCTACTTTCACTCTGAGCAATTCTTCACGGCAGCGGCGAAAGATGCGAACATGATATTTGAGAGGTTCTTTTTAGCTGTGTTGGGAAAGTTAATCTGGAAGCCTTGTTGGTAAATTATTGCAGGTCCATGCGGCGCTTAGGCCTAGCTTAATTTCCCAATGAGATCACATAGGCTCAGGGATATGGATGTGGCCTTCTCTACATAAGCAAGAGAAGGCTATATTTAGGTACGAAGTATACTGAAATATAGTATTAATGTCACAAAAATGAACCAAATGTCTTGAATTGGCTATTCTTCTCAATTGGGTTGGAGGAAAACACGCCTAAAGTACGTAAATGGATTGAAATGCTGATCTAGTTGATCATTGAGAAGGAATTTATATACTCGTCACATATATCAAAATGTCCTCAAAACAAAGAAATCTTGTGGCATATCGCATGTCGTTTTCATTTCAAATCATGTTTTTCACATTTCTGATGGGAAGAAACTTCTTCCTCAGTTAGTTCAATTGATGAATTACAAATATGGATTTTATCTACATTTATATTTAGTTAAGTTTGCACATTATTTGTAACCAATTAGAAACTTGTTTCCTCCAATCAAAAGTAGAGAAATTTTTTATCTCCTTTCTTTTCTTGCAGTCTAAATCTTAGGCTCAAATAATCTTGGGATATGTTCAGCAGAAGTCCTAAAACTTGTCAAGAAAGTGCAATTGAGTCCTAAAACTTACAAAAAGTGCAATCAAGTCCTAAAACTTGTCAAGTTGGTTCAATTGAGTCCTAAAGTTAACACCGTTAGCATTTTCCGTTAAAAATGCTGACGTGGCATTTTAAATAATTTTTTATTTTCCACGTGGATTTTTTAAATTATTTTTTATTCATTTTTTAAAATTAGATTTAAAAACTAAAAAAATTATATTTATTCATTTTATCTTTTTTTTTTTACCAAAAACTAAAAGGAAAAGTTAAAAAAATTATTTTAAAAAATTGTTTAAAAAAAAAAAATTGGCTCCTCTCTCCCCGCCGCCCATCGCCGGAGGGGCCGGGCGACGGTCGTCGGCCCCGGGCGGGGTGGCCGCCCTCGCCACGGTCGGGCGAGGACTCGCCGGCCCAGCGAGGGCCGGCGAAGACTCGCCTAGGGCGGGCGACGGTCGCCGGCCCTCGCCTGGGGCCGGCGAGGCCTCGCCTGGCCGGGCGAGGGCCGGCCACCCCCGCCCAGGGCCGGCGACCGTCACCGGCCCCTCCGGTGATGGGAGGCGGCGGAAGTCCACCGGTGCCCTTTTTTTTATTTTAACAGTTTTGTTTTTTTAAATAAATTTAGATTTTCCTTTTTAGTTTTTAATCTAATTTTTAAAGATTTTGAATAAAAAATAATTTAAAAAAGCCATTTGAAAAATAAAAAAATTCATTTCAAATATGACGTCGGCGCCACGTCGGCATTTTTAACGGAAAATGCTAACGGTGTTAACTTTAGGATTCAATTAAACCAACTTGATAAGTTTTAGGACTTGATTGCACTCTTTGTAAGTTTTAGGACTCAATTGCACTTTCTTGACAAGTTTTAGGACTTCTGCTGAACATATCCCAATAATCTTTTACGGGCGCAATTTCACCATGTCCACGTGCACCAATAAAAGTCCACTTATAAACAAAGTGAAGGACGTCACCCTTAAAAGTTGCTATGAGTGAAAGGAACTGTCATTCGGATATTGAAACTACCACATCTCAACCAAGCACTTAAATCATTCCACCAACCAGGCACTTAAATCATTCAACCAATCTTTGAAGGGTTGATGCATTGGATGTCCTTAATCCTTTTGCCTTTAATATGGAATTCGGAAGACCCCCACCAAAATCTAAAGTTTTTTTTTCTTAGCACAATATAGGAGAAATTCACATATTAACTTATTTGACGTCAGAAAATGCGATTTAAATTGAAGCTATTATATGGAGAGAGATTGCATTTTACATGAGGCCAACGGGGGATCACTTTGACACTTACTATATTGTAGCTTTCTAGTTTGCTTATTTTTGCCACTCTGAAAACCAGCTTAGCTAATAAAGCCTCCTAAGGCAAGACCAAATATTCATTTCTTTACTCATAGTTGCAAAGGTTCTTCTCTTGCCTTGTGAGCTTCTTCAGAATCCGAAATGATAAGAGACGATATGAAAGCTCAACAACTTAGTACTAACCCCACCTCATTATTCTAGGATCAAAAGCTTACCCGGAAATAGACCAAAGGGGAACATTGGATCACATGATGAAGTGATTTGAATAGGAAACCCAAGTATGCTCGCTATCCAAGAAAGAAAGACAAGAAAACCCACTAAGCTATGCAATACAAAAATCCATAAGCGATTTTGAGATGAAATTGACGCTCGAAGTCTCGACTGTACGATCACAACCACATGTCACGCGACAAGATCCAGACAAATTCCTTTAATTGGAAAAGTATGGGACACATGAAATGCATAGCCTCGTTTAGGGTTACGATTGATGTTTAATGGTATCAATGATAAACAAGAGTTACACCAAATGCCACAATTTGATTTCCTTGGTTGAAGATCTTGTTTTAGATACTATTAACTGGTGTTAAATTAATAGCCTAGCTTGCCAACACTGTTCAGATCCCCAACATCCCAATCCTGGTGATATTGCATTAGGCAAATCCACACGAGACTTGCTGCCACTAGATAAAATATTTTCAATTTCGGTAGCAATCCACTTTAAATCGCGTCCGGTCCATTTGAATTTGTGCAATACTTACCTAGCGGTGTAATAATTCAGATATTGGTAACCGAGGAACCGCCAGAAACTCCCTTTCGCTTACGCTTATCAGGGTCACACCGCCCTCCGATACCCGATAGCACTGTCGGACGTCGTCGCAAGCCAAAATCAAATTGTAGAATCAGATGGATATTTGATGCCTAATATTGACAAATATTTTGAATTCCTAATTTTCCCTATCTTTATTTATTTATTTGTCAAACTATTTTTTAAAGGCTTGGGAATATGAAAATACGTGAAAAATGTGATCATTGAAAATGAGTCAACGATGACTTATGTCCACCTATAGGTCTCAAGATGCAAATGAACGCAATTGAAGCTTCTCTTCAAGATCCAAATAAATGATTAATGAAAAACGTTAATACGATGAAACTTCTGTTACATATATCTAAAAAGTTTCATTCCATTCAACCCAACCTTTATTTTATTTTATGAATGCCTCAAACATTGTCTCTACCTGGTCACTCTTACAAGCGTACTTTTTCGAATTCCTTCACATACAATTCAAGGTTCACTTAAACTAAAAAATTACGACTTTAAGTCCTATAAATCGATCCACAATGTCAGTTGAACCCAAATACTTTCTGGCATGGCAATGATTAATATCCTTACAACAAACCATAAAGAGTTACTTATTGCCAGTAAACAAGAATATTGATGGGCTTTCTCAAAATTGGCTTCTTCAGCTTGATTAGAAGATTACTACTCGGGATGACTTTTCTTTAATGCCAGTGTAAATCTGGAAAATGCATTCGACTGGACTTTCATAATCAACTTATACACAATCGCGCATATTCTCTTCTATACCATCTGCATTGATGGAATGTCATATTCAACATGGGCTTTCCTGTGGGCTTATTACAAAACAGGAAAATAAATGAAGCATTCCAAAGCTCTACACACCGACATTAATGAAGCAATCAGCTTACAGAGTGAAGAAGAGACGAGGACTTTTCACGCAATTTAGTTCTCATCCTTCCTTGAGGAGGAGACATGCCACTCGAAAGCAACAACTGTAGATTGAAAATGGGAAGTGACCATGTGAGAACTCCGTTTGGCGGCACCTAGTGATCCGGCGAGGAATCAAAAGGTACTATGCTGGAGTAGGTTGTGTTCTCAAGGAGAATGGCAGGTAATGCGAATGAATGTCATGTTCGTTTTTTAGTTGAAGCTTTTCATCAATACGTTCTGCTTCACGATGTATTATCCACATACATGCCAAGGGTTGAGAAATATCTAAACTAGTTAACAATGAAACACATTACAGTGACTAAAAGTTTAGAGAGGAATGACATCACAGCAAACTAGTGCCAAGACTGGGTCTAGATAAAAAAAATAAAGAAAAAAGGTCTCTCCACTGAATATGAAATTCAAATGCTAATGAAACAAAAAAATTGCTATCGCTAGCCTCCTGGAGAGCTAATGTAATCTTTGGATATTTAAAAAAAAAAAAAAAAAGCACCTGTAATATTTGCAATGCGAAACAGAACTCAGTGAAAAGGTGCTCATTTCAATACTAGTGAGTGCACATATTGTGCTCATACCTGTTCCATTGGTATAAGTTCTGGACTGAAAGCCCACAAATCTTTCAAATGAAGCGAGGGGGAAAAGAGGAAAGATGAAAAGACCACATTACATTCCTATGCAGAATGTGTATTCAGTATATCATTTCTGTCCGAAACAAGGCCCAGATCTGGTCCACCTACAAAATATGCAATCAAATTGAAGCCAGCTACAAGAGAGTTCTATGACGGATATCTTCAGTCCCCACTCCAGAGCATAATGTGAAACAGCATTCATCAGCTTCTCTCTCTTGGTGAGAGCGGGAGGCTCAAGGGGAGAGAGATCATTCATTCAACTACGACATCTTCAACCTCTCATAGCAGCCTTGTGAACCATGGTTTCCTTGTGGATTTGGTGGCAGCTTTTCTCTACAAGATCGAGGAGCTTCTCCAAATTTGTCGCCCACAAGTTCAAGATGTCATTACTGTCCTTTGTCGTCTGGAAACAGACAACTCCCATCGGCCGGTCTATCTTTGCCACCAGGGACTTGGAAACAACCATTTCGGAGAGATGCTTCTCAGCTTCCTAAAATGGAAAGATAGAACTAACAGGTCAGGCCGATAGAATATCATTCAAGCTGTACAATTATCGCTATATGGTCTCTCTATCAGATGATACTGTTGACTTAAGGCATGTGAATGATTAAAGCTCTCCAAAACAGCGATAACAGAACCTCAAAAACAGATCTGTATTCCTTGAGGGTCCCGCTACATAATTTTTTTTTTTCACATTAAGAAGGCTGTAACAGTGAGATATACTTGTGTAAAGCAGGAAAGAGCTGAGTGTTAATACTAGCCGAAAAGCTAGCCCAGCTATTTTAGCAAACATATCAGAGCTCCTCCCACCCATCTAAAGGGTATCAGAATTTCAGGAACCACGCGACAAAAAATGACTTCAAGATGCCAGACAATGACACTTATAACCATGCCAAATCTATGAGCATAAGTTGACAAGCCGAGCTAACACATATATGTCAGTCAGAAACGTTTCTGGAACAAAACTACAAAGACAACGTTCACTTCCATGACAAACCTTTGGCTTCCAAGGCTCCAAAACCTCTTTTTCACTTTTTTCGAACTAGTACACAAATGCGGCAACCATGCCTCAATCAGGGATCACAGGCAGAGAGGATGCTCAGAGTTAAATAAGGGGTCTCGCCAATCATTCATAAAGATTGACATTAATAAAGAATATAGACAAATGTTCCAACATAATCAGACCTGGATGCTGAGGCATAGAAGCTCTGCAAGTCTCTCCAAGGTAATCCTCGAGTAATACTTCGAAACGACAATAATATTCTGCAGAAACTAGAGTGGGTCACATCTATTCAATGATCCAATAAAAAGAACAAAAATGACAAAGTTTCTGTAGTTACATGTTCAATGATTCTCTGCCGAAGATCTTCTGCTGCCTTCTCAACAAGTGCACCTCCAAGCATGTTTTTCTCATTCACAAATTCATCTTTGAAAGTATTCCAAAGAGCAGTCCATTGGATAACCTCCATTGTGACCAATTGTTTCAGCAGCAGCCTGCATTAAAATATTGAAGGCACTGTCAACCTTATTCTATGGCACATTATTGGGATAAAGAAATAGAATGTACAACCAATTACCTAAAGCAAAATCAAAGAGGTACCTGAATTGGGGAATTTCTGAGAGATTTTTATCTTCTAAAGTGGCATTAAGAAGGCTTGACTGCATTGGATCATGTGGTGCCAGAACTAAGTACCAGCAAATTTTCCTTAGAACCTGCACTTAATAAAACCACAGTATGAACAGCTGTCCCTCAAAAAACTCAGCAAAGTCTTAACAAATCCTTATTGGAAAGAGCTTCACCGGTATCCACTGCTCTGGGTTTCCCTTCACTGATGGAATCTCATATATTGACTTATAGCATCGACAGATCTCGAGGTAATCATTGTTATGTGAGTAATACCTACATCGTTAACCACATGAATGCGAGGTAAACTGAGATGTGTAACTCAAATCCATTAAGGAAGAAGAGCATGTGCCAGATAAATAAAGCCATACAAGTTCACAGTTTGATCTGCAACCTGAGTGGCAGGTTGCACTTGATTGGCGAAAAGTTTTAGTTAAAAAATGATGAACCCAGCATTAAAAGCAAAACACCAATATACCGTATCATGAGTTCGTAGTATATCCGTTTCAATTCCAGAAGTGACGGAATATCAGCCGGTGCTTCTTCCACAATATTTTCACCTTCTTTAGGCTTTTTCTTCTCTTTGGAAGGATCTACATCAAAGACTCGAGGGCTGATCTTCCTGGAAAGGATCTGTGCACGGACATAATCCTGGCGATCTAAGCATAAACGGACCTGCAAAATCCATCAATCAGAAAACCAATCATAGGAATAGTGCCTAATCGGCCAAAAGCAATACCAAAAACCCATACTTGTTCAAGGATAAAAGCAATTTTCTCCGTCTTTGCCATTGCTCCAAAAGTTTCTACCTGTATTGCAAAACCATCATAATGTTGGACAAGGAAAAACAAATTATAAGATCTATGATCACAGAAGTCAACTTCTAGTTACCGCAATTTCTTGCATCAAATCAGCAGCTTCTGCTATAAGACCCTGTTCTTCCTTTATTTTTGCGAGTTTCTTGATCAATCGTGCTCTCTCAATTTCAACATATATCTGCATAATGAAACTATTTATAGAAACCACAAAACACTAAACAGATTGCTCATAACATAAGCTGCATAGAGTTTGAGTTTGCATATTCACCTTCCCAGCAGCGACAGAGTTAAGTGTCTTAATAAGCTCTATCTTGGTCTCAAGATCAGGTGTCTGGTCAATATATTGCATAGCCTGCTGCACCATTGCTGTCACAGCCTGTTGATAAGAAAATAGGGACGCATACGTCACCATCCAATAACTTGATTAGGTCTACAGAGGATGAAATATAAGAAGAAGACCAGGGGCAGAAAGAAATAGACAAACTAAAGACCAAAATGCAATGACAAGAAGAATTCCCTCCCCACCCAGAAGAGATGGTTGCCATACAAAGATGATGGCATTGCGCTGCAATGCCACATGTGGAGGCACACCAGACATCCCATTTATCCCAACAGAAACTTGCATGAAAGTGGAGTCCTTTTCCAAATCTGGCAATTAAGGGTGCGCATGACAAAATTTCTGGAACAGAAATTGATTTCTCAATTTCTATTTCAGAAATTGAGAAGTTAAAAATTTTAGCTTCTGATTTCTTCTTCAAATCTATTTCTGGAATAGAAATCTGTTCCAGAAATAGAAAAATCAAATTACGTTACCAAACGGATTTCTGTTCCAAATCTGTTCCGAGGAACAGAGAAACAGAGAAATAGAGAAGTAGAAATTTTATCATGCGCGCCCTAAAGGTTATTGTTATTCCAGCCAAAAGCTTATGGACTCTCCCAAGTCTGTACAGAAAGTATCTTCCACCTTGCCACAGCCACCACTTAAATCCACTATCTGGCTATCCAATCTAATGCAGGATGAGCACAGCATGTTATTCTCATTTATAATCTTCTTATAGTTCAACTCCCAGCAGTTTTCATACCCTAATTAGCAGGTCTGGCTTTTCGATATTTGTTCAGACATACAATGCATCATGCACAATCAGAACTTGGGCCTAATTTGAGTACTATGAGGTTGAGTCCTAATTAAATAGGCAAAGTAGGATATTTAGGAGTGGGCTTAGGAATTCCATTCTACATCCACTGATCCTACTTGGGATCTCAACTAGGAATGATTTTCGGTAAGACCACTTTCCATCTTTTTTAATTGCATTGTATACAGATAGTACTCCTAAAAACAATGTCCAAGTAAAAAACTTGTATTCACACAATTAATAGCCACTGGTCATAATGCTCTGACTATCCAGAGTAACTTATCAACCTTCAGCACAGCATACCAACGAAATAAGATCAATGAAGAGCGAAAATTCCACAAGCTTATCGCCCAAAGAAGGCATGAAAAGGCAAATATATGGACATAGTTTAATAAACAACCCAATTAACTCTCAACAAGGTAGTATATTCTTTCTCACATACTTGTGTTACAGAAAAGTTTGGAGCAACTTAAATTTAACACATTAATATCCAAGCATCAGTGTCATCAATTAATTTTGACTCCTCTAATATCACTTGAAGAAGAGGAACACAGAGTGCTTTGAGCTGGGAAGACCAAAGTTCATGTCCACGAACTTGGTAGACAACCAAACACAATAATCTTGGCTCCTCCTTTTCTGATATTCCTTTCCCACCAGTAAACCTAACACATGCTGTGTTCATGCAAGAAAAATACTCGACAGCAAACCCTTATTGCAACGGAGAGGTACAACCCATACTCATAGTTCATCTTTAATCGAACGAATATTAGTTTTTCTGCAGGTAGACAAACATCAATCCCTGGATCAGTATTTGGAATCACTCCTATAGCACCCAATCCCAATTTCTTTTCTCCCAGGTTTTTTGCTATGTAAAAAGATATAATAACTAAGGTACCAAGGAAGTACCTATCCGTCTACAACAAAAAGAATCCATCCCAATACAAGATAATTCAAATCCTAAATCAAAACTACTGACTAGAATAAAAACAAAGAGTACCACCACCTACTGACTTTACTAAACCCTAAAAAGATGATAAAACAAAATAAAACCACTTAACTTGAGCAATGTACCTTTTCTCTATGTTATCATAGACTAAGGATAAATTTTTTTCAATCCTTCACTCGCACGTGTTTTTCTTCAATTCCAAACGGAGTGTCCATCTTGCAAAAGTATAATTTCAAAGTATTTTGCTAGTAACTGCCTACAAATTAGTGTTCTTGATAGGATGCAACATCACACGACTTCATGTAGACTTGATGGATTGGGAGATATTTAGCCATAACTAATATTGAATAAGAGTTTCCGTTAAGAAACCAAGTAACCTTTCAGCACCTTCTACTTATTTACTTTGCTGTCTCCTGTAAGTGTTTTTTGGGAGCAAGCCACAATGCTAACTGGTTATGGTGGAAACTCACTTTCTACTCCCTAGGTGCTAAAGACTCACCGATATTGATCAATTTCACTTGATAAGAAAATACAAGTACCCTGCTGGGAAGGGTATATATATCAAGGCTAACTCTTTGCTTTTCACACATTCTTCGTTTACACAGGTGCAATATTAAACTTCCAAAGAAATAAAACCCAAGCTTCCTTCATAAAAGAGTTCCAAAAGCACACCTTTTAATCAATTCTCTCAAAATCTTGCCAACTTGAATAATTTCTTATCCATGAGAAGTTAACTTAAATAAATAATGCAAAAAGGAGGTGTCAGCCTAACAGAAAATCATTTACAAGATAGTGCATCCGCTAACTCAACAATGTCACGCACATTCAATACTCATGGTACTAAGAACCCCCTCGTTTAGTTGCCCAATGCCACCCACCTAGGACTATTAGGTGAGCCAGCAATCGAACCAGCCAATCACTTGCCGCAAGGTGCTCGACCAAGAAAACCAGCAACCCGAAAAGCAGGGATCCAAAATTCCATAATTAAGCAAGGCCAAAAGATCACAACCGGGAAACAAGCAAGAGAAAAAGCCTAATCTTTTCACCTGCTTAAGCTGACCGCGCCGCTTGGACAGCAAGACAATCTGGTCGTTCAGGGTCTTCCAGGCCTTGGCCTCGAAGCACAGCTGCAGGATCTCCGTCACCGCCTTCTTCGTCTCGGCGACCTCGCCGGCCAGCCTCATCTGCTTCTCCACGTTCAGCCGCTGCTCTATGGCGGCTTCCAGGTTGCCTCCTCCGCCCTCCTGCCACGCCGCCACGACGGTTCAATCCCAAAAAAAAATAAAAATAAATAAAGGACAAGTGAAGGAGCGAGATTGCCGCTCCAGATCTGAAAGCGGGGGCGGCGAACCGACCATCTCGATCCGGTGCTGGAAATGGGAAGCCGAGGTCGGGGAATCGGGCGAAAGTCTCCGGCGACGATCGGTTTGGAGCCCTAAGTGAGAGAAAGCGAAGAGAGAAAGAGCGCTCGCTGAACCCTCACTCAAGAAAACTTCCTCCCCTCCTTGGGTTTCTCTCTCTTGTTCTTCTCTTTGAACGCACTGATGAGAGAGAAAATCGAATTTGTAAAAAGGAAAATGAATGAAAATCCGGGGATCCGAGACGCCCGAAAGCAGGAAGAGGATCCAATCCGGGTCGGATCTTACCGAAGGATCCGACCCGGCCTTTGGAAAGGTTCGGCCCGAAACTCCACGGGACGGCCTGGCGAGCCTGAGAATTACGTGGGCTGGGCTAGCCATCTTTTAAATGAAGATGATATTTTCTTTCCGTTTCTTTTTAGGGTAACGGCGTAAACAGTCCCTAAGGGTGCGCATGGTAAAATTTCTTAGCTGGGGAAGAGTTTTTTTTTTCAGAAATAGTTCTTTTCTATTTTTATTCCGGGGAACAGTTTCGAGTAAAAGAACCCGTTTGATAACTGCACAAAATTTCTACTTTTTGGAATAGAAAAAGAATATAAATGCGTTTGGTAGAACGCAACGATTCTTTTTTATATTTATTTATTTTTTATTTGTTCTTTTTTATTTGTCTTTTATTGTTTTTTGTATTTATTTGTTTGTTTTTTTATTGTTTTTTGTATTTATTTATTTTGTATTTGTTTTTTTTGTATTTATTTGTTTTTTATTTTTTTATTTTCTTGCGTTTGTTTTTTATTTGTATTTATTTGTTTTTTGTATTTATTTGTTTTTTATTTGTTTTTTTATTCTTGCTCACGGTCGGCGGCGGAGGCGGCGGCCCGCGATCGCGATGGCTCCGGCGATTGGAGGTGGCCACGACAAGAGAGAAATAAAACAAAAATAAAAAAGAAAATTTGTTTATTTCTAGAAATTGTTCCCGGGACAAGAAGCAATTTTTTTTTTGTTTCTCGTTTCTATTCCCGGGCTAACTTTTCTATTCCGGAGAATAGAAATCAACTTGGCGTTACTGCGGTTTAACCGGTTTTTTCTTTTTTTGTTAGGGGAACAAAAGAACGAAATTCTTAGGAATAGAAATGTTCTCATGCAGACCCTAAACTTCAATTCAACATACAATTTAATCCATAAACTTTTAATTTATCCCGTGTCAATCCTTAAAAATGTTCAATGTAGTCATGCTATTAATTCAAGACCGGGGATTACATTGAACATCTTTACACAGTTTGGGGACTATATTGAATATGTATTAAAATTTCAGAGACTATATTAAACAAATTTAAAATTCAAGCATCACATTGTACATCAAGCTAAAATTTATGGATGACATGGGACAAATTAAAAACTTAGGGACCAAATTACATATTGGGCCAAAATTCGGGGACTGATAGTGTCGTTTTCTTTCTTTTTCTCCCAGGTGATTGGGAGTCCCAACCATCCACACCATTCACAATCATATTTACTAGTTAGTTGATTTTGTATGCGGATGATGTCCATAACATGCGGCTCACCAATCAAAAGGTGGTGGGAAAGTTAGAGTCAAGTTGAGGAAAAAAATCATATGATCATGGATTAAAAAATCTAAATCATTCGAGTTGAATATATTTAATGAATTTGAGCTTATTGATATCTTTTCTTAATAAGGCACAAGACTACCATCTGCATCATTTTGGGTATTCAACTGAGGAAAAGAAATTCATACCTAAACAGCAAGAAGAATCGGACTAAATCAGTGACCATTCCCACCAAGCTTCGACCGGAGACGGGTCGATCCTATGAAGTCCCAAGGAGTGAAGGATTATGTCCTTAGGTTTTATACAAGTTGCAGGCTTTAGGTACAATCTTGTGTGTATATGCAAGACTCCCGTTGGTGCGATTTATCCGTGGAATTCACGAAGAGCATATACAGGATCAGTGTGACGCGGCACTGATCTCTCTTCGCGAGAGTTGTTTCTAGTGGTTTGTCTATCGCGATTGCATTTTGCATGTCGGGGCAGAAGTTAATGGATAGATGCTGAGGTTGCACACCGAAACAAAGTTTTCTAGTTTTTGAGGTTTAGTACGAACAAGCTCACCTGATTCCCGAATGACGTCGACCGAAAATGCTCTTCCGAGTCCCAGCGCTTCTCTTTTCTTTGGAAAGACTCGCGATGCCCCGATCCCTTTTTTCACGGGCAAAGGCGCTAGTTATCCTTGGAATTATGGAAGAGCAGATATAGGATCGGTGTGATGCAATGCTGATCTCTTCTCATCGTGAGAGCGGTTTCTAATGGTTCTTCTGTGATGAATGTGTTTTGCATGTCGGAGTCGATGTTCATGTATGGATGTTGAGCTTACACACCGGAGCATGGTTTCCTAGTCCTTGCGGTTGGACACTCGGTACAAAACAAATACAGTTGAGAATTCTCAGATGACATTAATCAAAAATGCTTTTCTGAGTCACGAAGCTTAGAAAGCAATTGATTTTTCATCAACCTATTAGTAGTAGTACTTGCAAGGCCTGGCCCGAGAGGTGACTCGGAATATAAGCAGTATGACATAATATACAAGCAATCTGAGCGGCAATATGTTTTAATCTAATTATAATGTGGAGTTCTTAAAGATATTGATCAGTCAAAATATTACGGTTGGTCGCCAAAATGATCGACAAATTGAATAGAATAGAGAATGTGCGATATTGCAGCCCCTGATCAAATCGTCCTCCTTAATCCACTTACAAATGCTCTGAGCATTGTGGAGTCACGCTCATTCCCACCCAATCCCACAATCTGTTTGGGCAATATCCTAGAATCGACTAATTGCACTCCCATCAAAAGACGGATGTGAATGCATCATTTCGACAGAGAATGAATGGACAGTACCGGCTTCCTTCATTTTCAATCGCATTCTCACTCACCAACCACTCAGAAAGTATGATGCTCAATCGAAGCGACAAAGCTAGTGACTCGCTACACAGTTCATGTGTATCCTTCGCGACATTGGCTTCCCACCTATGTTTGTGCTAAAAAATCACACCTTCGACCTTCAACAAAGAAAAGAAAGCATGGATATCTAAGGGGCTATCTTGACCTGAAATTATAACACAAACCCGGCCAAAATGGCCAAGTGCGAAAAATTAGTCTTCGTTCTCGCAGTTGCAACTGCAGTTTTTTCAAGAGCAAAGGCGATAAATTATGCAATGGGAGTTTCTGCAGGGATGAAGGATCAATTCTAGGAGCACCGTATACTTTGACTGGGCCAAGCCAATGCACCCTTCTCATTTTGGCGCTCTTCGAGTAGGAATCAGATACTCGCTTATCATAATTTCTAAGGACTTTGCTCCGACCAGTCCGTTCTCGATTACTTGTAACTGCAATCAATCTCGAGCTTCAGTAGCCAAAAAATCAATCTCGAGCTTCACTCTTTAATGCCAATGATCTTCCATTATTATTGCAGAATTCAATATAGGGTTCACATGATGTGGCGAATGTGTCAAAGGATGACGACGACAACTGGAACACCGCTTCTCCGTTCACCACCCTAGCCAACAGACCTGCCACCTTTTCCGTTCGCCGTAGCTGGCGAGTATTACTCACATCTACATCTTTGCTAATGGCAGCCATTGCTCTCACGGCCAAAAATTGGTGGTCACCATCAGTTAAATTCCACAGCCCAGCCTCTAGTCCAGCAGGATCCCTGTCACTACCAGCCCCAACCACCTGCCCCCACCACATCTCCACCACCACTTGGAAATGATGCATCCTCTCTCGCTGTCGCACTGCTAGTCCTGTTCATGTGCAATGCCATAGGCTTGTTGTGTAAGTGCATAATACATGAGGATCATCATTTCTACTAGATACAGGTGGACTATAGATAGATTGTGAGATGTTGCTACTCATCACAAACTTGTTAAAAGGTTTCTTTCTCACAATTCCAGCATGATTCATATAACATTGCTCAAACTTGTAACATAGTTCATACTTTTTTGGAACATACATATGGTTCTCCTCTGAAATTTTGAAACTCGGCTCTATTTGCAGTTCCGATATCATGAAGACCAAGATTATCAAAGGTAAAAGAAAAAAAAAAAAAAAGCAAAAAAAAAAAAAAAAAAAAAAAAAGAAAGCAACGGGGAGATGAAAATTTGCATACTGGAAAGTCAAAACAGAACATCACTCACCAGAACAAAATCTTTATTGCAGTAATGAAAAAATCCTAGCATTGGAATGACTAATGAGCAGAAGAGTAAATCGCATAGTGATTGGAGAAACAAAGTGAATCTTCTTAGGATCAAACTCAACACATAAACAGTTCATCGAGAATTTGAAATGACTTTGAAATTGTGAAACTATACCCTTGGATCTTGAAAGAGCCAGGCAAATTTTGGGGATTGAGAGTGCCATAAATCCAGCTATATTTATCTCTCTCCTTTGCCTGTGTTTTTGTACTTTGCCTCCATAAACTTCCTTAATAATCCACATATGAATCATTAAGACCCTTTGAACAATCATATGAGAAAAGACCAAAGAGAGAATTGCAGTTGAAGTATCACATAACAGTGAAAAACCAATTCAAGTAATCGGGAAAAGCAAGCAAATTCATGTCATTCCTGAGTGTAGGATCGCTCATCTTAGGAAACTGAGATGACTATGGTCAAAGGGATTTTCTTACAAAGCTGCTTGTTCTTCCAACGTCTTGTAATTTCCTCCGCATCAATATTATGGATAAGAATTAGACAGATATAAAAGTTTAAGTCACCGTGTAAATGAAACAAACACGTGTTAGATGACCTGCAAGCAAGCATAACAACCTTCAAATACAGAATTTGCAAAAAGATTACTAATCTAAAAGTCTGGTTCTCGATATCATATCAAGAATGGAGAACCATAGGGCATGAAATATGACAAATTACTTTCTCAAAAGGCACTCTTATTATCTAGTCCTCCAAAAAAGGGCTGCTAGTGACATTCCCATGATGATCAAGAGAAAGGTTTCATTCCAACTAAGAAACATGCATCACTCGGTAACGTGAAAAGAAGAATCACTCACAGATGATACACCAGGATGCCAGCTTCATTTATGCCAATATCAAGACTAAGATTTTGCCTTTTTAGGGGACATGGATTGTCTCGATATCAAAGTATCACCAGAATGTGATTTCATGAACACCCTAGCGAAACAACAGCCCATAATTTTGTATGAGAAAAGCTCCAGACAATTTAGGTATCTCTTTCAACGACTTTTATTTGGAGATATCGAAAGCGTTTATAAGCTCCACGTTGCCAACCCCACGAGGCTCAGTTCGTTTGTCACAGTCTCATGCGACCAAATATTGCAAATTCTGATACCCTGACATATCTGGTAAAGTCTCAATTGATAAGTATCTTGAAATTTCTGTATTTTCTAGGTATCTTGATCATTTGAGCCCTGGAATGTCTGAAAGTTTCCTGTGATCTGTCACCATCAAGTTCCTCGAATCTTCAAATTTCGATACATCTAGAAATTTTGCTAACGACTTGCATCCATGAATACACCAACTTTTGCAGGATGAAAATTTCTCCAGGCTTTGAATGTCCAAGTTCTCACAGCAGTTGATGTTCAACCGCATCAGGGATTTCGAGCATGATAATCTTCCTAGCAAAGTGCAACCACAGATATCCAATATTACCAATGATTCGAGACCGTAAAGGCTACAAATTTCAAGACTCTTGCAGTTTGCAGCACGAAATGCCCTCAAATTCTTTAAAGTAGAAAGTTCTAGTAATCTTATGATATATGTGCACCCAGAAATATCTAATCTTACCAATAAATCCAACCTGTTGAGGCCATGAATTTCAACTAGATTTCGGTAATTTTGCAGCATTAAATTCCCTTACCTTTTGAGCTAAAAAGGTCTGGTAATCTTTCTATGGACAAGCATCGAGAACCTTTCCAAAGTTTCTTACTAGTCTGGCCTCGAACTTTAAGAAATTCCCTCGAATTTTTGAATTGGAAGGTTCGGTAATCTTTCGATAGATTTGCACCTAGAGATATCCAATCTTGTCAATAATTTCAACCTATAAAGACCATGAATCTCAATTAGATTTTGGCAATTTGCCGAATTCGGGCATCGAGCAATTCTGCTATGTTCAAACTCTTCAACTTCTGAAGATTCCCAATGCTTTTAGGTAATTCCGCAGCCATTGTAGATTTTAAATCCAACTCAATCAGTGATGTCAACTTTCCGATCGAATCAGGAATTACTCTCAACAAGCAACATTCCCATAATAATAAGTGCTGCAAAGACACGAGGGAGCCTATGGATTCTAGAAGTTGAGAAAGTTTAGGGCATTTTCTTAGGTCAAGGAGGGATAAAGATATTAGATGCCCTAGGGAATTGGGTATGTAGGCCAATGATGCACAATAAGAGGCATCAAGAGTCTTGAGCTTCTTCAAAGAACCAATGCTTTCAGGTAATTCAATAATCCCTGTACATCTCAAATCCAACTCACTCAATGATGCCAACTTTCCGATTGAGTCAGGGATCTGTCTCAACAAGCGACTTTTTCGTAATAGCAATCACTGTAGAGACATGAGGGAGCCTATCGAATCTGGAAGTTGAGCAAGTTTTTGACAAAATCTTAGGTCAAGGGTAGATAGAGATGCTAGATCACCTATGGAGCTGGGAATGTGAGCTAACGATGCACAATAAGAGGCATTAAGAGTCTTAAGCGCCTGCAAAGAACCAATGCTTTCAGGTAATTCCACAATCGCTGTATGTTTTAAATTCAGCTTAGTTAGCCATGCCAACTTTTCGATTGAGTTTGGAATCTCTCTCAAGGAGCAACATTCTTCTAACAATAAGTGCTGTAGAGACGCAAGGGAGCCTATTGAGTTTGGAAGTTGAGCAAGTTTTCGACAAAATCTCAGGTCAAGGAAAGATAGAGATTCAAGATGGCCAACGGAATTGGGTATGTGGGTTAACAATGTGCAATAAGAGGCATCAAGAGTCCTGAGCTCCTTCAAAAAACTAATGCTTTCGGGTAATTTTGCAATCCTCGTAAATTTTAAATCCAACTCAATTAATGATGTTAGCATTCCAATTGAGTCAGGGATCTCACTCAAAGGATCGCATTTCTGTAACAACAAACATTGTAAAGATGTTAGATGGCCTATGGAGCAGGGTATGTACTCTAACAATTTACAATTAGAGGCATCGAGAGTCTTGAGCTCCTTCAGAGAACCAATGCATATAGGTAATTCTTGAATCTATGAATGAGATAGGTCCAGTTAAGCTAATGATACAAGGGAGCCCAATGATTCAGGTAATTCTTCAATTAGTGAATAAGATAGGTTCAACTGAGTTAACGACACAAGGGAGCCCATGGATTAGGGTAATTCTTCAATTCGTGAATGAGATAGATCTAGCTAAGTTAACGACAAAAGGAAGCCCATGGATTCAGGTAATTGTTCAATCCGTGAATGGGATAGGTCTAGCTGAGTTAACGACATAAGGGAGTCCATGGATTATGGAAGTTGAGCAAGATACTCACAAGACGAGGCACGTAGAATCTCTAGCTTCAAACAATGTCTCAAAATAGGAAGCTCTTTTATAGTAGTGTCATTTATGAGAAGCTCCTTTAATTCTTCCATCCTACCTACTTCAGTTGGTAACTCCTCTAGTCTCCAACATCTCCGAATAATCAAGGAGATGAGACTCTTGATGTCTGCGACAGAAGGATGAATATTTGTTAGATTCTCACAATCTTCAAGAATCAAAATCTCCAAACTTTTAAAACTAGACAAGTTGGGAGTTCTTCTCAAAGAATGACCGGAGAGGTTGAGAACTTTGAGCTCGGCTGCCATATGAATGAAAGAGGGGATAGTTTAGTGACATAGGGCTTCTCAAGCGTATGATTTTCTATTACTCCTAGTTTTGTTACTCTTTAAAATTCTTCACCCATGCCACACTACTCCTTTTATTTAGACTTTTTAAAAGGATATGTTTCGTAGCTTAGTCCCCATGCTATCAGTGCTATGATGCTCCACTACCTCATGTTTGTTTTATTAGAATATTTCTTGAGTAATATTGTTTAGCTATGTGACCAACATATAGATGGTTTCTTTTCGAAAGAAAGAAAGGAGAATTTGGTGCTATTGAACTTTTACAACACGGCATTAGTCACATGAGGTATGCTTTCTTCATATCTTACCTTAAGTGGACCCCATCCTCCCCAATCCTCTGAAATCTCACTCCATGATAGATCAAGCACAACTAATTTCTTCAGATAAAAGTTGGCTACTGCGAAATCTGAGGGACAGTCCTTCCACTGAAGCCATCTTAATTTAGGAAGCAAGTCTTGAAAATCTCCAGCAAGATTCGCAGCCTTCACTTGAAGGAACCTCAAGTTGGTTAATTTTTTGAATTGTTCACTTGTGTAGCTTCTTGTGCGGTCATTTTTGTCAAGACAAAGGGCCTCAATGTTACTTGTGCCCTGCAATTAGGAAACATTGGAGAGTGCAAATGATGAGATGAGACCAACTGTATATAAGGAAAGATATATTACTTCAATTTGCTATCACTAAAGTATAAACTTCTATGACTCTCCATAAAAAAAGAAGTCATGTTATAAAAATTTCAAGTTATATCATGTTAAAAATTTTGGTTTTAATAATTCTTTGACAATAAAGAGTTAGTAATTATGTGGTGAGGTGTACATCTGCCAATATATGTTTTATTGATAAATACATGTTTTGCAAATTAAGTATAAAAATATTCTCAATAAGATATCATTGCAGATATATAATCTTACTGAGGTATAATGTAATGCTGTAAATAAATCTATAATTTCACCACCCAAAATTCTTGTCGACACTTCTTTTATAGATATTAAGACCTGGTAATTTATTTTCAAATGTATGTGTATAAGTATAGAAGTCGTAATAACTAATCTTCGTAAAGTTTTCACGATTATGGATATTTTTTGGGAAATATTCATTATTCTTCTAAAACGACGTCATTTAGATTTGTGGCCTTTTTAATTGACTTGACCATTCATTGTTCTTTCAATGTTAAATAAAGGATCGTTGAAGTAATATATCGTTTCTGACAAAAAAAGAAGTAATATACCGTTACTGTTGTTTCCTTTATCAAAATAGTACGTTTGTTTTCTTTATCCATATTCTCATTAACGAACACCTTAATAAAAAGAAAGTGCGTTTAAATATGCATCACTTTTCACATTTTTAAAAACTGGTTAGACTCTCCGACCAAAAAAAAGGGCTAGTTAGACTCCATTGATTTTTTTATATTGTTCGATAATGCTACTTATGATATTCTTCTTTCTCGAATTTGAGATAAAAGTATCCCATGGATTAGGGTCATTTTCTTTATGGTTGCATGAACATTTAACAAATAGTATATTCATATTTTGATAAATAAATATCTCTCTTGGAAGTAATATGCTTGGACCAGAATTTTTTTTTTACGGTACATATTCACTTCTTTATGTTTACATTAATAGACATTTCTTTCTGGAAAAATTAAGTTTGAATAGACACATTTCTTCATATTTTTAAGTAAATAAGAAGGTGTTTGGTTTTGGAATAGTATGTTTATTATGTGATTTGCATATTCATCTTCCTTCTCCAATTAAACACATCACACTACGAAATTAAAGTTCAATTGATTCAAATTCACGGGTAAATAAAATTCTCCCCACCAGAAATTCCTTCTTTTGCTAAAGATGAAACATATCATAAAATCTTTGGAGCAATGTCATTACTCATAACTCAATGATTTTTAGATACCTTCAAAAAAGAAAAGAATGTGTAATCTTTAGAGAAAAGAACACAAAAAATCCCAAACTTTATCAACTATGACACATTTACCCAAAACTTATGTCCATGTGATATATTTAGTCTAATTTTTTTTCTTGACACCAAATATCCCAAATTTATACTTGTGTGACACCAAAAACCCCAAAAATTTGGTGTCACAAAGAAAAGTTTGTGGATTTTGGGATCATATTAAAAAAGCTTGAGGTAAATGTGTTACACTGTACACGTTTAGGGTAAATCTGTCATATAAGTACAATTTTGAGATTTTTGGGTCACAAAAAAAATTTGGGACAAATATGTCACAGTGGACATAGTTCAGGATTTTTAATGGCTTTTACCCTAACCTTTACTAGTAAAATTTGAATTTTTTTCCATTTCCATCCGCCATATATAGCTTTCCCATTTTTATTCTTATAATTTTGATTTGACTTTCCACAATGTGTTTCTTCTACACATTATTATACTGTTCATTGATATTTCTTAGTTAGTTCCACTTGTCTTTCCACTTATTTTTATTTCTTAATAACACGTACTTCTTTATGGAACTTCTTTTGCCTTTTCTTTTCTTGGTGATTGTTTTTTAAATTAACGTCCTTTTCTTGATATTGCATGGAAAGAATGTTTAGATTCTCTTTTTTCAAGTGTTGCAGATTCTAATAATAGAAGTCTTGTGCTATGCATAGAGTCACATTTTCTACTGGATGTAATAGGTCGTAATTTTCGAGGGATTAATTAAAATATGAAATAAGTGAGTAACTCAATCTGATTAGACTGCCTTTTGTGCAGGAACTTTAGAAAAGGAAAAATAAGAAAAAAAAGACCCCATGGATCAGAGAAAAACGTGAGATGATGAGCTGCATGAGCACGTTGCGTGGCATTTTTGCTTAGTCAAAATTATTAAATCAACCATTTGACACGTGTCCTGTTGATTCCTCAAACGATCAGGAGACAATAAATGGGTTATAATTAGAGACTTATGGATCACAGTGGTAAAGCATCTCATTTGTACTTGAAGTTCCCTGGAAGTTGAGTCTGGATATGGTAAGTGTGGCAGTTTAGCTATAAGTGGAAGTCGTTGGCTGCCTCTCTCGTTTTTGCAAGTTAGTCATATTTAACAAATTGAGATCTTGAGATCAGAGTACTTAGTAGAAGCTAAAAGTATTTTGAGGGTTAGAAGTAACATTAAAATATTTTTGGCTCTGTCGCTCTTGTTTATAGTAAAATTTCAGCCTTTTTCTTCTGACGTCTCATTTCAAACCAAAAATCTTACCACATACCATATGCCATTTAGTTGTAAACATATATCAAGTTTTAGTAACATTTATAATTTTTACTGCAATGTATTATTACAACATATTTATATTATTACAGCAAGTTTGATTGCAGCAATAGCTATTACAGCAAGTATTCCCGAAACTGTAATAGCTATTGCCAAGATACCCATGTCCTTTTTTCCTCACTTACTCTATCAATGTTTGATTAGTAATTATTAATAAAGCATATTTTAGTACTTATGTCATAACAACAGCAATTATACTTACCTTAACTTTAATAAAAAAAATTTGATTAATAAATTAACTAGTAACTAATAGGTAAATAATGATGAAATAGTCATTGTGCCATCTAGATAAGACATAAATAATTACTGTGATAATATTATTAATAAATATACTAATGAGCATGACATAGAGTTGCTCCCAATTAGATCCGGTTATCTAGATTTTTCATAACTTAATATCGATTATTCATGATATGATGGTCATCTTAATTACCAAATATATTACTTAATGGTAATTGTGATATAATTATTATGTCAATTGTATTATTACTTATGTAATGAGTAATATATGATTAAATATAACTCATAATCATAAATTAGTTATTGAAGGGTTAGATAAAAATTCATTTATTAGATTGTAGTATCAGGATGATTTATATATAATATCATAATGGTTATCAAAAGGGAAAATTATGAAAAAAGTCATGCACCTATTGCAATTGTACTGATTTTTTTTTCCAATTCAGTTCTAAAACTTTTACAATTATACCAATTCGGTCCATTTGACTAATTTTAATTTATTGGCGTTGACGTGGATAATTTTTAATTTTTTCGATTTATTATTATTATTATTTCTTTTCTTTTTCCTTTTTTTTTTTTTTTTTTTTTTTCTTCTTCCTCCTTCCTTTGGTCGATGGTGGCTGGCTAGAGGGAACAACAAGCCTCGCCTAGCCATGGCACGATCGACCTCGCTATCTCTGGGTGAGGCTCCATCAAATCTGGTGAGGGTCGACCTCACAAGTGGCTAGTGGGGCGGGCCTCACCATCATGGTTGGGTGAGGCCGAGCCTTGCTAGATTTGGTAGGGCCTTGCCTAGTGATGGCGAGGCCGGCCTCGCTATGGCTGGGCGATCCTTGCCCATGCTAGTGGCTACCGGGGGGGACCCTCACCCATTGGCTGGCGAGACTTACCTCATCAGCCCTCGCCTTTGGCCCTCGGCTAGAGGAAGAAGGAAGGAGGAAGAAAAAGAAAGATTTTTCTTTTAAAATAAAATAATAATAATAATAATAAAAAATTCAAAAAAATAAAAAATTATCAAAAATTGTTTACGTCAGTATTTGCCAAACGACCGACGTCCACGTTAGCACCAAATTTGGTTAAAATTAGCCAAATAGACCGAATGGACACAAATGCAAAAAATTTAGAACTTAACTAACCAACAATAAATTTCAGATTGAATGGACGCAATTGTAATAGGTTTAGATTTTTTTTGGTAATTTTCCCGTTATCAAATTGATAATTACTATAGAGTAATATTCATTTTAATATAATCACTTGTTATTTGCTTAATCTTTAATCTCAATCATAAATAATATATTACAATATGAATAAATATGTGGCATGGTAGGTTTTGTATCTAATAATTGATACAGGGTATTAAACTCATGAATCATGGCCGATGTTAAAGTAATAATTATAATACTCCCTCTAATTTCGACTTTAGGGTATTTTGGTAATTCTGATTATATTCTCCTCTTAATACATAGGTCGTTCATGAAACCAAATGGTGTAATAGCTATGATGTTTCTGAAACCAAATAGCGTATAACTATTACAGTCTTATTACATCATAGAGTAATAGCTATACATGACCGCCTTCTCTATTACTGTAACCAAACTAGCTGTTACCTATTAGTAAAAGTCGTTGACCAAAAGTTAAATTTTTTTCAGTGTTAAAATTCTAAGTAAAATAAATATGGCTCTATTAGTCCCGTTTATTGTAATTCAACTTTTTTCTTCTAATATCTTGTTTCAATCTACAGATCTCTCACCAAAAACATATGCCATCTAGTTACACACACACACACACATATAAAGCAATGGAAACAATATTTGGATTTACCATTTATTATATGCAATAGGCTCACATTTGACAAATATATTATGTTAAAATCATACTTGTCAAAAAATAATATCAACCAAATAATATCTATTGGACTTATATTTGACAGATTAATAGTATCAAAAGATCATTAACAATGATATCCATCATCACAAAATAATTATTTAACATGCTATACAAAAAAAGGAATATAAAAAATCATCCATCGAAGAAGGAAAAAATTTGTGTAATTAGAGGGTTCTATTACATGAGTTCATATATTTCCATAATGAATATAAGGAAATGTACACTAAGTGATGATAGTTTTGATTGAAAAGTTGTATGGATACTCATGCAAATATATATATATATATATATATATATATATATTATATATATTTTGCATTTTATAAGTAAATGATATTAATAAAACGATTGTAAAAACTATAGAACATGATAGCTCCTATTTAACAAATAATTGATATAAATATACTAAATATGTGCGTAATGAAATGCTCCCTATGAGAAAATGATGTAGAAATATCTATTATAAGGTAGTAGTCTCCATTTGGCAATACAAAAATCGATCAGAAAACATTCACTATGATAGCCCATAATTAACAAATGGTGATATATTAATTACGATTAACACTAAAAAAAATCTCAAACTAATATATATATATATATATATATATATATATATGTGTGTGTGTCACATTTACTTCAAACTAATTTGTGTCATTACAATTTCCAAACTGATACATTTGTGCCATATTTTACTTAAACTAGTATAGTTGTACTACATTTATCACAGACTAACTTTTGTGTTATAAAAAACCCCAAATTAATACATACATATCATATTTACCTCAAATTGGTACATTGTATCAAATACACCTGAAAAACATCCTAGATTTACCACAATTTGGAATAAATATGACACGAATATACTAGTTAAGAGTAAGTGTGGAACGAATGTACCAATTATGACTATTTTTTTTTTTAATATGACGGAAGAATTTCATTATTCACTAATCTTTCAACCTTTTTATGGATATGTAACCCCAAATGTTTATGCCACAAGTGAGAAAAATTCTCCCAAACTAAACTACGTTTAGTGCCTAACATTAGATGCAAGATGTTTCAGTAAACTGCTACTGTTAAATGCACATGAAGGAGTGGAAAAGTCGAGGCTCACAAGTGAGGGCCATGATGCTATCTTTGGACTTGTTGATCCGCTCATCGAACTCGTAGAGCTTCTTGATGTGCTTGACATCATGGGAGGGGTTGGTCATTGTGCTAAGGAGTCAACTCGATGGAATCTAAAGAAACCAAGGATGAGTCCGTCACCGGCGAGGGTGACCCTCACCTATGGCTAGCTGTGGTCAACGATTGGCGAAATGGAAAAGAAAAGAAAAAAAAGAAGAAGAAAACTTTTAGAATTTTTCTTAAAAAAAATACAAAATCTTTCATAATAGCCATTTTTGGCCAAAATTGGCCAGAAAGGCTTCAATGAAAAATGTCAAAAGATATAGGATTAAATTGATCAAATTAAAAAGTTTATGATTGAATTAGTCATCAACAGTGAGTTTAGGATTTTTTCGACAATTTTTCCCAAATGATTGAGCTGTGATATGTTCTAGTCTAGTTATTCTACAGAACTATTGTAGAGTATGAAGTAACAACTACATTATCATGACATCAAAACTTGCAAATTGAGACCTAGACTTATATAACATGATCTAAATTTGTGGGCGCTTCGTCATAAATGTTTGATCCAATTGAGTAAATATCGATTAGACAAATATTTTGCTTAATCGCTAGAATGATCTAGCAACCGAATATAATAGAGACTGAGAATTTGGGAGATCGCAGTCCATGATCAAATCATCCCCTTTCATCCAATTACATATGGTTTGCGCAAAGGACATCGCATTCATTGCCGCCACATACCCCGATCCATTCAGGCAATTTCATTGAATTCACTAATTACTTTCCTTTCCATCGAAAGACAGATGTGAATGCATCATTTTGACTTTTTTCTTTTATTTTCAATCTCAATTCTCACTCACCAACCACCGGAAACTATTATATACTCGGTTGTAGCAACAACGCTAGTGCCTCACTACACAGTACATATATAGCGTTTGCGCTCAAAAACCACACCTTCAACAAGAAAAGAAAGCGTGGAGATCTTAATTTGAGACCGTAACACAAGGCCAGCTAAAAATGGCTAATGCATATTCATAGTTTTAGCTTATCGCGGTCCGAAGCAACATTTTTATTAAGTGCAGAGGCAACGAATCATACAACGGGAGATTCTACAGGATGTATGATCCCTTCTAGCACCACTGTTTAAAAAAAAAATGCTTCTGATGGGGGACGAAATGGAATCAAATTATGAAATGTGATAACACTGTCTTGAAAGAATTATTTACCCCACAACACAAAAATCCTTTACATGAGGCTCATTACTTCTAGTAGATATATAGGTGGACCATTGACAGATTGTGAGATATTGCTACTCATCACAAAGTGAATGAAGTTGTAATAGCTCATAAGTTCGGAATACATATATAGTTCTCCTCTGAAATTCTAAAATCCCCCCCTATTTGCAGTTCATATACCATGATGACCAAGATCATTAACAAGTTAGAAAGCAGCAGGAGACAAAAGCGATCCTTATAACAAAATCCTCGTTGGCATAGTGAAAAAATCCCAGCATTAAAATGACTAATGAATGGAAGAGTAAATCATGTGGTGACAGGATAAAGGGTGTGACCTTGTTATGATCAAACTCAACACATAAACAGTTGATCAAGAATTCAAAATGACACTGATAATATGAACTCACTCTAGCAAACTTGCAGCATATCAAATTCACAGCCTATGAAATTAGCTTGAAAGAGCTCTGATGAATTCTGGGGATTGAGAGCGCCACTAATCCAGCGGTGTGATATCTCTCCTTTGCCTATGTGTCTTTGTACTTTGCCTCCAGAAGTCACATGGAAACAGACAAAAAAAGAGAGAACTACGGCTGAAATATTGCAGAACAATAAAAAACCATTTCCAGCAATCAGGAAAAGCAAGCAAATTCACGTCATTACTATTTTGTGCATTTCAATCGTCCACCTTAAGAGACTGAGATGAGTATGGTCAAAGGGATTTTCTTAAATAGTTGCTTGTTCTTTCAACGTCTTGTAATTTCCACCGTATCAACATTGTGGAAAAACCACTATGTCTGGCATTAAGAAAAATCAATCAGAAGATTAAAAGTATAACTTGTCATCAAACGAACAAGTTATACATGACATGTTAGCAAGCACGATGACCTTCAAATACAGAACTCACAAAAAATCATTAATCTAATAGTCTGGTTCTCAATATCATATCGAAGATGAATAATCATAGTGGATGACAAATGACAGACAATTTTCTCAAAAGGCACTCTTATAATCTAGTCCTCCAACAAGAGCTGCCAGTTACATTCCTACCATGATCAAGATAGAATTCATTCCAACTAAGAAAAATGAATCACTCGGTAATGTACGAAGAAGAATCACTCACAGATGATTTGCTGGGAATGCCTGCTTCATTCCTGCCATTATCAAGACTAAGATTTTTCCCTGTTAGCGGACATGGATCATCTCAATATCATGTCAAAGATGAAGAATCATAGTGGATGACAAATGACAGATTATTTTCTCAAAAGGCACTCTGATTATTTAGTCCTCCAACAAGAGCTGCCACTTATATTCCTACCATGATCAAGATGAAGAATTCAATTCCAACTAAGAAACATGAATCACCCAGTAATGTACGAAGAAGAATCACTCACAGATGATTTGCCGGGAATGCCTGCTTCATTCCTGCCATTATCAAGACTAAGATTTTGCCCTGTTAGCGGACATGGATCGTCTTAATATCGAACTATCACCAGAACGTGATCTCATGAACACCCTGATGTAACAACTGCTCATAATTCTGCACGAGGAAAGCTCCAGACAATTCAGGTATTGCTTTTAGCGCCTTGCATCAGGAAATGCCTAAAGTTTGTAGAAGCTCCAAGTCGCCAAGCCCACAAGGCTCAGTTAGTTTGTCGCAATCTTGTTCGACCAAATATTGCGGGTTCTTACACCCCGAAAAGTCTGATAGTCTCAATTGACGAGCATCATGAAATTTCTGTACTTCATAGGTATCTATCCTTCGAGCCCTGGGATGTCTGGAAGGTCCCAACAATCTGTCACGCTCAGATTCCTTAAATCTTCGAATTTGAACACATTTCAAAATTTTGCTAATGACTGCATATTTGAATACACAAACACAAACTTTTGCAGGATTAGTATTTCTCTATGCTTTGAATGTCATGCAGCATCTAACACTGGTTGATGTACTGCATAGGGTTTTCAAGCATGATAGATCCTGGTAATCTTCCTAGGGTAGTGGAGCCCCAGATCCAAAAGTACCAGTAATTCTAGCCCGTCAAGGCCACGGACTCTTGCAGTTTGCAGCATGAAATGCCCTCGAATTCTTTACACTAGAGAGGCCGGGTAGAATTTCGATAGATGTGCACCTCAAGATATCCAATTTTACCGATAAACCCAACCTGTCAAGGCATAAAGTTTTGAGTAGATTCCTGTTTGCACGTCGACCTTAGGACGTTTTGAACTTGTAAGGTCTGGTAATCTTTCAATGAACTTGCATCCAGGGAGAATAAAAATTTCCAAAGATTCTAACCGGGACCTCAAAATTCAACTAGATTCTTGCAATTTGCAGCGCAAAATTCCCTAAAGACCGTGAATTTCAACTAAATCTTGGTAATTTCAGAGGCATCAAGCAATTTCGTTATCTAAGAGTTCCACAATCCTTTGAGATCCTCAACTTTTGCAGATTTCCAATGCTTCAGGTAATTCCACAATTGCTGTATGTTTTACATCTAGCTCAATTAACGATGTCATCTTTCTGATTGAGTCTGGGATCTTTCTCAATGAGCAGCATTCACGTAATAATAAGCGTTGCAGAGACATGAGAGAACTTATGGAGTCTGGAAGTTCAACAAGATTTCGACAAAACCTTAAGTCAAGGAGAGACAAAAATGCTAGATGGCCTATGGAGTTGGGTATGCAAGCTAACGATGCACAATAAGAGGCATCAAGAGTCTCGAGCTTCTTCAGAGAACCAATGCTTTCAGGTAATTCCACAATGGCTGTATGTTTTAAATCTAGCTTAGTCAATGATACCAACTTTCCGATCGAGCTTGGGATCTCTCTTAACAAGCGGCATTCCCGTAATAGCAACCGTTGTAGAGACACCAAAGAGCCTATGGAGTCTGGAAGTTCAACAAGATTTTGACAAAACCTTAGGTCAAGGAGAGACAAAAATGCTAGATGGCCTATGGAGTTGGGTATGCGATCTAACAATGTGCAATAAGAGGCATCAAGAACCTTGAGCTCCTTCAAAGAACCAATGCTTTCAGGTAATTCCATAATCAATGTAGATTTTAAATCCAGCTTAATCAATGATGCCAACTTACCTATTAAGTTGGGAATCTCTCCCAATGAGCAACATTCACGTAATAACAAGCATCGCAAAGATGCTAGATTGCCTATGGAGCTGGATATGCGGGCTAATGATTCACAATTGGAGGCATCGAGAGTCTTGAGCTCCTTTAGAAAACCAATAGATTCAGGTAATTCTTCAATCCCCAAATGAGACAGGCTCAATTGCGTTAACGACACAAGTGAGCCCATGGATTCGGATAATTTTTCAATCCCCGAATGAGATAGGTCCAATTGAGTTAACGACCTAAGCAAGCCCATGGATTTAGGTAATTCTTCCATCCGTGTATAAGATAGATCCAACAGAGTTAACGACACAAGTGAGCCCATGGATTTAGGTAATTCTTCAATTCGCGAATGAGATAGGTCTAACTGAGTTAACGACACAAGTGAGGCTATGGATTCAGGTAATTCTTTAATCCGAGAATGAGATAGATTCAACCGACTCAACGACTTAAGGGAGCCCATGGATTCAGGTAATTCTTCAATCCCCAAATAAGATAGGTCTAGCATAGTTAACGACACAAGGAATCCCATAGATTCAGGTAATTCTCCAATTCGTGAATGAGATAGGTCCAACTGAGTTAACGCCACAAGGGATCCCATGGATTCTGGAAGTTGAGCAAGTTCACAATATGAGGCTCGTAGAGTTTCTAGCTTCATCAAACAACCTCTCGAAATAGGAATCTCTTGTATAGCAGTTTCATCTATGATAAGTTCCCTCAATTCTTCCATTCTACCTATTCCTGCTGGCAACTCCTCTAGTCTGCTACATCTTGTGACATTCAAGGAGACTAGGGTATTGATTTCCCCAACGGAAGGATGAATCTTTTCCAAATTCCAGCAATACGCAAGAATCAAAATCTCCAAGCTTTTGAAAGCAGACAAGTCGGGAGTTCTTCTTAAAGATAGACAATGTGAGAGATTGAGAACTTTGAGTGAGGTTGCCATCTGAAAGAAAGAGAGGATATCTTAGTGAGATTAGACCACTACAACATGCGATTTTCCACAGCCCCTTGTGCTTTTTAGACCTTTAAAAATTCCTCAAAAATACCCATGCTCCGCTACTACTTCAATTTATACTTTTTTGAAAAAAAAAAAAAGTTAAATGTTTTATTGCTCAGTCCCCATGCTATCATTGCTATGATGCTGCACTACTTCACGGTTCGTTTATCTAGACGTTGTTCAAGTGATAGTGTTCGGCTACGTCCCGAACATATATATGCTTTTTTGAGCATATCTATTGCCAAAAGAATGTTAGGGATATACAAGTGCTAACTATATATTGTTATTTTACCTTCCAATTTGGCTAAAATACATATCAACCAGTTAGCACTCACAAAATAACATATAATTCACCCTCACAAAATGAAGTTTAATATTATAAAGCAATGCACTTACTTTGAAGTAGCAGCGTTAACTTTTGTTTCTAAAATGTTAATTTTATTTATGACCATTCATATGATACTTCGTGTAAAAAGCAGTTAGAGCTTTTGTATGAACGTAACCAAACAATACCAAAATAGTTGTAACTGTTCATTTCTCATGAAAGAAGATCGATATAGAAAGATAAAAAGAATCGCTAAAAAGGCAATGGGGAAAAATTCCCTCAGAAGCAACAACCCATTTGGATTAAGAAAAATCAAGATAGGCACAAATATTGTAATTATATATTGAATAGATTTTAATTAAATATAGTAAACTTTAATTTCAGTATGTCTAATGTTAAGCTTGACTGGTTGTTAAGATAATACCAATTTAAGATATTAAGGGCAGAAGCTTATGGTATACTTAGGTGCCTACAGATTCCCCTTATACTTAAGCGAAAATCCTTAATTTGAGGAAGGATATTAAACCTTTTTGAAAGAAAGAATGGATAACTTGGTGCAATTGGACCTTCGACAATGCTTGATTATTCACAATGCCTTCTACGTCTTACCTTGAGTAGACCCCATCCTCCCCAGTCCTCTGAAATCTCACTCCATGATAGTTCAAGCACGACTAAGTTCTTTGGATGAAAGTTGTCCATTGCAAAACCAGAGGGACAATATTCCCACTGAAGCCATCTTAACTGAGGAAGCAAGTTCTGAAAATCTCCAGTAAAATTTGCCCCCCTCACTTGAAGGAACCTCAGGTTGGTCATTTTTTTGAATTGTTCACCTGTGTACCTTCTTCCCAAGCCATATTTGTCCAGACAAAGGGCCTCAATCTTATCAGTGCCCTGTCATTAGGGAACATTGTGAACCATAAGTTTGAATGTGAGATGAGACCAACTGTGTATAAGAAGTAATGATTTTAATCTGTCGTCATACTATTATGGTGTAGGCTTCTTAAATTCAACTTCGTGAAATGACAAGTTGTGTTTGCATATCATATGTCTAATCCATGTAAAAACATGAAGCTCAATAGCTTGTTCCCAAACTTTTCCTCTTCCAATTTGCCCTTCACAATTTGCCTCCCTTGAATTTCCAAAAACTTTATTTTTTTACTGAAATTACAAAAGAAGGGCCTTTCTTCGTGCACATAGTATTTCAAATATATCTAGCAGCATTCATGCCCTTAATATGTCAAACAACATAACACCAACTCATATCGTTTTATATGTTAGACCACATGACTTAATCTATCAAACTGGCCATCAAAATATGTATGAAAATTGAAGAATCCCAATTGTAGAATCCCCCTTCTATTTCCAATATATCTTGTTTGCAAGAATGTCATCCCAGAAAGTACACACGTGTGTTGCAGTCATTTTTTGTTGTGTTGCTTCAATAGAGTTTTCAACGTAAATGGAAGAAAAACCAATCATATATCAAAGGTTATAGAGATGATTTTTACTCCTCTTATTACAACAGAGGTTTGGTTCACCTTTTCATTGTCACGGGATTTTGTTACAGTGAAATAGCAGTCTTCTAAATTTTTCATCAATTTGCCCATAGATTAATGAGATCTTTTTTATGATCGGATGGAAAAATTCATTAAATTGGATACTAGAAAAAATCAAGTCTTTTACATTTTGTAACCAAATATTTTAGGAACTCGAATTTGCTTTTTGTTTTAGGATAGAGCAAAAATCATGAGTCGCAATGCAGATTTGTTTGGTGGTTTCAAATTTTCCTTCAATTTCTTAATCTTTCGGATGAGACACTACTTATTTTTCTTTGAAGAGTTTCTCGTGAATTTTTTGTCAATAAATTCATAAATACCCTTTTCCCAATTCTAAGGAATGTACTGTTTAGTTGATTACATTTTCCTTTGAGCAACTCGCCGAAAAGCATCGGCAACGCTATTTTTCCATAATCTTGCTACTTCATTATATTTTGCATTTAATGTTTATATTCAGTGTTTTTCAGTTAAAGGTACTCATGACATTTGCAAATGCATGTTTGATACTTGTACAAATCATTCATATGTTATAATTGCTTTTAGTTGCGTTACTAGTAAAAACTAATCATCAAGCAGTTTCAAACCATGTTTATTTACGTGACAACAAAATTTAAAGTAATAGTACATTAAAAGTCTTAAAACTGAAACTTTGAAAATATGCAATCAACTCTTAAAATTTGTTTAATTCATGCAATCAAGTACCTTTGTTAGCTCTATCTAATTTGTCTAACAAAAATGTTAACGTGTCTTTTAAGATAAAAAAATTGAGGCAACAGGACACTGTCATGGTAACCAATGGGAGCCGCATAAAGAAAAGGCTAAAAATTTCCATAACCAAGACGAAGTCGCCAAAAAAAACCATTCGAAACCTTCGGAAATCACTGCAACAAAAGAAATTAGGTTCCTACAACCAGCTAGCTGCTTCAAAATCAGACCCGTGAAAACATTCTGCTCACCAACAATCAGTCCAGAAGCATAAACAATAGAAAGGTCAAGAACACAAATCGTCATTGATATCTCCTCTGAAGATGATTTCACAGACGCCGTCACGTGAAGAGCGCGAACAAGCGAAAAACTGAAAGAGCAACATGCAAGGTGGGGTATTTGAAGAAAGGAGCGGTCGCCTTCGCCATCAAGGGATGCCAATCTTCAAATTGCACAATGGTGGCGTGACTAATTGCCACCACTGTGAGAGGGTCGGTAAGCCCTCACGTCGGTGTTGCGAGGGTCGTGCAGTGGATAAAGTAGCCAGGCCCTGACCTCAAGCATGGCAACTTCACCGATGAAGAAGATGAACCACCGTCAAGTTCCACAGATTACTTAAGCACAAGTATGTTTCTCCTCCATCAATTTCAAATCTTTCCCTCATTTTCCCTTTCTGTTTTTTCTTGCAAAATCCTTACTCCAACAAGTTTCATGGTCTCTGTTTAATTTTCTTTATGTGATTCCAGATGTGTTTCTTACTACATGGTTCCCGAATTGATTATAAAATATAGTGGTAAACATATCATTGCAAATGTATATACTTGTAAATGTATATTATAATGTTGTAAATAAGTCTATTATCTCAACACTAAAAATCCTTGTATACAAAAATTACCAAAATCGTAACCTGAGAATGAATTTTCAGATATATCATCTATAGATAAATATCTGATAACTATTTTTCTATACAATTTCGTGATTATGAATATATTTGATAAATTTTAATTACTCTTTTGAAATGAAGTCAATTAGTTTCGTGGTCTTTATTCCTGAACATACTTTATTTTTCTAATCCCAAAAATAGGATCTTAAAAATAATTTATTGTTAATGTCATTTACTTTATCAAAATAGTACGTTTGTTTTAAATAACGTAAGACAAATAAAGCTCTTATTTATATTCTCATTAACGAACACCTCTACTCAAAATAGTGCATTTAAATATGCATCACTTTCCACATTTTTAATGATAACTTAGACTCCATTGACTTTTGATACTGTTCATTTGTTATGCTAGTTAGGATTCTCTTCTTTCTCAAATTCGAGATAGAAGTACACCATCAATAAGTGTTATCTACTTTATCATTGCATGAAAAGACATTTCGAACAATGTCATTAAACAAATATTCCGTTCTTAATAATTTGATGAGTAGATACCCTCTCTTGGAAGTCATATGCCTGGATCAAACACTTCGTTTTGAAGTATTAGCATTCGTAGAGTAAAATTATCCTCTGTTATGAAAAGTCTGTAGAACAAAAATCAATTATGTATAGAGGGTTCTGTTACACGGTTACACTTACATCATAAATAAATATGAAAGCCACATCAGCGACTTGACAGTGTTAACCATTAACTAACAATTGACGACAAAGGATAGGAGACTAAATCACACAAAGCGTAATACTTAGGGGACAAAATTCGTACTTAACCCAACTTCAAAAATATAGGAACCAGGATAGCCAATCATCACAAATGAATGGAGGTCTCATTTATCATATCAAACAACCCATAAGAAGTCGATATTAGAAAAGAATAAAGAATGAGAAGACCTCACAAGAAATCAGAAGAAGGATGCAAAATCAAACATTTGCATCAAACAAATTAGTGGGAAAAGCATGGCCCCTAACAATTTATAGATGTCGGGTGAAAGTGCTCTGTCAAACATTATTTTTTGTAATTTGTTGTTGCGTTGAAGTTAGCAAAGGAGTATCCTCGTCACAATATTATCAGGTAAAGATATATATCAATCATCAATAAACAAGAAATTGCTCCTCAATTATGTCCTACAATCAGGCAAGAACAGCAATGAACTGAAAGAGCTCTTTCGCTGGTAGGAATGGCAAGTTCTGTGGACTCAAGACCGGCAATAATTTTAATCTCAAACGAGAAAGAGAAGATGAACTCACATTCACTGACTAAGACAAGTAGAGAAAATTCTTACCTTGTTGCTGTCAAGCACATCTACGGCTTCTTGAATCCATAATCTGCTTCGCTTTTGAGGCTTCTTTTGATTTTCTAAACGGACAATTTCCCTTCCAAGATCTCTTAATTGATCATGCATCATTAGATTGCCATCTTTGTCAACTTTAATTAGAGACATTTGGCTCAATATATCAATCCCCTTCTTTGGGAAGAAGCCACAGGAATCCCACATATAAGTTGGAGTTTTTTTAGATGATCCAATAAAAAAACATGCAATATCCAAAAATATTTGTTGCTCGTCATAATCTAATGCATCATAACTTATCCGCAACTTCTCTTGCACTTTTCTATGGGGCACATTCCTTAATTTGTTTAAGGTTTCTTTCCATACTTCTTTTGTCTTTCCACACACAAGTGAACCAATAACTACAAGAGCTAAAGGAAGCCCCCCAGTAGTAGATACGATATCACAAGAGATTAACTCATAATCACTCGGAGGAGAATCCTTTCCAAATGCATGTCTACTAAATAACATCAACGATTGATCCAAGGGCAACTCGTTGAGTTGATACATGTGGATTGTCCTAGCCTCATCAAGAATTCTCTTGTCTCTAGTTGTGATGATGATTATACTTCCTGCTTTGAACCATCTACCATCTCCAATCAAAGCATTCAAGTGAGTATTATCATCCACATCATCAAGGAGAACGAGGATTTTCTTACTTGTAAATTGAGATTCGATGACACCAATTCCTTCGTCGACATTAGACACTTCATCTTGACTTCTAAGAATATCATAAATAAGCTGCTTTTGTATGCATTCAATACCCTTTCTCCGAGATGTTTCTCGAATATCTGCAATGAAGCTACGGTACTCAAAATGACCAGAGAGTTTGTTGTATAATACCTTTGCAAGAGTTGTTTTACCAATACCGCCCATTCCATAAATTCCAATAACACTAGCATTAGTGAATTCACCATCTATGTTGCCCATAATCCGTTCCACATGATCATCAATTCCCACCAACTGTGCAGGAACATTTAAGAGAAAAAGTCCTTTTAACTCGCTCATAACTTTTCTAACAACAATTTTAACCAATGCTCCTTCATGCCTGCCAATAACAGTATAAGTTTCAATATATGATAGCAATATGTATATTCTTTTTCAAGTAAGATCTAGTTAGAGAAAGTAAACAGTTTTTTGGTAGAGAATGATGTACCCATTGTCAATTTTTTCTGATTCCCATCCTAGCATGGAACCGACTTCTTTGAGCACTGCTTCCCATTCCTTCACAACCATTTCATCCGAATTCTCATTATGTGCATTGATAGCTTCTCGCCATCTCCCTGTAAGATGTCGCATTTGCAAGGCTTCCACTTTGTAAAATATGGGCAACACTATTTGCCCTTTGCTTCTCTTGCACTTCAACATTTGAGCTAGCTCGCGAAGGCACCATTTACTGGAAGCGTAGTTCTTGGAGATAATAGGGATCGAGATCTTAGACTGCATAATAGTGCAGAGAAGCTCCGAACCAATCTCTGTACCAACACGGAGCTCATTGTCGTCTCTAAACACGCGAACTCCTGCATCAACAAGACTAGTATAGAGATAATCAGTGAACCCTTTACCAGTATCTTTTCCTCTAAAACTCAAGAACACTTGGCACTCATTTTCTTTCGGCGTTTCGGTTCCGCCTTCGTACTCATCTACATGTGGAGAGGTGGATGAGGAAGACGCCTCGTAGATTGGATCTTCTGAAGGAGTGGGTTCTTTCCTTTTCATCTCGAGAGGATTGATTCTAATACAAAGCCAGTAAAAGGAATTGATAGAGCAGAGTCTCAGAAGAAGAAAGAGATGGAATCCCAGATCTGGAAATCGCAAAAAAAAACAGAACTCAATTCAGAACACGTCAGAGGAAAACAGAGCAATCAAAGCAGGAAAGTGAGAAGAGGAGAGGATAAAGCAGCCGTGGATTACCAGAAGAGTGCTTGAACAACAACAATCCACCCACTGCTGCGATCTCCCCCGATTCTCAACCTTCGACGTTGAATTACCCGCCCCCAACCTTAACGGGCGTGCTTGAATGATGCTGAGTTCTTGCTACTCAACGGTCCAAGACTCTTTTAACTGATCGAACGTTGCGATTCACGCTGCACGGAGAGGGCAATTGTTGCAAGAGTTAGTTTCCACAGCATCCTGCGGAGGGTGCTTAGAGCCCACGCAGGCGTTTTGTTTGGAAGCGAGCACGACTTGCTTTTTCTATTAATAAAACAAATAGAAAATAAAAGGTAAAGGTCAATTATCGCAGGCGTAAATTCCGCAGGAAGGTGCTTACTGCGTGGAGCCTGCCTATTGCGTGATGGGCTTCTTGATCCGACTTGCCTTTTCAAATGATTAAAAAATAGAAAAGAAAACCAATCAGCAATACCGATGCTCCTGGTTGGGAAAGCATACTCTCCACCGACTAGTTTAATAATTAATTAGATTGTGATAATGCCTCCTTGTCTTTCCACGATGGATGTACAGGGTTAATGACCGATCCGATTTTTATGATATCACGAAGGACCAATGATGACGGTACGTGTATTAGCATATAAATTGTGAGGAAGAAACTTATTTTATCAGAAAAATCAGAAGACGACCACCAAATTCATTCATAGAGTTAATCTTGTTGTTGCTACTTAAGGTCAATTGATGCACACATTTTACGAAAGACTAGGCTTGGGTGAAACGCCACGTCCCAATTTGAATAAAGATACAAGCCTACGAGCATATTAGGACATGTGATATATCAACAATGGTCGGAGAATTTATAATATATGGACATCACATTATTATGATACCTCACAATCGATTGATAGCAAATAGGGGAGATTTTGTTTGTCCTTACTTAGGTAAGTCAAATGATTACGACGATCTTATTTACACAATCAATAACTAGCTGAGTTGCGGTGCAACGTTAAATCCATCTTATTATGTAAACAACATGATTCTATCGACTCTTTTTTTTTTTTTTTCCTTTTCACAAATTCACAAAGCATTATAGTTGGCTTCTTTCAAGTAGGCGGACTCTCGAGTTTATATCTAAGAATACGTGTTAATGCCATGCCATCTATGCCCCAACCAAAACAATCAAAACTTGGTGATTAACGTTCTTGGATAGATTAGGAACAGTGAAATCCATAGATCTGAAGCTTCAAGCATATGCATGTACAATTCTGTAAATTGACCTTACGAATATGACCCCCTCTACTTTTGCTCCCAACAAGACTGTTAAATTATGTCTCGAAACGCGATTCGTTTGGATAAAATTTTTATTATTTGATCGTGGGATTGCACGAAGGATTACAAAAGAGGAAATAATAGAAAAAAGAAAAAAAAGGTAAAGCCTCTGTTACCTGCAGCGTTCATCTTCGAAGAATGAAGCTGATCGTGGGGGCCCAGTGGGCACACGTATAAGAGGATGCGAATTTCTTCTTCGGAAGCTTGCCGAAAGCTGTACTCCTCGTGGGGCCCAGCACACACAATATTTTCTCCAATATTAAAGCAAGTGTAGTTCTCGGCACGTAAAGCCAACGTTGGTGGGCCCAAGGTCAAAGTTTGACCTTTGGGCACACATAAATAAGAACAGAATACATTCTTTTCGTGCGTGTGCGGACTGCCAAAACCCTACGAAGCCGCATGTCCACGATCTCTGAAGCCGCATGTCCTAAAGCCAAGCGAAGCCGTACGTAGAGCGTATTGTGCCGTGAGTTTATATTCAAGTGAGTTATTTATTTACAAAAACTTTGGGTTTAAGGTTAAATCTAAGTGTGGAAAACACTCGGCGTATAGCGATTGAACTCGATTCTTCGATAATCTTTGAATTATTTCTTCTTGCTTTCTCTCCGTAGATGTAGGTATCGATCTTCCTGACCGAACCACGTAAATTTCTAGTCTCCTTATTTTTTTCGTTTATTTCTCTAATGATTTCACGTTGACGTAAATTGCAAGATCTTGTCGACAGAGACAACTTGCTTTTATGGAGAGAACAGCTAAGGGCTTTGATTGAAGTTTGAGATCTAGCATGACTTGACTTGCTCATTCCATTAATAAGAAAAAAATTGAAAAAAAAATAAAATTCTAACGGGCAATACTTATACCCTCTCGAAGGCTCTGTTCGTTTCGCGAAAAATATGGCGTTTTTGGAAAATATTTTTTAATAAGTTATTTTTCAAGAAAATAATTGTATTTTCTACTATTCGATTGAAATCGAAAATGAACTAGATTTTTTTTTTCGTTGTTTGATAAAAAAAATATTTTCCTCCATGCACCCCTTTCTAATATTTTTTGTTAGTTATTTTAAAAATCAAATTTTAATTATTTTTATTCTTTTTCTTTTAATAATTTTTATATTATATTTTTGAAAAATTGATTCATTTAATTATTTTTATTATGTTTCCTTTTCTTTTCTTCTTCTTCTTCTTCTTCATTTGCCGGTCACCGAGATGCGAGCTTGGCCTTGCTAGATCTGGACAATTTTGCGAGCTCGAGTCTCGCCCAAGGTCGCTAAATTTGGTGGAGTTTGAGCAAGCTCGAGCCTTGCGGCACGTGGGCCGGATTTTAGCTCGCTTGTGGCTGGTTGCTAGCAACTGCCATGGTCAGCGACTAGCCAAATCCAAGGAAGAAGAAGAAAATGCAAGAAAGAAAAAAAAAAGAAAATTCAATTTAAAAAAAATATAAAAAAGAAAATATAAAAGTAGAATGAAAATTAGTTTGGTGAAAGAAACTGAGGTAGAAAAGCTTATGGAAAATTTTTTCTACTTTTGAAAGTGTTTTTTCCAATAATGGAAAATGTTTTCTTTGAATTATCATTTTCCGTGAAACAAATGCCGGAAAATCCAAAATATTTTCTTGAAAGTTATTTTCCGTAAACGAACGAAACCTTAGTATTAGTAAATGTTCAGATATTCCAATAAGGAAAGTTTGTTATTTTCAATCTACAATTTGACCCTTTTTTTTTAATGTTCAAAAGATATTCCCGTAGAAAACTAATTATCAAAACAAATATCTCTGAAAACCAATTTCTCAAACTAGATTTCCCTGTAATACATTATACATAGAGATTATCTAGTCATCGCCTCCCCACTCATGCTTTTATCTCTCTCCTTAAATTAATATATATATATATATATTTTATATTTACATTTCACATAAATTTTATTCTTTACTGTCGGCCTACGGGTTCTCCACAGTGGAATAATAATCCAGTGATGTCATTTGCCTTTTAATTTCATTTGGGTTGAACTTTTTATTTCATGTTGACATTCTCGGCCAACGGGTTCTCCATTAACATGTATTTTTTTTTTCTTTAGCACAATCGTAAGCTTCTTTAGAACTTGAAATGACTGGAGGATATAAAAAAGTTCAGTGGCTTAGTATTTGATTGTCTAATCGCACCTCATTATTGTAGTATCAAAATCTTACGAGTAACAAAATTGAACATTATAACACGGATCAAGTGATTAGAAAAGAAAATTTGATATGTTCGCCATAAGGGTAATTGGTTCACTTAGAAATCGAGAACTAAATTAGGAGGATCGATTTCTCATATCTAGAATCGAGAATCGGACCACCTGATCTTAAAATTGGACTAACTGGTCCCCTGGAGGTCCAACGGAATTAATGGATGATTAACTCAAAGAAGAAATTAGAGAGGATGGCCAACGGAGGGCTGAGGTCGGAGGTGAACCACCGGGCGAGGGGGAAGTGGAGGGCGGAGATGATGGGGACGTTGTCGAAATGACTGATTTCACAGACGTCCTCGATGTCTGGCGGGAGTTTGGGGGCGCGGAGAGGGTTTGGATATCGAAGCTGTAAGAATTATTGTGGCCCACATGATATGATTTATTAAATGGTTTAATAATTATTGAAATGCTATAAATAATTATTGGTTATGAGAAGTTGCGACTCCAATAAAACGAAAGGGTATATCGCTTTGATGGAAGCGCATTTTCAACGAACGTACAAATAGAGTCGGTCTCTCCACCCACAATGAACAACAATAACTGAAAGAAATTGAGTATTCTCTCCTCCATCGATAGAGTACATTAAAGTATAGTGGGTTAAGGGAGAGAAATCGGATTTCTTCTTTTGGTTCGAGTTCTTCGGTTTTCTACAACGATCATCACAAGTGCTGTGTATGGAGAAAAAGGTATGTCTTCATCCATTTGTGAAAATCATGAAGATCAAAGATCGCTGCTTTACTTTGAATTTCCGCATCAAAGTATGATATGTATATTCTATCAGTTGGTATCAGAGCCATGGTTTATGATCTCATGATTTTTCCATTTATAGAAATCTCATGATTTTTCCATTTATAGAAATATTATGATTTATGTTTGATGATTCGTTAAACGATCCTGTTCGTACTATTTGTTGTTGTCAAAATGTTACGGATGGTTATGTCGAAGAAAATCTGAATGATGGAAGTTCTCATGGAGAAAAATGTCGAAAATGAAAGAATTCGGGCGAAAAAAAGGGACGAAACGACGAAAAATGGCGAAGAAGAACGCCTCGGTCGCGCGGTGAAGAAGGCGCGTGGGTCCACGCGCGCGCTGCAGTCGCAGGCGCGTGGAACCCACGCGCCACGCGCCTTCACGCGCGGGCCAACTGCTGGCGCGTGGAGTCCACACGTGCGCCCCTCGCGGCTTTGCTAGGCACGTGAGTCGCACGCGCCTGCGCGTTGGACGCGCGCGTGCGGGGCATGCGCCTGACGCCCGCGCGGCGCGTGCTCGGCACGTGCCTGACGTCCCCGCGTGGCATTTTTACGCTTTTGCCCCTCCCATGGCTCCTAATTACCGTTTTGCCCTTCTTTTGATGGTTATTTACAATTATGCCCCTGTTTAATTTATAATTACGATTCTGCCATTACTGATTATTTACCATTTTGCCCCTGGATTATAAATTTATGATTCTGCCCTTATGGAATTATGATTTTACGATTTTACCCTTATGCTTTGATTACGGTTTTGTCCTTGTGTGCAATTTGGTAAATATTTATATTTTACAATATTAAAAATTCATATTATGAATGGTTTGTAGTCACCAAAGTGGCCAAACCTTGAAGTCTTTTGAATTTTTTTAATATTGTAAATTGTTTTATTCAATTACCCATGATTAATTGATGCTATATATATGAAATTGATATGTTGCATATCATTATTGGTGTTATGGGTATATTGAAGTTCATTTATTATAAGAACTTAGGGATTAACCCAAAGGTTAATTATTTTCGTATAATTCATGAACATGATAGTTGGTAATTAATATGACTTGTTAAATTTGTTTGTATATCCAAAGATAGCAAATAAATTTTAATAAGAAATATTTACAATTACCAAATAAAATTTATTAGCATCATTATGGTTTATATATATATTTGTATATCATAGGATCGCTCAAAGGAGAACTATGATGTACATGTGTAGTTTAGTTTGAATCGATTAGGTGATATTCTCAAGGCATTAATGTATGAGTATTTTCTTGCACATTTGCGTATCACGTACTGTTTCACTCCATTTGCATGCTTCGTCTGTTCCCTTATTCAATGGGATAAATTTTCCTGATTGGAGTGAACAAGTCCAATTTCACTTAGGTGTCCTGGATCTTGATTTAGCACTTCAAGCTGAGAAACCAGCTGCTATTACTGATGAAAGTACCAATGATGAAAAGTCTTTCCATAAAGCTTGGGAAAGATCGAATAGATTAAGCTTAATGTTCATGCGAATGACAGTTGCAAACAACTGAAAGACTTCTCTTCCTAAGACTAACAATGCTAAGGAATTTATTAAATTTGTGGAAAAGCGTTCTCAAACTACTGATAAGTCACTTGCTGGTACATTGATGTCGCGTACCATGCATGAGCATATACTTGAGATGACGAATTTAGCAGCAAAGTTAAGGACTTTGGGAATGAATGTGGATGAGTACTTTTTAGTACAGTTTATACTTAATTCCTTGCCTCATGAGCAATATGGGCCATTTCAAATGAATTACAACATTATAAAGGATAAGTGGAATGTAAATGAATTGGCCAGTATGCTAGTTCAAGAGGAAACAAGGATAAAGAATCAAAAGGTTCATTCTGTTCATCTTTCAAGTCATCAAGAAGTTCGAAAGAATTTCAAGAGGAAAGGTGGAAGGAGCAAGAAGAAAGGACTACACGTCCCGAATGATTCTTCAAAGGCTTCTCAAATCCACAAGAAGGAACACAATCTTATTAAGTGTCATTTTTGCAACAAAATTGGACACTTGAAGAAAGATTGTCTGAAATGTAAAGCTTGGTTCGAAAAGAAAGATAAGCCTTGTGCTTTAGTAGGTTTTGAATCAAACTTTACTGAAGTTCCTCATAATACTTGGTGGATTGATACTGGTGCCACCACTCATGTGTCAAATACGATGCAGAGATTTCTTACGATCCAAACTATAAAGCCAAATGAAAGTTATGTGATTACGGGGAATAGAAACAAAGCTCCAGTTGAAGGCATTGGCACTTATCGTTTGATCTTAGATACTGGGCATTATTTGGATTTGTTTCGAACCCTTTATGTACCTACATTTTCTCGCAATTTAGTTTCTTTGCCAAGACTTGATGTAGCGGGATTTTATTATAAGTTTGGATCTGAATCTTTCAGTTTATTTAAGAGTGATACTCTTATTGGAATTGGAATTTTATGTGATGGTCTCTACAAATTTAGACTTGATAATACTTTTGTTGAGACATTAATGACCTTGCATCATAATGTTGGCACTAAACGAAGTTTGGTGGATGAAAATTCTGCTTACTTGTGGCATAAGCGTTTGGGTCATATATCCAAGGAAAGAATGCAAAGATTAGTGAAGAATGAAATTCTTCCAAATTTGGATTTTACTGACCTTGGAGTGTGTATTGATTGTATTAAAGGTAAACAAACAAAGCATACTAAGAAAGGTGCCGGAAGAAGCAAAGAACTTCTTGAAATTATACATACTGACATATGTGGTCCTTTTGATGTTCCATCTTTTGGTAAGGAAAGCTATTTCATAACCTTTATTGATGATTTTTCACGTTATGGTTACATTTATCTATTGCATGATAAGTCTCAATCAGAGAATGTACTTGAAGTGTATATTAAAGAGGTTGAGAGGCAATTAGATAGAAAGGTGAAAATAATAAGATTAGATAGATGCGGTGAATATTATGGAAAGTATAATGAATCGGGACAATGTCCAAGTCCATTTGCTAAATTCCTCGAAACACATGGCATTTGTGCTCAATACACAATGCCAGGTACACCACAACAAAATGGTGTAGCAGAAAGGCGTAATCGTACTTTAATGGAAATGGTTAGGAGTATGGTGAGTTATTCATCTTTACCCTTATCTTTGTGGATGTATGCTTTAAAGACTTCTATGTATGTATTAAACAGGATTCCTAGTAAGGCAGTTCCAAAGACTCCCTTTGAACTGTGGACGGAAGGAAACCTAGTTTACGACACTGCATGTTTGGGGTTGTCAAGCGAAGTAAGAATTTACAATCCACATGAAAGGAAATTGGATTCAAGAACGACCAGGGTTATTTCATTGGTTATGCGAGAGAAATCCAAAGGGTATAAGTTTTATTGTCCTAATCATAGTACAAGAATTGTTGAATCTGGAAATGCTAGGTTCATTGAGAATGGTGACATTAGTGGGAGTGAAAGAATGCGTGATGCTTGCATTCAAGAAGTAAGGGTAGAAGTTCCTATACCCGAAGCTTCTAAAGTTGTTGTTCCCGATATTATAGTACAACCTAACAATAATCAAGAACAACAAATTAATGAACAAACACTCCATAATGAAGATGTCAATATTGAACCTCCAATAGCTGAGTCACAAGAAATAGCATTAAGAAGATCTCAAAGAGAAAGGAGGTCGGCTATTTCGATGACTATATGGTTTATCTACAAGAGTCGAAATTGACTTAGGAATTGGAAATGATCCAGATTCATTTTCCCAAGCCATGGAATGTGAAGATTCTAATGAATGGTTTAATGCCATGGAAGAAGAGTTAAAATCCATGCATCAAAATCAAGTTTGGGATATTGTTGAATTGCCTAAAGGATGTAAAAATGTTGGGTGTAAATGGGTCTTTAAGACCAAGCGCGACTCAAAAGGCAATATTGAACGACATAAAGCCAGACTTGTTGCAAAGGGTTTTACACAAAAGGAAGGCATTGACTATAAAGAGACATTTTCACCAGTCTCTAAGAAGGACTCACTTAGAATCATTATGGCTTTGGTAGCTCATTATGACTTGGAGTTACACCAAATGGATGTAAAAACCGCATTTCTTAATGGGAATTTAGAAGAAGAGGTTTATATGGACCAACCCGAAGGCTTTTTAGTTAAAGGAAAGGAACACATGGTATGTAAATTAAAGAAATCAATATATGGACTTAAACAAGCTTCCCGACAATGGTATCTTAAGTTTAACGATACCATAACTTCATTTGGATTTAAGGAAAACACCGTTGATCGGTGTATATATATGAAGATTAGTGGGAGCAAGTTTATTTTTCTAGTTCTCGTATGTTGATGATATTTTGCTTGTTGCTAATGATCTTGGTTTGTTACATGAAACCAAGAAGTTTCTCTCTAAGAATTTTGAAATGAAGGATATGGGAGAGGCAACATATGTGATAGGAATAGAAATATTCCGTGATAGATCACAAGGATTATTAGGATTGTCTCGTAAAGCCTACATTGAGAAAATTTTAGAGAGATTCAATATGAGTAAATGTTCAGCGGAATAGTTCCAATTCGAAAGGTGATAAATTTAGCCTTATGCAATGTCCGAAAGTCCGAAAAGTGAATTGGAACAAGAACAAATGAAAAATATTCCTTATGCATCTGTTGTGGGGAGCTTAATGTATGCACAAACTTGCACCAGACCAGACATCAATTTTGCTGTTGGAATGCTGGGCAGGTATCAAAGTAATCCTGGAATAGATCATTGGAAAGCTGCAAAGAAAGTTCTTAGATACTTGTAAGGAACGAAGAATCATATGCTCACTTATAAAAGATCCGATCATCTTGAGGTGATTGGATATTCGATCAGACTTAGCCGGATGTGTTGATACAAGAAAATCAACGTTTGGTTACTTGTTTCTTAAGGCGGAGGGGCAATTTCATGGAAGAGTGCGAAGCAGTCCGTTATTGCTGCATCTACTATGGAAGCTGAATTTGTGGCATGCTTTGAGGCCACTATTCATGGATTATGGCTGTGGAATTTTATTTCGGGGCTTGTGATTGTCGACAAGTATTGCCAAGCCGCTGAAAATTTATTGTGATAACTCGCAGCGGTGTTCTTCTCTAAGAACGACAAGTATTCTAAGGGTGCTAAGCATATGGAGATCAAATACTTGTCTGTCAAGGAAGAAGTTCAAAACAAAGAGTGTCAATTGAGCACATTAGCACCAATCTTATGATAGCAGATCCCTTAACAAAAGGACTGCCGCCCAAAATATTTAATGAGCATGTTGAAAAGATGGGCATTATTGGACGTCGTTAATGTTTGTATTATGATTATATTAAGTTTATGTATTTGACACTTTGAGCTCACTTACGTGTTTCTGATATTTCCTATTTTCTATTTAGTTTACATTATAGAAATAGATTAATGTTAAACAGGATAGTTTCTAAAGAAACATTATGGTTGGACTATTACTGTACTTCTCATTTATGGATCATGTTAAGTAAAGTGCTATAGTTGTAGTACATAGAAGAGACTATGTCGATTAATGACATACAACCGCTATGACTCACATTAGTTTTCTTTACTTAATTGTGATTATTATGTGATAGCCAATTTAATGAAATTTTATAGCATGATGTTATTGTGCACATTATAGTCTTTATTAAACCATGAAAGGAAAATCATATGGGCCAAGTGGGAAAATGTAAGAATTATTGTGGCCCACATGATATGATTTATTAAATGATTTAATAATTATTGAAATGCTATTAAATAATTATTGGTTATGAGAAGTTGCGACTCCAATAAAACGAAAGGGTATATCGCTTTGATGGAAGGCACCTTTTCAACGAACGTACAAATAGAGTCCGGTCTTCTCTCCACCCACAATGAACAACAATAACTGAAAGAAATTGAGTATTCTCTCCTCCATCAAAGTATAGTGGGTTAAGGGAGAGAAATCGGATTTCTTCTTTTGGTTCGAGTTCTTCGGTTTTCTACAACGATCATCACAAGTGCAACGCTATGGAGAAAGGTATGTCTTCATCCATTTGTGAAAATCATGAAGATCAAAGATCGCTGTTTTACTTTGAATTTCCGCATCAAAGTATGATATGTATATTCTATCAGAAGCAAGTACACACCGGCCGTAGGTGATTTAAAAACTCCGGAACATTTCCAGCTAATTACGTTTCTATCTTTGTCAGGAGCGTCTTTTCGATCAATGGCGCGAGATTCTATTTTTCCGATTATATTTTTCATGGACTAACGTATAAAGCACCAATGTAAATGTGGGCACAGAGGGAGGACAATCTGGGGAGAGCGAAGCTGAAGCAAAGAGCCAACGTCTCTTTCTGTGGGAGACTTGTACTTTGAGGCAAAAGATGTCTCTTTTAAGTGCCAGAGCTCCACCGCCCAAAGACATTACCATTTCGTACAGGTAAAAGAGAGAACAGATTCTGGACACGCAAACCCAATCGGTAAACAAGTCGGAAGTTCGAAAACGGAGATGACAATGGTCAAATTTTCAAAGCTCAAAACGAACACGGTGAGGGCGAGTCCGCTTTGGGAGGCCGGGATGGCGGAGGTACACCGTCCAGGTGCGGAAGCACGTGCCTCTGCGCTGGGTAGGAAAATAGCCCTACCTATAGAGGTAGAGACTCCATGGAGGTGAAGGATATGAAGGAAAATGTTTTTTTATGTTATTTTTATGAAAAAGTTGATCCAGTCTAGGTGGTCCGATTCCCGCCATAGAATCAGAAATCAGACCGTCCATCTTTGATTCCAATTTTATGAAACCGGAAACCGAACTAGCGCCGTTGGGAAGTACTCAGAACCAGTTAGTCAAATCGGTTCTCGATTCAGATGGTTCTTGTTGCACACTCTTAGTTCACCATCCCAAAAATAGAAAGAAAAGAAAATCCATTGAGTTATATCATACACAAATTTCAAAGTAATTTGGCGTTGAAAGTTTTAATACATGGGTAAAACCTTGTTGCTCGGAGTCCACATTGTACAACCACAATCACATGTCCTCCGAGAAGATTTAAATAAATTCCTTTTATTTGAGACGTGCAGAATGCTTGAAATGCATTACCTTGATTTTGCATTATGATTGGATGGATAGTTAATAGAATCAAATACCAAAAAAGAGTTATACCAATGCCACTATTTGATTTCATTAGTTGAAGATCTTGTTTCAATTAGTATCAATTGGTGTTGAGAAACAGCCTAGCCTACCAATAATAATCAGACGCCCAGCATCCTAATCCAGTTCAAATATTACTGTATTAGGCCACTTCAACTGAGCTTTTATTGTCCCTATTGATAGCAGTCACACCAATTTGAGTTTGTGTAATACTTATCCACTAGTGTAATAATCTCCAAACATAAGCAGTGTCAGGTCAAATAAATATTTGACACCTAATACTGACATACATTTCGAGTTACTAATTTTCCTCTATCTTTTTTTTTTCTTTTTTCCAAGGTAGTCTTGAGAGGCATGGAATTTGAAAGTACATGAAAAAAGCAACCACAAAAAATGAGTCCGCGATCACTTACGTCCATCGATAAGTGTCTGGCTGTAGATGAACACAATTAAAGCTTCTACTTAAGATCCAAATAAATTATTAAGGAAAGATGTCAATCAAGCTTATGGTCCAAATGTGATGTACTTAATTAGTACGTTCATGATGGGTGTGATTGGAATGCACCATTTTGTCTTGATACGCTACGATGGAAAGACACCATTTGAAAGGGTATGAGGGAGTCATATAAAAGACTCTTGGATGACAACCGTTGTGATGGTTGGCAAAACATATGCTCCGAAATTCCTCTCCTCGGTTTGTCTCATTTCCATCAAAGAAGAAGGAAGGCGTACCATTTCACTTTTACAAGAACAATCGGCATTTACGTTGTGGAAATCGGGTGTTTTCCTCGTGATTGCATTCAGACTAATGTGAAGTATTTTTGTTCGTGATTCAGGTTAATTGTTGTTTGTGAATCGGATAAAGGTAAGTCGTCTTCCGTCGACTTGAATTCCAACATTGGTATCAAAGCCCGGTCGCGATTTCTGCCTTGTTTTTTCACTGAATTTTTTCATTTACTAATTGATATTGAGATCAAGAGTATGAAATCTACACTGTTTGGATGTTTATTGCTCGGAATTGTGATCTGAATTGTCGAAAATGAACCGAAGCGAAGAACGAGTTCGGGGTCGTGTACACCTGAACGGTTTTTGCCATTTTTTCGAAATATTTTTTCTGCCAAAATCAATTTTGAAATATGCAGGGTGAAAGTACTTCTCGAGACGAGTCCGATGGTGGGTCGAGCGTCGCCAGAGGAGGGTGGACACGCCCACATGCGCGGCCAGAAGCCACGATGCGTGGGCGCCACGCGCTGGGAAAGCCAACGCATGCACGTCATGCGCGCATCGGTGAATCGGCACGTGTTGACGTCACGGATGACGTCATCCCATGGTCGATAACCGCCGGATGACGTCACCGCCGGCGCAGTTGGCAGGCCGGTCGCCAACCAACGACCCGACTGGCGACCTGATCTGACCGTTCACTCGACCCGAGGCCTGACCCGTTGACCCAACCCGTTGACCCAACCCGACCGTTGATCGGTCAACCGGTCGGACCGGTCACCGGTGGGACTGGTGGGACCGGTCGGACCAGCTAGGAGCCTTTTGACTCGTTGGCGCGTGTGCCACATGCGCCGCGCACTTAGGCGGTGGGTGTGGGCGCGTGGGAGCTCCAATTGGAGTGTGGTCGACGGCGTTTGATTTGTATGGGTGTCCCCTACACTGTGGTATAATTATTTTACATTTTTGAATTTTATAAATGTATGAAAATGTGTAAAGCTTGGTTCGATGGTAGCATGTATATAGTTTAATATATTTGCAATTTTATAGTTCCAAGAAAATGAGAACAATGGTAGGAAATCCTTGTTTTTCCGTTACATGTTGAATTGCTGTTTTGATTAGAGTTGCTGCATGATTGTTTTTTATATGTTGGTTCACATCATACTATGCTTTTGTGTTAATGGAAAAATGTAGAAATTACATGAGGTCATGTAATTATTTTTTCTAGTGGGAGTTCGTAGATTGGTAGAATTCGAAAGAGTTTTCACCTATAACTTAAAATTTGTACAAATTAAACTAATTAATGATAATGGAACAATAGTACATATGAGCTGATTGGGAACATAGTGAACTTTCGTTTCTATGTCTTTTGTTGAATTATCATTAATTTAATTTGTCTTTACTGCAAATTAAATATGCGTGTTACTTTATAAAGTGTGCTAGTATTGATTCTGCGTTTGTTATGTCAATGTATTATAGCAATTGATTATGGTATCGGCATCCAAGACCATTGTGGCTGACCTTAATAAGGGTGAGAAGCTGAACGGTGACAGTTATGATATTTGGCACCGAAAGGTTCAGTACATCCTTGAGGAGCAAAAGGTTTTGGAAACCCTCAACCGCACCATGGATGAACCTGAGCATGGAACTTCAGCTTAACATAGTAGAGATCTAGAAGCTTATCAAGCTTGGAAGAAGAAAAATAGCATTGCTCGCATCACGTTACTGAGCTGTATGCAAGATGATCTCATGTGTGAGTTTGAAAGTTATATTAAAGCTCAAGCTATGTGGGTTGCCTTGAAAGATAAGTTTGGGGGTACATCTGCCACTAAGCTTAGGAGACTAACTATCAAGTTTGACATATACCGAAAGTGCTCAAATGTAATGATGAGGCAACATCTTCGGGAGATGTCAAATATGATTCGTGAGCTGAAATTGACAGGTCACTCCCTTACTGATGAACAGTAAGTTCAAGCTGTTATAAGGTCTCTTCCTGACAATTGGGAGCATATAAAGATCAATATGACGTATAATGAAAATATTGTCACTTTTGATGATATAGCACATCATTTGGAATTAGAGGATGAGCGTCTAGAGGCTACGAGATCCTATACCCATGCTTATGTTGCTGAATCGAGTTCACGCAAAGCTTCGGGCTTCAAGCGCAAAATGAATTCTCAATTCAACGACAAAGGGAAGAAGACTGATCAGGCACCTTAGAGGGCTAAGACCTTCCAACGCAAGAGGCGTGGTGGGAAGAAGGACAATGCCAAGATGAAGTGCTACAATTATGGCAAGATGGGTCACTTTGCTCGTGAATGCACTGAGCCGAAAGAGGTACTCTATTATTTCATTACTTTAAGTAATGCTTTCGTTTCTAGCACTGTAATGCTTGTTGAATCTCATTCAATGTGGACTGTAGACTCAGAAGCAACAGACCATGTAGCTAGAGACCGAGAAGCATTTGTGGAGTATCGTCGGATACAACTTGGAAGAAGATGGATATATGTTGGGAATAACTCAAAAGTTGAAGTGAAGGGTATCGGCACATGTAAATTAATTTTACGTGGTGGTCGAAGCCTATTCCTACATGATGTCCTCTATGCTCCGGATATTCGACGAAACTTGGTCTCAGTAGTTGTTCTTCTTAGCCTAGGTTATGTATTAAATTTTCATGGTGATTGTGCTGACATTTTGTATGGAACAGTTTATTATGGTTCAGGTCATATATCGAATGGTTTTATGGTGTTAGACATTGACTATGATCAGTACAATATTAATGTCGATGGTTGTTTTTCTTTAATTGCATTTTCTAGTAATGTTGAAATTGATGCAAGTACTTGGCATGCTAGATTAAGTCACATTGGTTACAAAGAATGTAAAGATTAGCCAGAGAAGGCCTTTTAGGGTCACTTACTAATGTTAATTTACCCGTATGTGAACATTATCTAGTGGGAAAAGCAACTAGAAAACCATTCGATAAAGGGACTAGAGCCGAATTTCCATTATAACTCATTCATTCTGACATTTGTGGTCCTTTGAATGTGAGGGCGAGGCATGGAGCCTCATATTTCATCACTTTTATAGATGACTTCACGCGTTCCGGTTATGTCTTTCTGATCTCCCATAAGTCAGAAGCATTAGATTGCTTTATACTATATATAATGATGGTAGATAATCAGTTGAACAAAACAATAAAGGCATTGAGAACCGATCGTGGACGTGAGTATCTATTTGAGAAATTCAAGGCTCTTTATGATGAAAGAGAATTGTACGACAATTGACTATTCCTGGTACTCCACAACAAAATGGGGTAGTTGAGAGAAGGAATAGAACCCTATTGGAAATGGTTAGGTCTATGATAGTGCAAGCAAATTTACTTATCTCCTATTTGGGGAGATGCATTATTGACTGTTGCTTATGTACTTAACCAAGTGCCCTCAAAATCGGTCACTTCCACCCTTTATGAATTATGGACTGGTAGGAAACCAGACTCGAGTATTCTACGTCCATGGGAATGTGCAGCTTATGTTCATGATTCTTCCCATAAATATGGCAAATTAGGTCCAAGAGGGAAGAAATGTATCTTTATAAGATATTCTGAACACTCCAAATGGTACGTGTTCATAGGTGAACAAGTTGATGGAAGTGTGACCGAAATGGAGTCACGAGATGTCACGTTTTTGGAGAACGATTTTCCTAGTAGAGGTGAGATTGATAAGGATTTCCAATTATATGAGATAGAAGATCCTGATAGCACATCCACTAATATTGTAGAGGGAAATGAAAATTTATCTCAACACACAAGATCTAGTGAGAGTGTTGCATCGTGTCGTGACCAAACTTTTGGGATGCACCACCTAGGGTTTGGCTAATGGATTACTAAGCCTAGACTTAGCTCGGGTTCTCCCAAGTCCATATCAATTCGCGACTTAATGTTCAAGTTTTTTAACATGCAAAAGGATTTTATCTAGGAGTCACCACTAATCTATTTTTGGTGGGTCAATTAGAAACCCAAGTAAAGTAACTGGAGATTTACTTTACTCCTACGAACCAGAGATTGTGAGTTTGGGGACTTGGTTACGCTAGATCTCTCTATTGCCTTTTCGGTACCTTTCCCTTTTATTTAAAAAAAAAATGTTTGGCAAGCAGCTTGAATTGATTTTAATTTACCTCCCTAACATGTGAGGTGATCATGCGGGTGCGCAAACCGCCAATTAAACACCCAAATGAAGCAATGAATAAATTGCATGACTTACCTCACAGCAACGAAAGCATCTGCAATGTTAGCTCAGAATTCACATCGACAATCCTAGATATGATTTCTAATTAACATGCAATCACTCAATTTTGGTTTTCACTTTATTTAATGAGAATCATGCAATGCATGCTACTAATTTAACATGAAATGATATGACGTGGCAATCTGACCTAAACTATATGACATGAATAAACATGCAATCTATCCTGAAGTATGAAATGAATTTATTCTAAATTTATTTGTATTTTCCATGAAATTCGAAATTAAAGAAATGCAACAATTAAATATGCAATCTAAATTAATCAAATGACGTAATTATAATGGCGAGCAATTTCTAACTAAATGAACTTAGCAACAATCACTAGATGACTTTACCAAAAAAAAAAAAAAAAAAAACAATCACTAGATGACGAAAATTTCATAAACCTAATCCTACATGATGTGTGCATGATTTTTTTTTTTTTTTTTGTATTTTTTTATGAAAATTCCTAATTAAAATCACTAAAGATAAAAATTTAACTAAAGTGAAAAATAAATTTAAATGCTATCTATTCTAAATGCCTTCTAAACATGCATTTAAAAAAAAAAAATAACTAACCTATCATGCAATCAATTCTAATCTATATGGAATGCAAATGCAATCTTTTTTTTTTTTTTTGTGTATTTTCGGGATAAATAGGACAATTAAAAGATAAACATCAAACCATCCATAGTCATCAAAAAAGCTATCCACCATTTGAATTGAAATTCAAACTTAACTATTTCACTAATAAAATTGATAAATTGATCTAAAGCCTTAAAGATCAAGATATCAATTTTACTCCCATGTGAATAATTATTCCATCTAAAGCCTTATAGATAGAATAAAAATTTGTGTGGTTGTGAATTGGATTCTACATCATGGAATTTCAATCATGCATTGGAAAAAAATTCAAACAAAGAGATAAGATATCAAAAACTAAAATAAGATAAAACAATTCTACCTAATAAATTAAACCTACCTAATAAAATAAAATAAATCTCTACCTAAATTGATTTTTTTTTCAACAATCCAAATGGTGAGGTGGATCGCAATAGAAGCTCGGCACGGCTAGGACGGTGCAAGGGCAGTGGCTGTGGTGTCTATGATGGTAGTTCACTGGGGGTGATGGGCACGATTCAGGCCTGAAGAATTGGCAGATGCTTATGCAATAATGAACGGATAATGGAGACGATGCTGTTTAGTCCTCCTTAAAATGCACTTGGACTAGCGCCTCTCACAGACACAACACCGGGCACTGGAGAAGAGCCGTGGGTGACTTGTTGGATGTCAGACTTAGCAAGAAAGCTGGACTGCTCGCCTTGACAGGGAAATTTGGAGCGCCGGGAAACAAGGACCGGTGGAGCAGGGGCGCTCGGGCAGAGGACTAGGAGCTGGTAGTCGCAGCAAATTGGCGACGGCATAGGCGGAGCAGGACCGTCGGGGCTTTTGGCGGAGGCGAGACGAATGGGTCGAGCTGCAGGTCCCAGGCGAAACGGAGGCACGATCGGTGAAGGATTCCAAGTATTATGGCTAAAATGTTTCTTGGAAAATTTAGCCACTGTCACCAAGGTTCCAAGACCGGTGATAGTTTATTGCGATAGTCTAGCAGCATTGCCTATGTGAAGGATCCCAAGTATCATGGAAGGACGAAGCACATTGACATAAAGAACAACTTCATCAGAGATATTATAGCGTAGAAAGAAGTGATCCTACAATATATTTCAACCAATAGAATGGTTGTTGATCCATTTACGAAGGCTATTCCTAGAGGCATATTTTTGACCCATAGAATGTCACTAGGATTGCGTAGAATGTGATATGTGTTATTGTAAATGATCATTGGTTTATGTATTTGTGGACATATGTATTGTACTTGTTTGTTTATTAGTGATTTGATATTTTATCAATAAGTATAAATCCACTATGAGACTAGCACATACACACATATATTATTGAAAAGTATGTCAGCAGGCATTGATTGGCTCACTCACACGAGCAATCACCTCAAGTGCTATAGTTAGCATGTTGAGATACAAATGAATGCTGACGAGCAAGTTTAGTATATAAAATAAGATGTCGCCTTGATTGGAGTCAAGATGAGGTCTGTGATTTGTTTATAATAAGACCGAACATAATAGTCCCACAATCATGTATGCTTGAAAGATACCGGATGCGAGTATTTAATTAGGCGCTGTAGAAAGCGAGCTGATATAGCACTCGAGCTAAATATGAGTACATAAGAAGCACGTGACTATGTTTAGGCTAAGATCCGTATAGTGAATATATTTAATGAATGACATACGCTCTTATAGAAAGAGAAATCTACTATAGCATGTAATTCATACTACATGTGCATTGTACGACTGACAATGGAAGGTGAGTAAAATTATCCCTCTTTACTCATCGTGTGAGCCCTTGAGGTAATTTATAATTTAACTCATTTTGTGCCCTATGTTACTTCTGACTATGTTCTCGAAGTGAAAGATCAATGTTTCTACTTTAGCATGTTATCGGCGGTCATGAATGGATATGGCTTTATGGGACATGTCTAGGAAAGCAGTTGTTCTGAATGGAGAAAGACATGAGTGCGAAGGAAGACTATTGTTGTTTTACATCTATCACATGTATTTACTGGTCGACCAATTATATCGCCTTATGTGGTTGCGGATATAATTGTAAATACATGGTGTTTTGAGAATAGTCAAGTATAGCCTTTAAGGGATAGGTATACTTGGATTGATGTAACAAAATGTGTCTGGGGCACTGTGAGACATCGATTGTTTATTTCTTTTCAGGGTTTAGCCATTATGTCATCCCTAACAGGTGCATAATTTGAGCTCCCAAGTGCAGGTGTACTCACTGGTCGCACGGCTTATTTGCTAGTATGAATTGTTTTGTAAAATTTGATGAATGTTGAATGCCTTATATTCTTGATAGAGCCCTATCAAGCCCATCATGTTCGAGTGGGAGATGATGTACTTAATTAGTACGTCCATGATGGAGTGCGATTGGAACGCATCGTTTCGTCTTGATACATTACGATGGAAAGACACCCTTTGAAAGGGTAAGAGAGAGTCATATAAAAGACTCTTGGATGACAACCGTTGTGATGGTTGGCTAAACAACGCTCGGAAATTCCTCTCCTCGGTTTGTCTCATTTCCATCAAAGAAGAAGGAAGGCGTACCATTTCACTTTTACAAGAACAATCGGCATTTACACTGTGGAAATCGGGTGCTCTCCTTGTGATTGCATTCAGACCAACGTGAAGTATTTTTGTTCGTGATTCATCGGCAATTCAACGTTCGTTCCGGGGTTAATTGTTGTTTGCAAATTGAATAAAGGTAAGTCGTCTTCCGCCGACTTGAATTCCAACAAAATGTCTAAAACATTTTGGTCCGTTCAAACCATTTTTATTTATTTATTTAGCCCCTGTTATATTCTCCGCCTCAGTCATTCTTACAAGTGTACTTTTCGAATTCCTTCACATAAATTTTACAATCCACTTAAACTCAAACTAATAATGACTTTGAGACTTAGAAATCGATCTACACCGTCGTTGAACCTAAATGTTCCCAGGCGTGGCAATGATGTATACATCCTAACTGGAAAACAGAGTTACTTATTGCTAATAAACAGGATTATGAATGGCCCTCTCAAATTTGACTTGTTTAGAAATTTCTTACTTGAGACGACTCTTCTATCCACTCAAGCGTAAAATTGGAAAATGCATTAAACATGACGTTCATAATCAACTCCACTTTGACGCAAATTTTGGATTGTCGTATTCAACAGGAGCCCCTTTGTACACTTGACTTGAAAAACATGAAAACAAATGAAGTATCTGAAGCTCTACACCCCAGCATTAATTAGGTAATCAACTTTCAGAATGAAGAATTAAGAACTTTTCACTTGAGTTGCTTCTCATTCTTCCATAAGGGGTTGCCATTCATCTAATACTTACTACATTTAAGATATCTACAAAAGGATAAATTATAGTTCAAAAACTACTCGATGATTCCATAGAAGTCACCCTTTTCCCGCTTCTATTCAAATGCTTAACATCTTCTTTGGTAAAGGAAGGGGGTTTAAGACAACAACTAATTGATGTAATCAATCAAATGTAAAGATTAATGGGAAAACGTGGTAATCCTAAGTTGCCACTGAAAAACACAGATGATAGATTGAAAATGGATTATTTAAAGATAACTTCATTTAGCATCGCCTATCGATCGGGTGAGATATCAAAAGATGCTACTTTGGAGTAGGTGAAAATCGCAAGGACAATGGCAGGTAATGTAAGTGAGTGTTTTAAGTTCATACACTGATGAATTAAATCCATTGGAAGCGAATAGGAATCATTATTTACCAAAGAAAATAAAAAAGGAACCATTTGTCTATCCTACCTTTCCACATTTATCAAGTCAACCAACCTCTCAAAAAGCGAGAGAGATATGTCACATGACATTCATTCGTAACTTGGAGCTTTTCACCAATATTTCAAGCTTCTTAGTGTATTACCCACGCATATGCTAAGAGTTGAGAGAAATGTTAAAAGTACTGGACAATGGACATTGAAACCCATTCCAGTGATTGAAAGTTTATAAAGAAATGACCTCACAACAAATTGTCTCTATCAAAATATCAACTTATAGAAAAACTATGTCTCTTAAGGAGATAAAAAGTGCAAGTTATCTTATTGAAACAAAACTCCCTAGAAATAGGCTTCTACAGTTTCCAACAGCTAAGAATGGGTCTAAAAGAAACAGGCTCTCTCCACTGAAGATGATATTCAAATGTGAAATGAAGTGAAAAATAGCATTCATTAGCCTGTACTATGGAGAGCTAGTGTGATCCCCGATGTCAAAAAAACACATGTATCGGCAAAAAATTGAATTTGGTAACAAGGTGCTCATTTCAATCCTAACGAGTATCATGTGTTGAAACTTGTTCCATTGGTACAAGTTCTGTGTTAAATTAATGTCAAGTTTGAATTCGAATAACGATTTGTTAAACCGAATTTTGTTGAGAAAGATTTTCCCAAGTGGATACAAATCGGATGAAGAAATCTTTCTTCTTATTGGACTTTCTTTCGGACGTGCAAAATAAGCAACGAAACAAGGAGGATATGTTTTGTCACTGGAAGACAAAAAAAAAGGGTACACTATTTTATTATCTATTTATCTTTAAGGGAGACAAAAGAAAAAAGGAAGAAAAAAAGGAAGGTTTTTCCTCACCTTTTTACTAGCAGCGTCCCACCTCCCATTGAAGAAAGAAGCCTTTGCATGTGGAGCGAAAAGTTCGTGGGCCCAAGTCAAACTTTTGACCTTGGGCACACATATATATAAAAAGTGGAAGTCTCTAGGAGGGTTTTTTTTAGCTACTGCAGTCCTACAAGAGAAACAGAGCTGCACGTGGGAGTTGCACGTAGAAGCCACGTGAAGCCTTGAATAGAAACGCGAAGCAGTACGTACGTGGACCAAATACGAACGCTAGAGGTCCTGATTTTGGCGTATGTAGAACGTTTTGTTTAAAGCTTGAACGCGTGGTAATTTTGTGCCGTGAGTTTATGTCCAAGTGAGATAAACACTTTGGGTTTGGGGTTAAATCTAGGTGTGGGAAACACTCGAGCATGTGAGCAATTGTAAATTCTGATTTTTCGATTATAGTGGATTATTTACTGTTGGCTCTCCCCGTAGATGTAGGTATCGATACTCGGACCGAACCACGTAAATTTCTAGTGTCCTTATTATTTCTAGTTTATTTCTCTAGTGATTTCGCGTTGATGTAAATTGCAAGATCCTGTCGTTTCCATGTATTATATTCCAATAATTGGTATTAGAGCTTGGATTTTTTATTGATTGTGATTTGGAGCTTTTGCTTGTTTGATTATTATCTGGAAATTCTGTGGTTGCAATTATGTCTGAGAGGAAATCTAAAATTGAGAAGTTTATCGAGAGTAACAACTTTGTGTTATGGAGCATCAAGATGCGGGCGTTATTGACAACTTAAGGCTTGGCCAAGGCACTGGATGGTGAAGATGAGTTGTCAATTATAATGAAAGCTTCTAAGAAGGTAGAGTTTATAAAAAGAGCAAAAAGCACAATCCTGTAAAATTTGTCGGATGAGGTTTTAATAGAGGTTGCTGAGGAGAAGGATGCCGCAGTATTATAGGCAAAATTTCAAGCACTCTATGTGAAGAAAGGTTTGAAAAATCGCTTGTACATCTTGAAGATGATGTTGCAATTTAGATATACTGAAGGTACGTCTATCATAACCCACCTAGATGAATTTAATAAACTCTTGATGGATTTGAAGAACGTCAGTAAGATATTTGATGATGAAGAACATGGCATGATGTTGTTAGCCTCTTTACCAGAGTCATGGGAGCACTTTACTGATTCACTATTGCAGTGGAGTACTACAATTACCTCAGAAGAGGTAAAGTTCGCCTTATTCTCTAAGGAGTGGCAGAAAAAGTTGTGAGATGACGGTCTGGCGCAAAGAGTAGCGCAAGCACTGACGATTCGAGGTAGAGAACAACATTGAGGGCCTAGTAGCAGCAAAGGTAAAAGAATATCGAAATCACACTATAGAAAGTCCAAGGGACGCGTGAAGTGCTTTGAGTGTCATGAGGAGGGGCATATTAGGAGAGATTGTCCAAAGCGGAGGAATAAAGTTGATAGGCAGAATGCCACAAGCAGTGTGGCAAACATTGCCGAGGGGAGCAATAATGATACAAAAGTTGTTTTATGTGTGACTATTATTTCGTCAAGAGATGAATGGGTGCTAGATTCGGGGTGTTCTTATCATATGATGCCTCATAATAATTGGTTTACTACTTACCAGACTGCAAATGGTGGTAGAGTTCTTTTGGGAAATAATGTAGTCTGTAAGGCTGTGGGGATAGGGACAATTCGGATTCTGATGCACAATGGGGTGGTGCGCACATTGACAGATGTGAGGCATGTACTAGAGCTCAAGAAGAATCTTATTTCTATAGGGACATTAGATGACATCAGGTGTAGGTACACCATTGAAGGTGGAGTACTGAAGGTCTCTCAAGGTGCCATGACAGTGATGAAAGGGAAGAAAGTGAATACTCTTGATCATCTACTGGGAGAGACCGTGACCGGAACCGCTGCAGTTTCATAAGGTGAGTCAGACTATAACTTGACTCAATTATGGCATATGCGTATAGGGCACATGAGCGAGGCAGGTATGACGATGCTAAGTGAAAGGGGGTTATTGAATGGTCAAAAGACATGGAAGTTGGACTTATGTGAGCACTGCATCTTTGGGAAGCAGCACTAAGTTAAGTTTACTACAGCTATTCATTCGACCAAACGACCAGTTGAATATTTTTATTCAGACGTTTGGGGCCTGTCTTCAGTTCCTTTAAAAGGAGGTGTTCGATATATGTTGACACTTATCGACGATTATTCGAGGAAGATATGAGTATACTTTCTGAAGCACAAATATAATGTGTTTGATCAGTTCAAGAAATTTAAGGCATTGATTAAGAAGCAGTCATATAAATAAATCAAGTGCTTGAGAACCGATAATGGCATGGAGTTCTATGATAAAGATTTTACCGAGTTCTGCGAGAAAGAATGTATTGTGAGACACAGCACAGTACCTAGGACACCACAAAAAAATGGCGTGATAGAACGGTAGAACATAACTTTGCTTGAGCGAGCTCGATGCATGCTTTCGCATGCAGGACTTGGCAAGGAATTTTGGGCTGAAGTAGTGAACATGGCATGTTATCTAGTTAATCGATCTCCATCATCTGCAATCGAGTGGAAGACTCCTGAGGAAGTATGGTCAGGGAAATCTGTTGATACTCTGGTTTATGAATATTCGAATGTCCTGCGTATGCTCATGCGAGTAATGGTAAGATTGAGCCGAGGGCGAAGAAGTGCACATTTTTGGGTTATGCACATGGGGTGAAAGGCTACCGGCTGTGGTGCACCGATCCCAGATCACCCGATTTTCTAATAAGCAAAGATGTGATCTTCGATGAGACTGCTGCTTCAATAGAGGAGTTCTGAGACACAACCAGCAAAGAAGACATATCATGATTTCATTAGTGAGGTGGAGCTTCAGGTGAAGACTCTAGAGACCTCAAAGGTAACTGAAGTTGAGACTACAGATGAGGCCACAGTTCGTGAAGTTGGTGATAGTGAACAACCAGCAAAGCCGCAGTACACTATAGCCGCAGATAGACAGATGAGGCAAATTAAATCTTTGGTACGTTATGATTATATAGATATTGCTTATGCATTGACTGTAGGTGATGAGGTGGAGACATATGAGCCTTTGTCTTACTCTGAGACGATGGCTAGTTCGGAGTTGTCGTAGTGGCTAAGGGTTGTGAGTGAAGAGATGGAATCACTCCATTGTAATCAGACATGGGAGTTGGTCAAAGTACCCAAGAGCCAAAATATTGTTGGAATTAAATGGGTCTTTAAACAGAAAGAGGGCATTCCTGGTGTCGAGGTAGCAAGATATAAGGCGAGACTTGTGGGAAAGAGATATACACAGCGTGAGGGCATTGACTACAATGAGGTGTTCTCTCCTGTAGTACGACATATTTCAATTCGTGCTATGGTATGCACTAGGCCTAATATTTCACAAGCTGTGAGCGTGGTTAGTCACTATAAGAAGCATCCTGGTAAAGCTCATTGGGAAGCTGTGAAGTGGATCCTCAAATATTTGAAGGAGACAACAGACGTGGGTATAGTGTATCGAAGGGACAGCAATGGCAGTGAGATCACTGGTTTTGTGGATTCGGATCACGCCGGTGACTTGGATGATCGTAGATCTTTAGCAGGGTACGTATTTATGCTAGCGGGTGGTGCAATTAGTTGGAAAGCATCCTTACAGGATCACATTGCATTGGGCAGAAGTACAGCTCAAGTGCCAAAACTTGGCATGAGGAGACACTTAAGTGCCACCTCCGGCGAACCTTACCGGAAATCCTACGTGGCAATATTTTATTATTTTCGCTTGCCTACGTGGCTCACCGGAGAGCTGACTCGGCTCTAACTCACTTGAAACGACGTCGTCTGCAAAATAAAAGCCCAGAATCTGCAAAAACGATGTCGTCTCCCAAATTGCCCTAAATCAGCTAAAATCCCTATTGAAGTGCTCGAATCCAAGTCTCGAACCCTAATTTTGATTTGCCTAAAATTCCATCGTCGAATATTGGAAATGGAGAGCAGAACTCGCAGCAGCGCCTCAAATTCCTCTCACCAAAGTGATGGAGAAGGCAAGCATTTCTGTTTTTGTGGGTTACCGAGTCCAAGAAGAACATCGTGGACTCGAATCAATCCTGAGAGAAAATTTTATGGATGCGCCCGATATAAAGAAGGGTCGAAGTGTAAATACTTCAAATGGGTCGATGCGAAATTCTCTGACCGAGCCACATAGGTAATATTGGATCTACTTCATAAAAGACATCAATCTCCATCTATGTTCGTGGACGACTTGGACGATGTTGACTCAATGCAAGCCCAATTGTCTTCAGTTAAACTTTTCAAGAGTGAAGTCTCAATGCAAGGTCAAGTGTCTTCAGCTAAACCTTTCAAGAATGAAGTTTCAAGGATGAAAATTGAACAGAAGTGTTACCAAGCGTATATTATGGTGTTGTTTTGTTGTCTATTATACTTTATGATGAAATGTAAAGCACTTGAAGATGAGAAAAAGTTTCTCCGACTGCCATAGTTAAAAATGAGTGGACAAATGTAATTGTTTTGGATTAAATGTAGGCTTTTTTCTTTTTGAAAGATGAGAAGAAGTTTGTGTTGTTCCACAAGATCGTTGTGGCTTTGTTATTGTTTGTGCTGTCATATGTATTGTGAGTTACTTCTTGTGTTTGTGGGGAGGTTCAGAAAATGGAATGAGTGAATTAGATGTTGCTTGTACTATGTTTTTACTTGTTCTTGAATATAAACCAATAATGATGGATGTGTATTGGGTCAATGTGTTGTGGAGGCTTTTTTACTTGAACCAAATATAAACATAAACCAGCAGCAAATATTGGAATTGAATGGAGTTGCCATAAGTTAAATTACTATCACATTCTCTACAAACATGAGTGATCTCGAATGTTATAAGTTGTATTTAGTTATCACTTAAGTGTTAGTCGCGATGAAAAAATGATCACTTAAGTGTCAAGTTATTATTAAAGTGATCACTTAAGTGTCACTCGTAATTAAAAGTGAACACTTAAGTGCCTAGTTTTTTAGAATGTGATAAGTTAACTGCAATTTTTTTGTGTGTAGGTTTTCTCTAAAAAATTGCGCCAACCACCACCACCGGCTGCGCCACCAACCATCACCACTAGCCACACTAGGCGCTTCAGCCACCACCGTGCTGGTGTTGTTGTTGCACAAGGTACTAGTGCAAGTTGAGCCTTGCACTAGCTTGCACCAGTACACATGGTGTAAGATGTGTAAACTGCACACTTGCATCAGGTGCAGCATAAGCCCATAACCCCCACCACAAACCCATAATCACCGGGCATCACCACCAACCACACCAGCACCCCAGCCACCACATTAGCACCCGAACAACAAACTCACTACCACCAAGCATCACCATCCACCACCACCAGCCACACTAGCACTCCAGCTACCACCACAAACCCAACACCAATAGCAGCAAGTAAAAGTAGAATCCATATCTTACAAAAAGCAAAAGAATTTGACAAGCAGCAAGATCATTCCATTGATATTGAAATTAAGTCTCACAAAATCAATGATAAACTAAAGAAAAAAAAAAAGATAACCATCCATAGCAAGTTATTATAACGTTTACAAAACTGACTCCTAAGCTCCACAAATCTTATCACGTCCCATCTCATCAATCAATATGCATGACACCCCCTGTTTGTGCTCCTTTTGATGGGCCTTTCACTTGATTCATAATTATTGCACTCTTTCTAACTGGACGTGCAACTTCTTCTTCAACCTTCTCAGTATCCACTAACTTAGATGGAGCTACAAATGTCCCAGGCTGAATTGCTTCAAAAGGAGCTACAACTATCCCAGGTTGAATTAAATCATATGGACTTGCAACTGGGTTCTTTCTCTTCCTTCTTACTGGCGCAGCTGATGTTTTCTTCTTTGTTGGTGCAGCCGTTGATTCTTGAGTTGGGCTTGAGATAAGAACCTCTGAACTTCTCCCAGGCTACAAAAAGACAATAAATTGTCAGCAAAATTCTGCAGCATAAATTAAATTAAATGCAGCCAATAAAACTTACATTCAAAATGACTGTTCCAATATGCTCATTGTATAAAGGCCATCGCCATATTATCTTAACCTTTTCCTAAGTGTCCCTCTTGTTTGAATAGGGGCGTCACTTTCAGGAACCTGTGATTTGTTGGCTCTTTTTCTTGCCTGTGATTTCTTGGGCCTTTCACTACAGCCGGGGTTTCTTCGACCAATTCTTCAGCTGGGCATCTTCTAGATGGCCTTTGTGTAGCTACCCCTTCACCTGACCTTCTTCTAGTTGTCCTTCTGTGTAGCCCTTCAACTTCAGTGATACATTCTGTTGGGCCTTCTAGTGGTACTTGTGATGCCCCTTGTAGTGATTCTTCTGGTGGCCCCTATGGTGACCTTTGAGGTGACTCTTGTGATGGCCCTTTAGTTGGCAGTTGAGCTCCAACTTACTTTCTTCGAACCTGAGAAAGAGGCAAAGGACACCATAAATATAACATCAGGCCATATAATAACGTAAAGAAAAACTGAATACAAATTGTTGAATTTACTGGGTATTTCTTTCTCTGCTGAAGAATAGTCGACTGAACTGGCCATTTAGCTGCTTCGACCAATCCTTTAGCTGGCCGTCTTCTACCTTGCCTTCTTCGAACAGGCTGTTCAGTTTCATGACTTACTGGGGTTCTTCTTGTGACTTAACAAAGACATTACATTCAAGTGCCAAAACTTTGAAAATGTACATATTTATGATAAATCACAAAGTAACATAAACATAAATTTTATTTCATGACTTACTGGGGTTCTAGTTTTCGACTGAAGAACAGTCGACTCACTTGGCCCTTCTGTTTGCCTTTCTCCAACTGTCTCTTCATTAGGCCATTCAGCTTGCCTCAACTGTTCTTGTTGCTTCCTCAATTGACAACCTTTAATATTGTGGCCTGCTACGTGGCAATAAGAGCACGTCATCTTTGCTCCCTGCCTGCTCATTCTTTTCTGACTCGAGACCTCTCCCTTTGCCATTCTTCGTCTTTGTTTTGGCCTTCCAATTTTCTTCTTCAATGGCAAAGGGTGAGGTACATCATGATCCGTGGGCTCCCAAAACTTGCTACTTCTAATTGGCTGTATCATGAACTGGTATGAAGCAAGGTATTTTGATTTTTTGTACCAATCATCGATGTAATCATTTGTATTGTGGCCCTTCAACTAGAAGGCACATATGGCATGTGCACAAGGAATTCCACTTAGTTGCCATGCTCTACATAAACACTTCCTGCTTCCTAGATTGACAACTTACTTATCGGCACCCTTTATTATCTCATATCCATCATCTCCATTCCAAATGGGATGATAATGTCTACTTGCAGCCAAGTTCTCATCCAATTTCTTGGCAATCCTAGGACCATATTGTCTAGTCCACTTTTGCAGCCTCATCTCTTTGTTTCTACAACCGAGTCATGACCGCAACTCGTATGTCTTCAAGCATTGAGATGATTGGTTTGCATATGGCATCTATTATCTTCGAATTAAATACTTCACAAATGTTGTTGTTGACGTTATCGCACTTGAATTCCTCACTGAAGAATGCCCTGCACCAATGCTTCGGTTCTAGTTGAAATAGTGTAGCACAACCTTCCTTTGTCAACTAAAGTAGTCCTTCTTTGGCTATCCTAAAGTCAGCCATGTTTGTACTCTTTGCTAATTGCCAAAATTGCAACTACAGCTTATCCCCTTTGTAGGTCTTTACCTAATTTCCGTATATGTGCCGTGCACACATTCGATGTTCAACATGGGGCAACAACTCGGCTCACGCGTAACCAATCCCTGCAATAATTCAAAGTAAGAAATGTAAGCAAATAACATGTTAATATTACAAAGCAAACTATTGACTAAATTTTTCAAAAAGCAAGCATTACCTTTTGTTGGTCGCTCATGAATGCCCACCCTTCCCCGTTTGTTATCTCCAAGTCAGCCATCAGATTTTTCAAGAACCAGGACCAATTGTCCTTGTTCTCAATCTTTACAATAGCCCAAGCTAGTGGGAACATTTGGTTATTCGCATCTCTTCCAATCGTCGCCAACAATTCTCCCTTGCACAAGCCCTTCAAGAAACAGTCGTCCAATCCTATAATCCGTCTACAACCAGCTAAAAATCCCCGTCTACATGCATCAAAGCACACATAGAACTTATCGAACTTGGTCCCACTATCAGGAAGTGGCCTCTCCACCACCTCTACATACACTCTACTTGAAGGGTTTTGCAGCCTACACTCCCAAGCATACTCCCACACCTGCCCATATTCCTTACCATACTGACCAATAAGTATCTTTATCACATTTTGCTTTGATCTTTTGCACTGATTCCTAGATACATTGATGCCTACACGCTCCTTCACTAGCATCCTAAAGTCGGTAATTTTTATCTCAGGCATCACCTTGATCATATCGAAGAAGTGCTTGGACAACCATGCACTTATTACCCTTTTGTTTTGAAAATTAATGGAAAGTGTGTTCCTCTTGGTAGGCTCTAATTTGGAAAGACCCGCTCCTCTTAACAAACGAGCCGTAAATCTTTCATGGACAATTTTGCTGCGAACACCTAGCTCTTACAAAGTTCTTAGGGTGCGTTTGGTTCGGCATTTAGAAAGCCCCTTGGAGCCCTAAAGCCCCTTTAAGAAAATTTAGGGTGTTTGGCAATCATTCCCAAATGGCTTTCAAGTGAAAGCCAGCCATTGGGAATGCTCAAAGCTCAAGGCAGGTGGGGACCAGCCTTGAGCTTCAGCATTCTCGGAATGCTGAAGAGTTCGTTTAATGAAAATTAGTAGATTGTCTATTTTACCCTTAAAACTTTACCGTAAAACCAATTTTACCCATTTTGAAACTAAAACCCTAGATGGCCTTCTCTCTCCACCCTCCCCACGCTCTACACCCTTCCTCATCGCTCTCTCACTGCAAGCTTGACTGCTGTCCTTCGATCCGCCGTTGCTGGTCAATGTCGCTGCCGCCGACGAAGACGACCGCCGCGATCGATCGACCGAGAGGCCGGTGAGCGGCGCGTGAGGCCGGCGAATCCCCGATCGGGAATGTCTTGGGTGGGATGGAACCGGACGTCCGAGAGCTTCCACCTCGCGCTCGCGTATGGCACCGCGGAGGATCCGGGCCACGCCGGCGTCGAGGATCCGACACATGCGTCGGTCTTGTCAACGGCGTCGTCGAGAGCGGGGTCGGGGTCGTCGCTGGGGTCGATCTCGCCGTGGGATTGAAAGTGCCCCGAAGCCTTGACGCGGCTCCGGAGGAACCTTCTGGCCTAAGGAAACTGGCGCGCCTTGCGCATCTTTTAAGCGTCGGCAGGTTTCATACTCGGTCGTTCTATCGTCACCCTTCTCTCCCCCTCCCCTTTATAAGTGATTGATTTTTGCTTTCGCGTCGGTCGATATTTCTCGATTTCTGGGTATTTTTATAAACAGCGGGCGGCCCATTGTTGCTGCTTTTGCAACATTTTTTGTCGCTACCCTAATCGTCTGCTGCTCCTGAGTTGGTATTATGTTGCAATTAATTTGGTATTTAACAATGAGTTGTTGCCCTAATTGTCTGCTTACCTTGCTGCCCAAATTTGTTGATGCCTTGATCTGCTCCTTATTTGGTGCTATGTCTGCTTAATCTAGCATCCCAGTTTGTATTATGTTGCAACAAATTTTTTGCTATCAAAGCATGTTATTAAATCGGTCACTACTAATAGACTGTTGATTACACTAAAATGGGATTGCCAAACATGGAAAATGAAATTTTGTATGCATAATTAAGAAGAAGAGATGAAGCCTATTATAGACCAAAAAAACACACATTCTTATTCTTGAATGTCACCCTTTCATGGGTGTCTTCCTATTTGTGGTCATGGTGAGTTATGTGCTGGACTCTTGTCACTAAGATCAGTGGTGTGTGTTGGTCTTTTTTGTTCTGTTTTGCAACCTGGTCTTTTGTCACAAAACTCATACGTGCCCGTTACAAGTTATGCACTGGTTTTTTGTGTTCTGTTTTGCAACATGGATGTTTATTCATATAGCTGATGCTTGCTAGAATGAGTGGGCAATGAATGGGTATAAAGAATACATGTCAATTTTGTGTTCTGTTATGCAACCTAGATGTTCACGGGCAACTTCACAATGTTTTGTTCCTATTAAGGAGGGTCTTTCTTGTGAAAATCGGTTCTGTGTTTAACGGGGGATTATGTGGACAGATAGGCTTGGGGTTTGGAGACTTTCTTGCTCTTGTTGGCTTAGAAGTTGAGTTGTGATGCTGCAAATGCATGTATCTCTTGATCTACATGTACAATGTGTTATGGGCATGGAAGTTGCACAAGAAAGGGGAGCTAATGATCTTAGTGGTACATCTCTGGATGGGGAACATGATAGGTAAGAGGCATTCCTATTCATGAAGATTGGTCTTCTCGAACACGGGGGTATACTAGGGCTTCAAACATCCATGTTGACTGTCGTGAAGATGCTAATGAGCTTAGCTGAGGTTAATGACGGTGAAATATCGACACCTTGTCACTTTCAAAATTCATGGATCTAATTGCTGATGAAGGTCTAAAAGGTCACTCAAAGGATTCATCCTCCACTTCATCTGGGGAGTCAAGCAGCCGGACAAATCATCTTTGTGGTCAAAAGACATGGCAGCTCATGTGCTACAATGACCTTTAATTCTATCTATGACAGGAGCATTTGAACTTTTATGTACGCTTTGCATCTAAACAGATAATAGATAATTGAGAAACTGTGTTGTATCAAGGTTTGTTGTACATAGTATTCTAGCTTGATCAAATGGCTCTAAGTTTAGGAAATATTTAAGGATGTTTGTAATTTTAAAGGATAATAAATTATTTCCTCGTGGCAGATGTTATTCTGTTTATTATAATAAAGGCATTTATTTATTTTTAAATTAAGAAAGAGACTACTTTGATGTAAATTTTTTCCATTTGATATTTTTTAGCATTGTCGTCAAAATTTAAATTAAAAGAAGTTGCATGCATTATTTTTGTCAATTTTAAACATATAAAAACTAAAAAGCTAATATTAATCACTCAAATGGGCTTTCTAAATGTGTTTTCTACCAAACATCATTTATCTCAAAGTTGATTTTCAAAGCGTAATTTACCAAACGGTCTTTGCATTTGCCCAAAGCCCTACTTTGCATTTCCCCAATGAGCTTTCAAAATGCTGAACCAAACGCACCCTTAGTGTTTCTAATGAAATCAATATATTTTTGTGCAGTAATGGAGTTCTTCAGTATAGCTTCCCTAAATTGTATCGCATCTTGGAATTTCATACCTACTGACAAAGAAGGAGAGGCAACGGATGGATCATAGGAAGGAAACTTACTTTTCCTTCTACGCACAGCTCCTTGATCTTCTACAAGCTCGTCTTGGGATGTAGCAGTGTCGATGCTTTCTTCATAATCTGTCTCCTGGCCAGCAACACCAACATCTGTAGGGCCTTCGTCTCTGTTTGGAACTTCATTAGCTACCTGCAAAGTTGCAAATCTATCCGACAAAAAGTCCCTTTGTTTTTTCCTTGACCGTGTAAGCTCCTCGTCATCGTCGTCACTTAAGATTAAGAAATTTTCAGCAGCCAACCCTTCATTGTCATCATCACTATCACTGGATTCAGCTACTTCCCAATCTAATTAAGTGATGGTGACGTCACCTATGTCACCATCACTCTGGTGAACAGCATCTGCGATCCTCTCCTCCCCATCCTATCCATCATGCCCTCTTTCATCCCTAACCTTAGTACTAACTTGAATACCATCTCCTCCTTCTCCTACTTGGGTCCTATCTTTGTCATCATCTTCGTCCTCACTATCACTATTGTATTCAACAAATACTTTTACCTCTTTGCCATGAAGATAATGATATAGGACATCCATAAAATCATTATCATCTTCTAAATTTCTCAAACCATCTCTCAAGCCTTTCCCAGGAACACAGTACAACAACTTTTGTACTTTACAAGGCAAATATGTCACTATATCCCTAACAAATCAAATATAAGATGCATTCTTTATATCTACAAAGATAGTACCCTCATTTCCCCCTCATACTCCCACTCATCCTCCCCAATCGAAAAATCTCCACCGTAGTAAACAATGACAACAACATAGTCCTTATCATGAGCTATTTTCGCAACAAAAGAGGAAAAAAATACAATTAACTTTTGGGACCACATTCACAAAGGGCAACAGACAATTGCATGTGGAGGTCCCTACACTCTTTATTAAAGAAAAAAAGAAAGAGAAAGAGAAAATATGCACAAGTCAAACGATAGTTACTTTATTGGAAATATACCCTCAGGACAAATAGAGGTCCTCACCTGACAGCTACCTTGATTATGTCGCATTCCCTTAAATATGGACAGATCTCCTATATAAGCATGGGTCCTCATGACACCAATTTCAACACTGCAATTTTAAAAAGAATGCCTAGAAGTCCCCACGACAACTACTCCGAATCCTAACAATCACTATCGCACATCACATTTCACATCCGACCCCTACAACTTACTTTCGCACATCAGAATTCCACATCTAAGCCCTAAATCACACATCACAGTACCCACCACCACATCTGAGCCTTAATTTTCCCCCTGCCAAGCCCTACACCGAGCCTTACATTTTGAGACCGATCCTAAACTGTCAATCCGAACCCTCAATAGGGTTCTAGCACCACATTTGAGCCATAAATCTCACATTAATACCATCCAAGCCTAAGATTTCCCAGCCGACTCCCAAATTTCAAGTTGGAGCCCTAATAAACGAGTCGGAGCCCTAATTTTACCATAGGGGAGGGGAAGAAGAGAACAAACCTGAGCGAGCGATGACGGCGAGCGACGACGGCAAGCGACGACGGTGACCAACGATGGCGAGCGACGGTGATGAACGATGACCTGCGAACGGCGACCTGTGAACGACGAGCTGTGAACGGCGATGGAGAGGACTTCAGATCTGGTGTGAACGCGATGAATGACCGGTTAAAATCTAAATAAGCTAAACGACGTCGTTTGGCACTAAAGAAAAACGATGTCGTTTAGTCTGGCCAAGGCAAAGTGGATGGGGGCGACGGCGTTTTCCTCCTCCATGTGTGCTTTTTTTTTTTTTTTTTTAAATTGCCATGTCGGTTAAGCATGTCGCCGGAAAATGTCACGTTTGCATTTTTGCCGGATTTTGACCGGATTGGCACTTAAGTGATCCATTTTACTTCGATTTTGGCACTTAATGGATCACTTGAGTGTACCTTTCCAAAGTTTTGGCACTTAAGTGTCCATCCATGCCAAGTTTTGGCACTCCAGGTGTCCGTACCTCCATTGCATTGTCTTCAACTGAGGTAGAGTACATGGTACTAACCTTTGTAGTGAAAGAGGCGATATGGTTACAAAGTTTGCTCTCGGACTTTGGGTTAGAATAAAAAAGTGTGGATATACACTGTCATAACCAAGATGCGATATATTTGGTGTATAATCCAGTTTATCACAAGCGAACGAAGCATATTAATATCAAGTACCATTTCATCCGAGATGTCTTAGCTAAGGGAAATGTTATTGTCAAAAAGATTGTTACAATAGATAACCCGACAAATATGATGACTAAGTCTATTCCTTCGGTGAAGCTCAAGCTCTACTCGAGCTCTATTGGCGTCTGTGGAGAGTGAGCGCCCGTCGGGGCGTTGGGAGAGCAGCATGGATGATGAGCATTATAAATTGGCTTTAAATATTGAGCCAAGGTGGAGAATTGTTAAATTAATGTCTCGAGTTTGAATTTGGATAATGATTTATCAAACCGAATTTTGGTGAGGAAGATTTTCCTAAGTGGATTACAAATCAGATGAAGAAATATTTCTTCTTATTGGACTTTCTTTTGGACGTGCAAAATAAGCAACGAAACAAGGAAGATATGTTTTGTCACTAGAAGACTAAAAAAAAAAAGGGGTACACTATTTTATTATCTATTTATCTTTAAGGGAGATAAAAGAAAAAGGAAGGAAACAAAAAAGGAAGGTTTTTCCTCACATTTTTACCTGCAGCGTCCCAACTCCCATTGAAGAAAGAAGCCTTTGCATGTGGAGCCAAAAGTTGGTGAGCCCAGGTCAAACTTTTGACCTTTGGCGCACATATATATATAAAAAACGGAAGTCTCCGGGAGGGTTTTTTTTTAGCTGCTGCAGTCCTACAAGGGAAAAAGAGCCGCACGTGGGAGTTGCACATAGAATTCGCGAAAAGCCTTGAATAGAAACGTGAAGCCGTACGTACGTGGACCTAATATGAACGCTGGAGTTCCTGATTTTGGCGTACGTATAGCGTTTTGTTTAAAGCTTGAACGCGTAGTAATTTTGTACCGTGAATTTATGTCCAAGTGAGATAAACACTTTGGGTTTGGGGTTAAATCTAGGTGTGGGAAACACTCGAGCGTGTGAGCGATTATAAACTCTGATTCTCCAATTATAGTGGATTATTTGCTGCTGGCTCTCCCCGTGAATATAGGTACTGATGCTCTGACCAAACCACGTAAATTTCTAGTATCCTTATTATTTCTCGTTTATTTCTTTGACGATTTCGCGTTGACGTAAATTGCAAGATCCTGTCGTTTCCGCGCATTATATTCCAACATTCTGGACCCTAAAAGCCCACAAATCTTCAATTAAAAGGAGGGGGGACAGAGGAAAAGATGAAAAGACCAACAAGCATTCCAATGCCGAAAGTGTATTCAATATATTTTATTTCAATCCGAAACAAGGCCCCGATTTGCTCTACTTGCAAAATATGCAATCAAAATTTAAGCCGGTTGCACGAGAGTTCTAGAATGAATACATTTAGTCCCCACTTTAGAGCACAATATGAAACAACATTTTTTAGCTTCTCTCTCTTGGCGAGAGAGAGGGAGGCTAAAGGCAAAAGAGATCATTCATTCAACTAAGACATCTTTAAGCTCTCAAAGCAGCTTGTGAACCATGGTTTCCTGAAGGATTTGGTGGCTTTTCTTGACAAGATTGAGGAGCTTCTCCAAATTTGTCGCTCAAGAGCTCAAGATGTCATTGCTGTCCTTTGTTATCTGGAAATAGCAATTCCCATTGGCCAGTCTATCTTTGCCACCGGGGACTTGGAAACAACCATTTCTAAGAGATGATTCTGAGCTTCCTAAAATGTTAATACAAAGCTAATAGGTCATCCTGATAAAATATAATACAAGTGTGTATAATTGCAATAATATGGTCTCTCTATCAGATGATGGGGAACCCAAGAAAGAAAGCTCTTTTCCACGAGTAATTTAGCTACATAGATATTTAAGCACATTAAGAAATCTCTAATAGTGAGATATACTTTTGTAACTCAAGAAATAATGAATGTTAATACTCGCAGAAAAAGCTTGTTTAGCTATTTTAGCAGTGTAGCAGTGCTTTTCCCCCCTTCTAAAGGGTATTAGAATTTCAGGTCCATGGGACAAAAGATTGTTACGTTGCTTTAAGAGAGGTATTTTTATTTTCTGGATTTTATTCCTTGTTACACACATAAGTAAATTATGGTCATATATAATTTATGTTCAATATAAATACAATGGGTGCAAGACTTCTGTTATACAGAAACCTAGAGTCTCTTCTTTGGTTTTTACGTTCTCTTTCTCTCTCTTCTCCTCTCTTTCTTCTCTCTCTTGCTATTTGCCGCAGATTCTCTACTCAGCTTTGTCACAGAAATGATTTCATAATACCGGACAATGACACTCATAGCTGCAACAAATTAATGAGTAGGAGTTGACTAAGTCAAGTGTAAGCGCCCGTGCTTACGCACACAAATATCGGTCGGAAATGTTTACGGAACAAAACTACTAAGATAACATTCTCAATCCATGACAAGCCTTCGGTTTTCAAGGCACTAAAACTTCTTTTCCACATTTTTGGACCTTGTATCAAAGTCCAGCGACCGTGCCTCAATCAGGGATCACAGGCGGAGAGCCTGATCACGGTTAAATGAGGTTCCAGGCAATCATTCCTAAAGATTTTGCAATGATAAAGAATATAAAAAAATTGTCAACATAATTACATCTAGACGTCGAGGCATGCAACAGCTCTGCAACTCTCGTCAATGTGACCCTCAAGTACAACTTCAAAATGATAGAAATATTCTGCAGAAAAATAGAATGAGTCACACCTGTCCAATCAAAAGAAGAAAACTAAGAGAGTTCTGTAATTACATGCTCGATCTGTCTAAGATCTTCTGCTGCCTAAGTGCACCTCCGAGCATATTTTTCCCCATTCTCAAATTCATCTTTGAAAGTACTCCAAAGAGCAGTCCATCGGATAACCTCCATTGAGACCGATGTTTCATCAGCAAGCTGTGTTAAAAATATCAAGGGCACAGTCGACCAAATTCTATGGCAGATTATTAAACATTGCAAGAAGATGCACACCCAATTATCTAGAACAATTCAAAGATGTATTTGTATTGGGGAAATTTTGATAGATTTCTTTCTTCTAAAGTGGCATTAAGAAGGCTTGACTGCATGGGATCATGTGGCGACAGAACTAAGTACCAACTGATTTTCCTTGGAACCTGCACTTCATCAAATCACAGAATGAGCAGCTGTGCCTTAACAAACTCAGTGAAAACAAAGCCGCATCAGAAAGAGCTTCACCGGTATCCACTGCTCTGGGTTTCTCTTCCCTCATGGAATCTCATATATCACCTTATGGACAAATCTCAAGGTAATCATTGTTATGTGAGTAATACCTACATCGTTAACCACATGAATGCGAGGTAAACTGAGATGGGTGCTCAAATCCATCAAGTACATCTTAAATTTAGAGTTTGTGGTAAAGCTAGAAACGAAGAAGAGTGTGTGCTAGACAAATAAAGCCATGCAAATTCATGGTCTGAATAACAACCTCAATACGAGGTAGTACTTGATAGCCAAAATTTTTTTAGTGAAAAGATAGTGGACAAGATATTAGAAAAAGAAAAAAAAAAAAACAACTTACTGAAACATGAGTTTGTAGCATATCCGTTTCAACTCCAGACGTGACGGAATATCAATTGGCGGTTCTTCCACAATATTTTCATTTGCTTTAGGATTTTTCTTCTCTTCAGAAGGATCCGCCTCAGAGACTTGGTGGCTGATCTTCTTGGAAAGGATCTGTGCTTGAACATAATCCTTGCGATCTAATTACAAATGAACCTTCAAAATCCATCGATCAGAAAACCAATTATAGCAATAGTGCATAACGGCTGAAAGACATACAAAAAAACCCATACTTGTTCAAGGATAAAGGCAATTTTCTCCACCTCTGCCATTGTTCCAAAAGTTTCTACCTGCAAATTAAGCCCAACATAGGAATGTTGGACAAGGAAAAACCAATTCCAAAATTAGTGACTATAGAAGTCAACTTCCAATAACTGCAATTTATCGCATCAAATCAGCAGCTTCTTCAACAACACCCCGTTCTTCCTTTATTTTGCAAGTTTCTTGATCAACTGTCCTCTCTCAATTTCGACATATATCTGTATAACAAAACCATCTATAGAAACCACAAAACAAAAACAGATTGCTCATCAACATATGCTGCAGTAGAGTTTGATTTCACAAAATCACCTTCCTAGAGATGACAGAGTTAAGTGTCTTAATAAGCTCTATCTTGGTCTCAAGATCAGGTGTCTGGTCAACGTATTGCATAGCCTGCTGCGCCATTGTTGTTACAGCCTGCTGATAAACTAGCAACATTTAGGTCACTATCCAATCAAGTCAATGACTTGATAATGTTGGGATCACAATTAAAACTTTGATTTGAATTATTCGATTAACAGCACAGAAAATTTGTCACTCTAGAATGAAAATATGGTAAAAAAAGGCACCAAAAGGGACAATAGCAAGGTGCAATACAAATATGGGTAGCTCTATGAAGAGGATCCCAGCCAATTGAAAACTTGCAAACAACTCAAGTACCATGATATCCCTATAAAGAACATATCATGAAAATGTATCCTGAAATAGACATGAAAAAAAAGTAATGTGATTCATACATGAGTACAAGAAGTAAAAATTTGGGCCAATCATGGGAGACAATCCAGAAACACAAGTTGAGAAACTGAAGAGGATCCCACAATACTAGATTCTAGAGGATTCCACCATACTAGATTCTAGAGCACAAGCACCAGGACTGAGATCTTGCATCCCAACAGATTGCCTAGAGCCAACTCCCATGTTGATGTGCCAAGCACATTGGTTTTTTAGATAGTTATACATAGATGGCATGTCAAAGCACAAAATGACAGTTCATGATCTAATCAGTACACATAAAGGAGACAATCCCTGCAATATAAAATCTAACCCTTAAGGTAAAGGTTGTTAAGATTGATCCTAAATGCTTGATATTGGACCATACTTTGAATCAATGATCATAAAACTCTACAGAAAGTTAAGGGCTAAAGTGATAGATTCCTAATCTATTTTCTGTACTAACATCTGTATGTTATCTTTGAAAAGAGGGAATGAAGCTCAAAAGCAGAAGACAAAAGCACTATTACCACTACAGCAGAAGCACATCACTGAAGAAGCTCTTGTACCTCATAAAGAAAGTTAACTAGAGAAGCATCTGGGGCAAAAGTAGAGAAGATAGTAAACAAACACAAAACCAGATGATGGCGGTGAAAAGAAGAAAACGGGAGGTTGAAAGAAATAGACAAGGTAAATAACTATATAATGTGCAATAAAAAAGAATTTCGTCCCTAGCCAGAAGAGATAGTTGCCGTAGAAAGGTGTTGGCAATGGGCTGCACTGCTGTTTGTGGAGGTTTAGCAGACCTTCCATTTGCCCCGACCCAAGCTCTCATGATGTGCAATGGGTCATGCACAGTGAAAACTGAGACCCAATTTGGTTTACTATGAGATTGACTCCTAATTAAATAGGCAAGGTAGGATTTTGGGACTGGGATTAGGAATCCCATTCTACATCACCAATGATTCTACTCCTAATCTCAACTGGGAATGATTTTCGATGTGACCAAATTCCATCTTTTTAATTGCATGGTATATAGATAGCAATCTTAATAACAATAGTGAAGGTAAAGATCTGGTATATGTATAATAAATAGTCACCAATCATAATGTTCTAACTAATCCTGAGGAACTTATCAGCATTCAGCATAGCATAACAATGACTACCATCAATGAAGAGCAATATTGCCACCAGCTTATCACCCAAAAGCAGAGATGAAAAGACAAATACCTGGACATAGTTTAATCTCCATTATCCAATTCGCTCCTAACAAAGGAGTGTAAGATACTTCATTTAGTACAAGAAAGTTCGGGAGCAACTATATACAGGAAAAACAACTTAGCACGTATGAATATCCAAGTATTAGTGTCATCAAATGATTTTGACTCCTTTAATATCCCTTGATGAGGAAGGCGAAGAGTGCACTGAGCTGGGAAGACAAAAGTTACAGCACTTCTGCTGTAAAGAGTGCACATCTTGTTCTGATACCAATTCCATTTGTACAAGTTCTGTACCCTGAGAGCCCAAAAATCATGAATTGAAACGGAGGGAGAAGAGGAACGATGAAAAGACCAAAATATATTCCTTCGCAGAAAGTGTATTAAGTGTATCAATTGTCAAGCCCCGAACCTCGAGCGCGAGAACATCCCTCGATGGTTGATAGAATTGCGACGTTCCCAGGATGCGTCGCCGACCTATTCGTTTTATGCACACGCGGAAGCGAATTAAATAAACACCCAAACAACCAACAATCACAGGGATAGTAGAAAGACTTGCTAACTCCTTTTCACAAAACATACCTTAGGGGAATTAAAAAAGAGAGAGAGGGAGGGGAATAAAAAAGTAAATGAGGGAATGGAACGAGAAATGGGAGGAGATGCGACACACCTTCGGTGAAATTTCCGCTGGCCCCGACCTCCATCAGAGTTCTCCCATCCGCGTACGCTTAAAATTCGACACGTCGGGTGATCGTTCCAGAGACGGGCATTCATGAATAAGGAAACCTCGCAAGTGTTTCAAGTCTGGCAAATTCGTCAAGGCTTTCAATTTTCCACAGCTTCCAATAAAAAGCGTGGATAATCCAATGGGAAGCTTTGGGACATATTCAAGCCAATGACAATCATAGAGACTGAGTTCCTCGAGACGGGTTAGCTGGGAAAGATGGGGCAATGACCGCTCCTGGCAGGTGATGGTTAGGGCTGTCAAGCCGGAGGACAGTTCTGGTAATTCTCGAAGCTTTTCGCAACCTCCAACACGGAGCTCCTTTAGTGAAATTAGTTTACAAATATTACAAGGTAGCCGCTCAAGATTTTTGCAATACCAAGCTTCCAACCTTTGGAGTTTTGTCAACATCCCGATAGTATTAGGCAATTCCCTTATGTTAGCTCTACTAATGTCCAAAATCCTCAAATTTTGCAGACTCCCAATACTTTCAGGTAATTTCGTAATCGATGTTCTTCCTAAGTGCAGCTCGATCAATGATGCCAAATTTCCAATTGAGTTGGGGATCTTTGTCAATGAGGAGCAGTCATTTAAGAACAAGCTTTGTAGAGATGCTAGATTGCCTATAGAGCTGGGTATGTGGGCTAACTTTTTACAATCACTGGCAAGAATAACCTTGAGCTCCTTCATGGCACCAATGGATTTAGGTAATGCTTCAATTGCTAAACCATGCACAAAAAAGTGAGTTAATGAAAAATATGAGACCATGGATGTAGGAAGTTTGAGAAATTTTACAAAAACGGAGAGATAGACACTCCAACTTCATCAAGCAATCACTCAGAATAGGAATCTCTTGTATACCTGTGCCTTGTATGTTAAGGTCCCTTAATTCTACCATTCTACCTATTCCTTCTGGTAGCTCCTTGAGGTTGTTACAATTAGTGACATTCAAAGAAACAAGTGTCTTGATGTCCCCGGTAGAAGGATGAAGCTCTTCAAGATTCTCACAATATGCAAGAATCAAAATCTCCAACCTTTTGAAAGTTGACAAGTCTGGATTTCTTCTCAAAGATGGACAACTCATGAGGTTGAGAACTTTGAGCTCGGTTGCCATCTGGAAGAAAGAAAGGATACGTTTGTGTAATTGGACTGCTGCAACCTATGACTTTTTAGAATTCCTAAAAAATTACCTGTGCTCCTCTACTCCTTCACGGTTGTCCTATTTAATTTTAAATGTCTCTTTTAGCAGCGTTTGGCCATGTTAATGGATAAATGTTTTTTAAGCATATCGATTGCAAATGAATGTTAGGGTGTACGAGTGCTAACCGCATCTATTTTCAAATAAAATTTCAAAGGAGATATTTTCTTATTAGATATAAGCAACTTTTATTATCAAAAACCAGATGACAAATTCAAATGGAAGAGAGATGCGTTCATTGGGCACTATGTTTTCCTTCAATAGCATGAAATTAAAGAGAAACGGCTAGTTTAATTATGAAAATCAATTTTCAAATGTTATATGTACAAGGTAGAAAAAAATGTTATGTTAAAAAATACTTTAATGCCTTCTTTACGTCTTACCTTTAGTGGAACCCATCCTCCCCAATCCTCCGAAATTGCACTGTATGACAAATCGAGTACAACTAACTTCTTTGGATGAAAGTTGTTGGCAGCAAAATTCGAGGGACAACCATTCCACTGAAGCCATCTTAGTTTAGGAAGTAATTTATGAAAATCTCCGGTGAAGTTCACACCATCCACTTGAAGGAACCTCAAGTTGGTCATTTTTTTAAATTGTTCGGCTGTGCATCCTATTCCCTCACCACATTTGCCAAGAGAAAGGGCCTCAATCTTTCTAGTGCCCTACAACATGGAAAATTTGTGGACCATAACTTTTGAATGATAAGATGACACCTACAAATATGAGATAAAAGGCATTGATTTAAATTTGTCGTCGTACTACCACGATATAGGCTTATGCCTTTCAATTTTGTGAAATGAAAGGTTGTGGTTGCATATTATTTATCTAATCTATGAAAAGATGTAAAGCTCAAGCCATTGTTTATGAACTTTTTCCTCTTCCAACTATGCCCTTCGCAATTTGCACCTTCCAAATTTCCTCTCTTCATGCATACACTAATACAAATATATCTATCTGCCAAAATTATTGTCCTTTATATGTGAAATAACACTACCTTTACTCCTAAAATGTATGTGTGGACCAATACAACTCTAACCATCTAAATTCATATCAAAATTAAAGAATCCCAATTGTAGAATCCCCTCACTTTTCTGAATATATTTTGTTAGCAATTCTCAATATCAAATTCATAGAAGGAAACTATCCAGTACTATGAAAAGTCTATTCAATGAAAATGATATATGTCTAAAGGGTTTTATCACGTGGCTGCTCATATATCATAAATATATACGAACTCCATGTCAACAAATTGACCGCGTCAACTAACATGACCACAAAGGACTCGATTGAATAAAACAGGAAAAGTTAGAGGATTATATTGAACAAAAACAAAAATAGATGGGGAATTAAATTGCACAACTAATAATACTTAGGGGACAGACTTAACCCAACTTAAGAAATACAAGAACCAAAATAGCTAAATTGTCACAAATGAATGGAGTTCTCATTTATCGTACCAAACACCTGATAAGAAGTCGGTAATTAGTTCCGACAAAAACAAAACTTAATTAAAGGAAAAAGAAAGAAAGGACCTCACAAGAAACCAAAAGACGAATACAACATTAAACACGCGTATCAAACAAATATGTGAGAAAAGCATGGCCGCAACAATTTATAAATGTCAAGGTTTTCGCTAAAAGTTATTTGTCAAACATTATGCTTTTGTAGATTTGTTGTCGCATGAAAGTCTCCGAAAGGAGACTATCCTTATCATAACACTACTAGGTAAAGATGTATATCAATCATTAATAACCAAGAAATTGCTTCTCAATTATGTTATAGAATAAGTCAAAAACAACAATTAACCAAAAGAGCTGTTTTTCCGGTGGAAACAAAAAGTTTTGGGAAGACAAGACTTAAATCATTTTAATTTTAAACAAGAAAGGGGGGATGGAACCATATTCACTGACTAAGACAAGTAGAGAGAACTCTTACCTTGTTGTTGTTAAGCACATCTAGGGCTTCCTCATAGATCCACAATCTACTATGCTTTTGAGGCTCATTTGAATTTTTTAGACGAACAATTTCCCTTCCAAGATCTCTCAGTTGATCGTGCATTACTAGCTTGCCTTCGTCAATTTTAATTAGGGACATAAGACTCAATACTTCAATCCCACTCTTCGGAAAAAGTTCACAGGCATCCCACATGTAAGTTGGATTTTGTTTACACGATCCAATGAAAAAGCATGCAATATCCAAAAATATCTGTTTCTGCTCATTATCTAATGCTTCGTAACTTATCTTCAATGTCTCTTGCACTTCTTTATTGGGTACCTTTTTTAATTTTTTCAATGTATCTTCCCATACTTCTCTTATCATTCCACATAAGCATGAACCTGTAACTCCAAGGGCTAATGGAAGCCCTCCAGTAGTAGATACGATATCATGAGAGAGAACCTCATAATCACTTGGAAGAGAATCCTTTCGAAATGCATGTCTACTAAATAAAATCAATGATTGATCCATAGACAACTCATCAAGTGGAAACATGTAGCCTGCCTTAGCCTTATCGAGAATCCTCTTGTCTCTAGTTGTAATGATGACTATACTTCCTGCTCCAAACCAACTACCATCTTTGACCAAAGCATTTAAGTGAGTAGTACTACCATCCATGTCATCAAGCAGAACTAAGACTTTCTTACTTGTAAATAGAGATTTGATGACACCTATTCCCTCGTCAACACTAGACACGTGACCCGAGCTTCCTATTATGTCATAAATGAGTTTGTTCAGTATGCATTCAATACCTTGGCGCTGAGATGTTTCTCGAATATTTTCCACAAAGCCACGATACTCAAAACGACTAGAGAGTTTGTTGTATAACACCTTTGCAAGAGTCGTCTTACCAATGCCGCCCATTCCATAAAGTCCGATAATCTTTGTATCATTTAATTTATCATCTATCAAGCTCATAATTTCATTGGTACGATCATCAATTCCCACCAATTGCTCAGGAACATTCAGCAGAAAAAGTCTTTTTAACTCACCCATAATGTTTCTGACAATAGTTTTAACAAATGCTCCTTCATGCCTGCCAAAATAACAATTAATTTTAGTATAGGATAGCAACATTTATGTTCTCTTTCATGAAAGATCTATTTGTGAGAAATTAAACAACAATTTGGTGCGGAATAATGTACCCATTATGAATATTCTCCGATTCCCATCCTTTCAAAGAACCAACTTCTTTGAGTGCTTCTTCCCATTCCTTCACTTCTTTGAGTGCTTTTTTCCATTCCTTCAAAACCATTTCATCCCAATTCTCTTTATGTGCCTTAATAGCATCTTCGAATCTCCCTTTAAGATGGCGCACTTGTGAGGGTTTCACTTTGTAAAAGATGGGCCACACCATTTGTCGTCTTCTTCTCTTGCACTTCAATATCTGAGTCAGCTCGCGTAGGCACCATTTGCTGAAGGGATAGTTCTCAGAGATAATTGGGATCAAAATGGTGGACTGCCTAATGCTGCAAAGAAGCTCCGGACCAATCTTCTCACCAACACGAAGCTCATTGTCGTCTCTGAACACACGAATTCCTTTCTCAACAAGGCTAGTATAGAGATAATCAGTGAAGCCTTTGCGAGTGTCTTCCCCTCTGAAGCTCAAAAACACTTCGTAATCATTTCCTTTCTGCCTTTTGGTGCCGCCTTCATAATTATCTACATGTGGGGAGGTCGATGAGGAAGATGCCTCGTAGATCGAATCTTCTGAATGAGTGAATTCTCTTCTTTTCATCTCAAGAGGATCGTAAAAGAGACTGATAGAGTAGGAAACAGAGGAGAGAGATGCAAAATCCCAGATCTAGGAATGACGGAAATGTCTCTCAGCAGATAAAAACGCGAAGCTGCATTCAAACAAAAACAGTCACTCTCAGACAACTCATCAGAAGAAAAAGGAGCAATCAGAATAGCAAACGTCACTCTTTTTATTCGTCTAGAAAATGGAGCAATCAGAGTATAGGATATTGTTATTAAAAGTTGGCAGGACGCATTACCTTTTTTTATTCGTCTAGAAAAGTAGCTCTAAAATAAATCTTTTTATAGTTTTCTTAAACTAGATTTCTTGATGTTACATTTTGCTTAAAAATTATCAAGTCGTTACCCTCCTCCCAAGTCACTTCTGTCTCTCTCCTTAAATTAATAGTTATTAACATTTTACATCAATTTTATTCTTTTAGTTTAGCGTTAATAAATTCTTGACCAACAGTTCTTCGTAATTGAATAAAAATTTGGTGATACTTTTTGTTTTCCTTTTATGTCATCTTTTCTCAGACTTTTTATTTCATGCTGACATTCTCTGCCAACATATTTTTCACCAAAATATAATTTTTGGCAGAACAATAGAGGAGGATTCAATATTAGCTTATTTAGCATTAGAAGATGTGATTTGAAAAACTGAAGCTATTAATTGGAGAGAGATTGCGTTAAACACGACAACAACAAGTGATTACATTGAAACTTAGAAAACGTTTGGTCATTTGGATTTCTAATAAGGATATGACTACATATGATAGGATATGAAATCCAAGGCTTTTGCTAAATCCTATTTACTATTTAGTAATTGTAGTAATAAAATCAGATATATTCACATAATATCATGTACATTATTTGGTATAAATATCATATTAATATAAATAAATTAAAAATTTTACAAACAGAAATGGTAAAAATCTCTTGAGACACTCTTGCCTAATTTATTTTTATTTGCTTTTTATTTTATTTCCTCTTTTTTTAATTAATTTCTTTTTTTATTTCTTTCTTCCCCTCCATTATTATTTAATAAATATTAAATTGTACTAATATACCTAAAATATATAATAAATATACCTAAAATATGTAATAAAAATAAAATATCTATATTTATATATTTATTTTATATTATCAAATAGAATTACATTTGAATATATAAATAGAAATAAGATTAAATTAAAATACCTAAATTGTTATTTTTTGCTATTTTGAATTTCTTATATTAGAATTTAAATACTATTTATATTGAAATATTATTTTAATTTTGCTAATTTAAGAAGTTTGTTATTCGAGAAAAATAACTTTCCTACTAGGGATATTAGAAATTCTATCCAACTTTATCACACATCTCTTATGGGATAATTTTATTGGATCTATATCCCCCTTATATTTGCTTTTATTTTATTTTGAGTAGGTACCAAATGCAGGATAGGATAATTTTTATTCTATTTAGAATTTTATTCTAACTGTCAAACGCAACCTTAGTGTATCAAAGCTATAAAGTATTAGCTTACTTTTGCTCCTTTGAAAACCATCTTGGCTCACAAAATATCCTAAGAGCAGATACTTCTTTACTCAAAGGTATAAACATTCTTCACATGCCTTGATAAGAGGAGACAAAATGGCCTGGTACGCAAGTGACTAACCACGCCTCATCATCATAGGATCAAAAGCTTATACATCAATAGATTAAGATGGAACATCGGATCCCACGATCAAGTGATTTGAAAGTTTCAACACATGGGAAAGCCCTTGACAGTTAAATTCTCGATTGTATGATCACAATGACATGTCCTATGACAATTGACAAAGTCCAAATAGATTCCTTTATTCGGAGATGTACGGGACTGTCACGCCTCGATCCTCTGCGTGCGTGCCCATTCCTCGGTGGTCGATTTAATTGCGACATCCCATGACACGTCGTTGACCCATTCATTTTAATGCGCATGCGGAAGAGAATAAATAAATCCCCGACAACAACAAGATGGGATAGAAAAGCAGGGCCACAAATTTTTCAAGCCACAACACACTTATATGCATATCCCACGAAGTCATATACAAACTTAGCTGATATATACAAGGTTTGCAAAAAGGGGGGGGGGGTTATAGTGCTACAGATCCTTTAAGTATTCGAGTCTTCAACGGAATACTCTAGGGATCCTAGATCCGACAAACTCGGGTCCACCACTGAACCACTACGAGGGTCTGTCGTCCCTTTTCCAAAGGCTACCTCCAACACCGACATAGGGACCTCAAATTCTGGTATGGGGCCTTCTCTCTGCCCATTCCTGCTCATGATGATACCATGATCTGTATTGGTGGGGTACCTTATGGGGTAGACCCGCATCAACCCAGACCACGGACCTCATGAGTTCATAGACCCATCCCCTCGGGTTCCCATGCAGCGAAATATAAGACACCTGCTCAGTGACCTTCTTCGGTTGGCCAAAATGCTCAGGAGGAGCTGCCATCTAAGGACCTGAAAATGTTATCCCACAACGGGGTGAGACGACATCTTAGCAAGTTCACCCCCTAAGTCCCGACTAGGAAGGAAATACGCCCCAAGGGTTGCTTAAGCACAAGCACAAGCACAAGTAAGGGGACTTACCTTTGCCTCAGTTCATTCTTGCAAGTCAGTACGATTCAACCATTCAATCAATCATTTCAACAAATCAATTCATCAAATCAGATCGAGCCATCGATCAATCGATTCGGTCGATTCCATGTCATCAAGACCATCTCTCGGTCAACCCATTCAATACTATCTATCACGTTGTTTTCTTGAAACGATCACCGCTCACCTAAGCTGATATATATGAATGCTCGCCTAAGCTGATAATGATAAGATAGTATATCTCATCGAAGCTGATATAGATAGATAGTATAGCTCACCGAAGTTGATATATGCTCACCGAAGCTGATTTATGCTCACCAAAGCTGATATATGATCACCGAAGCTGAATTATGCATAATATACTCATCCACTGGCAATTTCACCGTTTTCATAATACTTGGTAAAATAATTGTGTGTGGGTACACGGTAGGCCTCGGCCAAAAATATAATAACTTTATTTTATAAAATTCCACTAATTATATAGTCGATAAAAACATTTTTGGCGCTGTAAACCGACGCCCGGTAGAAATTACTAAATTTTGGGATAAATACCTTAAATTACAATCAACACACAATTTGCACAACTTAGCACTCAATTAAATAAACCACACATACCATTGTGATCAGCATAAAATTTCGATCATCGACTATCCCGGTCTAATTTTCGGAAAATAATAAATAATTAAATAATTACCAAAATTAATTAAATAAATACCAATAAATGCAACTTAGGCCTGAAAAGCCTAATTAAATACCGAAACGGGCCCGAAAAATTTCCGAACCAATCTAGATAAATACTACAGTCTATCTAGTCTCTAATTACACTACTCTAACCACCTAACATGCATAACGAATAATTAAATTGCTAATCCGTTCTAACTAACCACATAATCCATACTTTGCCTAAACTAATCAACCATTAAGCATAATTAACTCCCTAAGCAGAGATTAGTGTGTAATCTCACTGGATTTGCGAGCCGGTGAGTTCACTACGACGGGGACGCGAAGGCTGGCCACAAACTCTAAAGCGAGAGCACCAAGAGAGGCTGGGAAGGGCTCGGAAAAGCCTCCCAAAGTTCAAAACCCTTGTTGGTCTTTAGCTTATGCTCTTGGCCGAGAAAGGAGGAATCGGCGGTTGGTTGTGGTTGAAACGGGCATGGACGGGCGACGGAGCTGTTGCGGGTCCAGGCGGGGCTTCACGGCAGCAAGCGGTGGCTAAACAGCGTCCAAGGAGCTTCGACGCGGCTCGAGCAACTCGGGACACGGCTGGACGAGCTCATACATAGGCGGACGGGCGCTCGTGGCGTGTGGGCAGACACGTGATTGGCAGACGGCGAAACGGCGCACGGTGGCTTCGAACGAGCACGGTTAGTCGACGATGGAGGGAGGCTGCTGGTCGGTTTTTTTTTTTTTTTTTTTTTTTTTTTTTTTTTTTTTTCGAATTTCAAAGCTTCAAAGTTGGACCAATAATGCAGAAAGGCAAAGTGAGGGAGGAAGAAGGGGCTGCCGGTCAAGGGGGGGTCCCAAATGCCTCCCAAGTCAAGTAAAAATATCTCACACACTCATTGGCTTGGTCCCACCTTGTTGGATGGCTTCCTCAGCAAATTTCCAGCCTCAAAGCTTCCTCTAGAAGCCTTGGAAGTGGTCCAAAGGTTGAGGGCATGGGGGGCTACGAATTTGCACTTGGTTTCTCCTAATTTCACTTCAATTCCCACTTGAATTACATCAATTTGGCCCCCATAAATTCCACCAACGTGTCTTCGATCAAATTAACATTTTTCCTCGCCAATAGATCCAACTTGCATCCCAAAGATGCGATAAAAAACGGTCCCCTGAATTTTCCGGACAAAAACGGCCATAAATTGACTTTTCGCCAAAAATCTCGATTTGCAGAAAAATCTTCGGAGGATGAATCGATGTTCCAAAAATGACTCGTGACATAACAGAATTTTCAATTTATGAAATCGGATTTAAATTCGCTGTTAATTTCAATCTAGCACGATTTTAGTGTGACCTAACCTACCGGGTAGCTTTCAGAAATGAGAAGTTCAGATTTTCTTCGAGCCACAATGTACCTCTTCGACACATTGGCGACTCTCAGTGGTCGTGAAAATCTCGAGGTTTCAAATACGGACACAGGGTACCAAAACGACAGAAAAATTAGTTTAGTACCGGTCGACGAGAATTTTGCAATTTGGTGGAATCATCCATGTTTAGCCACACATCTCTGTCGAACCGACCTATCTCTGATCTCAAATCGATTTTTAACTGTGCCGTAATAATCTCTGCAGATGAGCATGGTTGAGTAGTCGATTTATGGTCGAATTCCCAAGTCTATTGCATTAAAACCTCTTAATGATTTCTCCAAATAGTCTAGTTATCTCATGAGTGATCAGCTCAGAGAATAGTACTATAGGCGTGTTGATAAAAGGCCCGATTTATTTAATTGAAAACAGGACTGAAATTCCAGGATGTCACAAGAACACATGGAATACACAGCCCCAATTTAGGATTAATATTGGATGGATAGTAAGTCATATCAACTAAAAAACAAGAATAATATCAAGTGCCAACACCGATTAGACGCCCAACATCCCAATCTTGGTTTTTAACCTGTTGTGTTAGACAACTCCAATTTTAGCCTTACCATCGCTAGACAAAATATTGTTAGTAATGTTATATATATATATATATATATATATATATATATATATATATATATATATGTGATCCCACATTTTGGGATCCATGTTTTCTCTTTTAATTAGTGGTCATTCTATATGCGGTTTTTCCACGCTTCATACCTCTTCGTGACAATTGCCTATTTGGTGATCGCCTTGACAGGAGACGGTTTATAAAATGACAAATGTTCATTTCATAAGGGTAATCACAAGGCCTAACGCAAACCCTCTCATTTGGCGATACACCATCAGAGTGTACCCGTAATTTTATCGAATCTTCATGAATTTCCGAAGAACACAAATTCAAACAATGGCTGGAGATATGTTTTACATTGATCTTGTTTTTTTTTTTTTTTTTTTTTGCATATGATTTTATGTATAACCTTTGGTATGAAAGCATGTTTAATGCCTTTGTCTTGTTTTTGTTGAATTTTTGGTGTATTATCTAGGGTTTTTCAATGAACAGTAATTCGACCATTTTGGGGTTGAGGAATATTGCCGATTCTAGCAAAAATTCCAACAACCCACGGCTTGACTTCGAACCGGTACGGTCGCACCGCCATGCTGAAGAATAGCTATAAGTTATTTCGGCATATCGATGCTTCCCGGATGCTAAGCGGGCGGTGAAAGTCACGGTGGTTAAGGGTTTCCAATTGTAAATTTTGTTTGGTTCGGGGCCAATTTCTTGGTCATTTTCACCGAAACTTAGACCTATGTGGGCATGGTCTTCAAAACCCGTCATTTATTCTGGTCTGAGTGTAAGAGTTTTCCTTATGTGGGCTACATTAATTGAGATTGTAATTACCGTTTTACAGGGTTGGTGTGATAAGGTAAGGCATAAGGTTTTCTTAATGGTCGAATATGGCCCTGGCATTGTGTGGGCCGAGTTGGCCTCGTGATGAGAGAGCCCGTCCAAAACTCTATAAATAGCGCTAAGGTCCCTCCTCTAGCCCTTATTCTTCTACGAACTCTCTCTCACCTCACATAAGGCAAGTTGTGAGTGGCGGTCTCATCGAGCTAGGAACCGAGGGTCATAGAGGAGAAGAACCTGTGCATCAGCTTGTCGTTTGAGCATTGGATCGTTGTCATTCCGCATAAAGAACGATTGATTCAAAATCAGGTACACAAATCTTTGTATTCTCCTCTTACATGTTCGGTTTCTAGCTACGTCGATCTTGGGAAGCCGCCTCGGCGGCCATCATCTGGTATCAGAGCCTCGTAGCCTAGAACCCGACTTGTTGCTTCTAGCCCATTTTCAGAAATTTTGCCCATTGAAACTTGATTTTGAAAACATATTTGGATTCTTCTCGTTGAGCCGAGCATTTCGGTGGGTGGCACGCCTCTGGCGGAGGCCAAATGCGTCGGCAATGAGAAGTTCATATTTCACCTACCCTAGGAACATTTCGCCCATTTTCCGTGAATTTTGGTCCAGTAAAAGTGAATTTTGATCACATATATGAATTCTAAGAGCCAAGACTAGCGTTTTGATGGCTCGTACACGCTGAGACGAGGCCAAAAACGGCCGCACGCACCTCCACTCGGCGAGACAGAGCTTGGAGGCGGTGCCACATGCCGCCGTGCGATCCCACGCACGCCAGCGCGTGAACCGCCTTAGCGGTGATGACATCATCTTGACATCATCCCGTCAACTCGCCGTGGATAGCTATGCGATGATGACGTGATCCGTGACGTCATCCTGCCGACATGTGTCCAAAGATGACGTCATCCGTGACGTCGCGTAAGCCGCCTTACTTGCGACCGCCACGTGGCATGTGACGTAATCGATTACGTCACCAACGACCCGATCCGATGTCGACCGGGTCGACCTAACCCGTGTTGACCGATTGTGACCCGACTCGGTTGACTGTTGACTGGTCGGACTGTTGACCGGTTCGATCCGTTGATCGGTCGGACCGGCTTTGGACCGGTTTAGTCCGGATAAAGAGCGCAAGCATGTGGGCCTCACACGCCGCACATTCCAGCGGCACATGAAGGCGCGTACGACGTCAAATCGGCATGTGGCTTGGACCTTTGTGCTCGTATGGCTGTTCTCTACTCTATTATGTGTTTATTTTATAATTGTGGTGATTTTATGGATGTGAAAATGCATGTGAAACCCTAAGATACGTGATTTTGGGGACATTTTTTGCGTTTTTTTTTTCATGTATTTCTCTATGATTTTGGAAATACATTGCGATCTCACGTGTATATTATCACACAAGGAATGTGTAGAGCATTGATTCATTGATAACATGTATAAGGTTCACTATGTATTAACAAATGGATTAATGTGATTGGCATGACGTGTGATTTTAGTGACGAATTGCCCCTGTCATCAAGTCTAAAATCACATGTGAAAGGTGAATGTGAGCCATAAAGTTATATCCCTGATATGAGAGAATTTCGACAATTCAGTTGGGTTGTGACAGCCAAAGTGGCACACTTGATTGGATTTGAGAAACATCGGTCTCCTGTTCTAATGTCTTGTCATATTCCTAAATGAGGTGATGTGTGTTAGTTCATGGAGAGATGCATGTATAGCATATGGTTGAGGAGTGACTGGCCCTAGTGATTCATACACCCAAAGGTGGTGAATTCACGAAAGGTCAGAATATATTCTCATGACCGCTGTCATGTGGAGAGTATACAATTGCATGTCATGTATTCTGCCCAAATGTGTTTATATGATGATGCGTGTAACTTTCAGGATGTGTACTTATAAGGTTTTCAAGTTACAAAGTACTCACATGGTGCCAATTACATATGCTGCTTGTTATTAAATTACATTGTCAGTAATGGTAACTCCATTATAATTGAGGTTCCTATTGGTCAAATTTTAAATAGTGAAGAGGATTTTTTATCATGGATGGATGCTGGTAGATGTTGATATTACACTTACTTTGAATAAGCTAACAATTTCACTGTTAGTGATATGGAATTAGAAAATCATTCTTTGCTACTTAGGAAAGGGCAATTGAATTTGTCCATCATTCATAAGGCATTCCATTTAAGAACACTTGAAAATGGTTTACCAAATGACTGCACTGCTAAAAGGATGAAAGAAGCCCTAGTGACTTGAAATTGTGTCTTTTCTATTACCAAGATTGGTATAAATGCAAGGACTCTTCAACATAAGGTGTGATGGTTCTGATGAGGTTAAGGATTACGTCCTAAGGATCGTAGATTTGAAGTCCAGAATCATACTCATAAGGGTATTCATAAAATTGCCAATCATTCTGATAATCTGATCTTAAGATAACACATTTTGAAAGAAATTGTGTCATTTACTACTCTTGTATGAAGAAATGACACATAAAGATATTGTAATGATATAAAGCTTGATTGTCCAAGCATGAGTCTAGAGTTGATGATTCATTGGCATTCATTTATGAATTCAATTCTTATCAAAAGCCTCATCTGGTTCTTGGTGGCTAGATAGCGGTGCAACAAATTATGTTGTTTACCATAAAGGGATTCATAAATCTAAGGAAGTCAAATCAGAATGAATCATAACTCATCATGGGAAACAACTTTTAACGTCGTTTTAGTGGGAGATGTTGTTTTGACTATGAATACTAGTTAGCATTTGACGTTGAAAAACACTTTATGTACATTCCTTTAGACGGAACCTAGTTTCCGTATCATGTTTGGAAGTGTATGGCTATTCTTTTGAGACAAAGAAAAATGTTGTTACAATGATTTATAAGTTAAATGAAGTTGGATGCTACAATAGGTCAAATGAATTGTACCAATTGTACTCATCTCCCAAGGATATGTATGTCGTTTTACAGTTGAAAATGTTGTTTCCAATAGAGATTTACTTGAAGAATGGTCTTATGCATTGTAGAAGCAAGATGATTAAGATAGAGAAGAAAACTGCAACTTGAAGTCCTAACTTGTTAGAGGTCATTGACATTGAAATTGGTGACCATATATGGTAAAGTTGTATAGAAATATTGACGACTTTTTCCTCTTGATTAAAGAAAAGTCTAAATCTTTGGATTTATTCAAATTCTTTCGTATTAAGGTCAAGGAACAGTTGGGATGAGTCTTAAAGATTGTCAGATATGACCGTGGTGGTGAGTGTTTTGACTATGGCAATGCTGGATAACTTAAAGGGCCATTTGTCAAATACTTAGAAAGATTCTAGGATGGTAACTTAGTTTACTATATCCGAAAATCTTGGAATAAATTAGTGTGGCTAAAAGGCGTAATTCCACCATGATGAACATGACAATGAGTATGATTACTATGACTAATTTATCAGGTTTTCTATGGGGCGAAATAACCCAATATGCATTGAACCGTGTTGCTACCGAAGGTGTTCCATTGGCTCCCTTTTGAGTTGTGGATCGGACGTAAACTTGACTTGAATCATCTTAAGGTTTGGAGCGTCCTGCAGAAGTTTGGTTATATAATCCAACATTAAATAAGTCGGAATCCAGAACCACTCGGTATCATACCCAGATCATTTGAAGGGATTTCAGGTTTTATTATCCTAATAGAGGCACAAGAAATGTGGAATCACAGACAATAAAGTCTCTAGAGTTCGACGAAAATGTAGAGGATACTGGCTCTTAGACTATTAAAGATAATGGTATGATGGGGACCATTGTGTTTTTATCTTTCCCTATACAGACAATTGTGGAGTCTTTTACACCACATATTAAGCTTGTGAGGTTCAAGATATTGTTATTGATACGATTCAAGCCTCTCAAGTGCAAGATAAAATTATAGTAGCTCCACTCAAGAGATCTGTTACGGAAAGATGTTCAATTATACCACCGTGCTATATAGTCTATCTGTAAGAGCATTATTACGATATCTGCTACGTGATCGATCTAGCGACTTACATATGTAAATGTTGTTTCTTATCCTCAGTCTGATCTGTGGTGGGATATGATGAAAGATGAGATGCAATTTAAAACGTAATAGTGTTTAGGAACCTATTGAATTGGTTGAGGGTCACAAGCTCATCTGCTGCAAATGGGTATATGAGACTAAGAGAAATTTCAAGGGAAACATTGAGAAGTTTAAACTCAAATTACTAATAAGAGGTTTCACTCAAAGAGAAGTTTAGTCTTTTCTAAAGACTGTTTCAGAGTGAATATGGTATTACTGGCTCATTTTTTTTTTTTTTATGGAGTTACATTAGATACATTATTCTAACTGTGTTTCTCAATAAGTACCTTGATAAAGAAGTCTATGTGGTATAACCCAAAGGTTTTGTGTGTAAACTAAAAACCCTTATTTATGGCCTTAAGAGAGTCTTTAGATCAGATGATGCTTGAAGTTTTATAATGTTATGACTTCATTCAATTTTCTTGAAAATAAAATAGATATTGTCGAGGAATTTTGACTTGAAGGACCCTGGTCAAGTACCTTTTTTCCTTAGCATTGAGATCTATAAAGACCGTTCTTGGCATATGTTAGATTTATTTTAGATTGCATATGCTGATTGTATTTTGAAAATATTCAATAAGCCAGGAGTTGCTGTTTTTGTTAAGGCTAATAGATTGAATATCTAGCATTGTCCTTGTTCAAATTTTGGGAAAATCTAAATAAAGGATACACTTTATGCTAGTGCATTTACAAGTGTCATACATGCAGATTTTACTAGTTATAAGGATAATAAGAAGTTGATAACATAATATATCTTTGTATTAGCAGAAGGTGCAGTGTTATGACAAAGTGATAAACATAAATCTATGTTGTCCTTTACCATATAAACTGAGTTTATAGCATGCCTTTTAGCTGTTACTCAGGATGTTTGACTTCGGAACCTCATTAAAGAGTTGATCGTATTTGATATTATGAATAGACCCATACGGTTGTATCGAGACAATAACTCTTTAATGTTGTTTGTTAACAACAATAAGGATCTCAAGGGGTCTAGATATATGACGGTCAATTTCTTGACCATAACGAAACGATACAGAATGGTGACACTACAGTAGAGCGCATTTCCACGGATGATGTGGTTGTAGACCCACTAATTAAAGATTTTCGCCCTTGTGTGCTTGAATGACGTGTCGTGAACAAGGGCTAAGGAGCATCATTTGATGATGTTGTTTAGTGGGAGCTGTTTTGATTTTGCTCTAATAAAGCTTATATATGTTGCACATTCAATAAAGTGTTCATGAATGTGTGGTCACCATATTGAATTGATAATATGTAATGAAAATCTCAAGGTATTGTGTAAGCCTTGAGTGAAGGCTGGGCATCTGGTTATCAGCCTTGAACATATGTCTTGATTACACATAAAGAAAGGTTAACCATAAAGATAAGACATATGTGGGTTCATTAAAACCATAAGGATATTCTCTAGTGGCACATCCGGCTTTCTGTGACACTTAAGGTAAGAGAATAGTGACCGACAAGGGTGATAACACATAAGGTATTACTCTTTATGATGTGTTATCCGTTTGCCACACAACTATATTGAATCAATATCAATAAAGTGGAAAAGCATTCGTAACCATGGAAGGCTCTGTATGAATACATGCAGTTACCGCCATGATTCGGTGTTGGAGACTTTATGTGATATGATTGACTATTAAGAATTGCCACTAGACCAACATAAAGGTGCGCACATAAAGTACAATCTCAATTAATATAGCCCAAATGGGAGAATGTAAGAGTTTTCCTTATGTGGGCTACATTAATTGAGATTGTAATTACCGTTTTACGGGGTTGGTCTAATAAGGTAAGGCATAAGGTTTTCTTAATGGTCAAATATGGGCCTGGCATTGTGTGGGCTGAGTTGGGCCCGACCCGTGATGAGAGGGCCCGACCAAAACTCTATGCTAAGGTCCCTCCTCTAGCCCTTATTCTTCCACGAACTCTCTCTCACCTCACATAAGGCAAGTTGTGAGTGGCCGTCTCATCGAGCCAGGAACCGAGGGTCATAGAGGAGAAGAACCTGTGTGTCGGCTCGTCGTTTGAGCATTGGATCATTGTCATTCCGCATAAAGAACGATTGATTCCAAATCAGGTACACAAATCTTCGTATTCTCCTCTTACATGTTCGATTTCTAGCTACGTCGATCCTGGGAAGCCGCCTCGGCGGCCATCACTGAGATGAGCTACCAGATAACTAATGGACTACAGAAGGCGTGGCGGAACGGCGACAAACGGTAGAGAAAGCTTCATTTCGCGTGAGGAAAAGGGTGCGTGGGTCCACGCACGCGCTGTTGTTGTAGGTGCATGGAACTCACGTGCCACGTGCGGTCACATGCGCAGAACCACTAGGTTTGTGTGGCCATGCGCGCATAATGCTGCCGCGTGGACGGCACATGCCCGTGCAGTTGTGCACATGCATGTAAGCTTCTCATATTGTAAGCTTCTCACCGTGTTATGCACATGCATGCCAAGAGTTGAGAGAAATGTCCAAACTAGTTGACGTTGAACACATTCCAGTGATAGAAAGTCCAGAGAGAAATGACATTACAACACTCTCTACTGTGCGTGCTTGAACAACGCTGAGTTCTTACCATCCAACAATCCAGGACTCTTCAACTAATCAAACTGATGTGAGGCAGCTGCAAGAAAAGGGCAATTATTGCACACGTAATTTCCACAGCACTGCGCCAAAAGTGCGTGCAACTTGTTTGAAAGCGAGCATGACTTGACTTCGACTTGACTTGCTTTTTCTATAATAAAGAAGTAGAAAAGAAAAGTAAAGGGCAGTTATCGCGGGCGTGATTTCCGCAGCATTATGCGAAAGGGAACCTACATTTGCATGTGCACCTTCACTTGACTTGTTTTTCCATGTAAATGAAGAATTGGAAAGAAAACCAACAAGCAAATGCTGATGCTCGGAGTAAGGTTGGCCGAAGATTAGATGCACACATTCTACGAAAGACTAAATTTGGGTGAGACTCTGTATCCCACCTACAAGCATATTCAGATATTGGATATATCAAAATGATCGGAGAATCTACAGTACATGAAAATTATCGAGGTAACTAATAATCGATTGATAGTAAATACATAAGGTTTTGTTTGCCCTTACTTGGGCAAGTTAGAAAATTACGACGATCTTATTTGCACGATCAACAACTAATTACGTACGCAAAATGATTCTGTCAGACTTTTTTTTTCCTTTTCATGGACTCATAAAGCATTATGGGTGGCTCCTCTTGAGTAGGTGGAATTGGGGATTTATATATTCAGTGTCACTTTTAGAAATACTCGGCCAACGACTTCTCCCCCGCGGGATAGTTATTTAGTGATACCATTTTCCTTTTTATTTTATTTGGTGTTTAGCTTTTTATTTCATGTTAACATTTTCGGCCAACGGGTTCTCCACCAGAGTGCATTTTTCCTTGGCACGGTATTAAGCTTCTTCAGAACCTGAAACGATTAGATAATAAAGAAAAAAAAGCTCAACGGCTTAGTATGCGAGTGACTAATTACACCTCATCATCTAGGATCCACAGCTTACAAGCAAGAAGAAAAATGGAATGCATGAAATGCATAGTCCAAGTTTAGGATTATGGTTTGGTGTATAATTAATACTATCGCCTACAAACATAACAAATGCCACGATTTGATTTGATTAATTGAAGATCTTGTTGCAGATAGCATTAATTGGCATTAGAAGAATAGCACAGCATACCGACACTGATAAGACGCCCGACATCCTAATCCCACTTCTAATTTTGCTGTGTTAAGCAACTTGACCCAAGCCTTGCTATCACTAAATAAAATATCTTCAACTTTAGTAGCGGTTCACTCACGCCTGCAGAGCTTTACGTTGCATCATGTCCATCTGAGTTAGTACAATACTTTTTTACCCGTGTAACAATCCAAATATAGGCGGTGTCGAATCTGATAAATATTTGACACCTAACACTGAAAAACATTTCGAATTCCTAATTTTCCTTCTTTTTTATTCTTTTTTGTAAAATATTCTTAAAAGATGTGGCAATTTGAATATACGTGGAAAAACCAAACACAGAAAGTGAGTCAGCAATTACTTATGTCCAGCTATAGGTCTCAAGCTATAAATGAACGCAATTGAAGCTTTTTCTCAAGATCCAAATAAATGATTAACGAAGAGCGTAAATATCATGAAACTTATGACACAACTATCAAAAATATGTTGGTCTAATCATTCCAGATTTTTGTTTATGAACGCTGCAGACATTGTCTCCACCTAGGTCATTCTTACAAGTGTAGTTTCCGAATTCCTACAGGTACATTTACGGTCCACTTTAACTAAACTCACGGCTTTGAGACCTATAAATTGATCTACAATGTCAGTTGAACCCAAATGTTCTCTGGCATGGCAATGATGTACAAACCGAACAACAAAACATAGAGTTACTTATCGCCAATTTATAGGATTAAGAATGAGATTTCTTGGATTCGACTTGGTTAGAGATTTACTACTTAGGACTACTCTTCCATCAATTTAGTACAAAATTGGAAAATGTATTCAACATGACGTTCATGATCAACTTAAAAATAATCGTGCTATTTCTTCTATGTTATTTGCGGTGATGTAAACTTTGGACTATAGTACTCAACCTGAGCTTCTTTGTACACTTGACTTGTGTTTCGCCAGTTTTGGATCCCGCAACGAAATATCTTTCACCAAGTCTTATATTTTGATTTTTATTAAAGGAGACTTAGATTATGTGTTAATATTGGACAGAGAAAGTCAAATGCTAATGGGAATATATATACTGTATAGTCCCAAATCTAATAGAGTTAACACAAGTTTGAAATTAATGATAACTTATCTTGAATTCTAATCAACAACTTGATCTAAACTCACTTCAATATACTAATGAAACCTATTACAATCAAAGTGGTTTGTACAATATTGAAGCTAATTCGACAACACTGAACATTGAAGACAATACCAGGAAGGCATTGCTTCTAGTTAGACTTGACGACACAACGTCAAAATCTAATCAATGACGTTGAACGGAGAAAACAATACCTAGTAGACACTACTCCTATATGTGAGGACACAACGTTGGAATCCAATCGATAACGCTGGACAATGGAAACAATACCTAATAGGTACTACATAACATCGGAATCTATTCGACGACGCTAGACGGTAGAAACAACATCTAATAGGTATTGCTCTTACATGGATATGAGGACATAACATCGGAATCTAATCGATGACGCTAGATGGTAGGACATCACTAGAATCTAATCAATAGCACTATTTAGGATATAGACACTCGTTGGAATTGAATCTATGACGAGAATTTGAAACTATAGCTAAACTAAATTAGGCTAAGACAAAAGGGTAAGATAAAATCATTTGTGTATTGTTTGGGGGGCGGCTCTTTGTTAGATTGCCTGCGATATTTATAGGCCAATTTGATAACTGCCGATGGTCGATTGCTTCCTTCTTAAAAGTCGCTCCACGTTCTTTGCTAAACCGCTTTATCCATATCTTGTTGCCTTTTGACCTGTTCGACGATGTTCATATGACTTGTTCAACAAGTATTAACCACTCCTTTGATGTTGGTGCCTTTTCAAGCATCAACTGTTCCCGCCTAGATTTTGCCGTCAATTCCATCTGAATTCTATGTCTTCAACAGCATCTTTTGGCTTAGACACGTGGCAATCAACTGCTTTATCATCGAATTGTATATCTCTGCTAGTAGGCCCATCGAAATCTAGCCCAAGGTCTCTTAAAATCCTTGGCCATCCTTCATTTTCATGACTAACATGGGTTGAGTTGATGTAGATCATAGTCCACACATGGCAATGAGGATGATTTCGAATGTTTTCATACCTCGTAATTAGCACGTGATAGTAGGGGTAATTTCAGGTGTCAACAACTTGCAAAATATGAAAAGAGATGAAGCATCTAAAGCTCCACACGCTGATATTGATGAAGTAATGAGCTTTAAGAATGAAGAGACAAGGACTTTTTCACTCGAGTTGCTTCTCATCCTTTTACGAGGATTTGCCATTCATCTGATATTACTAGACTTGGAGATATGCATAAAAGTATAACAGAGAACTTAAGGAGTGGATCATATTTTTTGTTCCATTCAAACATGTTCCATGAAATGAATGAGAATTCAAGAACTACTCAATAGTTACCATAAGAGTCACTCTTTTCCCATTTCACTCTATGACATGATATTCAAATTCTTTACATCTTTTTTCCATAAAGAGGGATTTTAAACAACAATTGATTGATTAAATCAATCGATTGTCGAGATTAATAGGAGATATGTGATTGTTTCTATACTTCGCCAGCCATAAAATAAAAGCGAAAAAAAATTAGATAAAGAAACAATCTGAAGTTGTCACGCCCCAATCCTCGAGCGCGTGCCCATCCCTCGATGGTCAATTAAAATTTTGCAACTTCCCAGGACGAGTTGCCGACCCTTTCATTTTATTGCACATGTGGAAGTGAATAACAAATCCCCTAACAGTAACCATCTTGGGATAGAAAAGCAGGACAGTAGATTCATAAACAAAATATGCTTTTATAAACACACTGAGTCATGTACAAAAGTCTACAACCAAAAGTCTACAAAAGACGGTTCTCCAAAAAGAAGCTAATCTAACTGACTTACTCCTTAGGACCCCTTAGCTCGGCTCCAGATCCACCACTCTACGGCCCTGAAAGGAAATGAGCCCACAACGGGGTGAGATATAAATCTCAGCGAGTTTACGCTCTGAACCCCAATTAGGAGGGTAATACACCCAGAGGCGTCCTAACTAGACAACCACAAAAACTTACCTGGTCTCAGATCCACCCTGTAAGTTAGTACAATTCATATCACAGATAGCCACAAAAACATGAGCAGCAATTAAGCTCATCAACTGGAACGCCACACTCAATTGCAACCAAGTACATGGGTCCTGATTATAGGGCCAAATTATTATGACACGTCTCATACCGTGCCACACAATTTTGTCTCATAATCCGGCGCATTCAACTCAATTAATCATGCGTTCCTAGTTTTTGATCTCGGCATATAGCACGGCTTACTCTCTGTTTGGCAGTCTTCTAGCACAGCCAGGCATCATCTCACCCCATTGAGCACGGCTACGTCTTTCTTAGACGGCTTCCCCAAAGGAGCAAAGGTCCAGAATCTATTGCGACGGGCTTCCATTGTCCAGGGGCATCCCATATAGGGGTATCGTCCAGCTTAATAGCCCGGGACGGGTTCTCTTAACCAACACAAGACACTCAATTACGGCCAAGGACACTGTGCATTGCACTCAAATGTCTCAATTAAGATAATGCACTTGGCCCATTTTCTTCGTATTAAAAACACCCGGTGAAAATAGTCATGCGTGGGTACACGGTTAGATCGAACCCAAAAAATTGATATCCTCATTTTTAAAATCTCGTTGTTTTATATAGTATATAAAACCCTTTTCGGCGTTAAAACCCGACACCCGGGATTTAAATTTTGGAATAAATAACCAAAATTCCAATCGGCACTCAATTTGCACAAATTAACACTCAATTGTAGAAATTAACCACACCATTGCAATCAGCACGAAATTCCGGTCACCAGCTATCTCGGTTTAATTTCCGGAAAATATTTAATAATTAAATAATTACCAAAATTAATTAAATAATTCAATTTAAATACCAAAAATACTAACTTAGGCCGTAATTGCTAAATTAACCGCTTAAACGGGCCATGAAAATTCCCGAACTTGTCTAGATAAATAGCACATCCCATCTAGGCCTTAATTAGTCTAATCTAACCACCTAACATGCATAATTGAATAATTAAATTACTAATCTAATCTAACTAACCACATAATCTCTAACTAACTTAAACTAAACACCCCTTAAACGTAATTAGCATCATAAGTAGAGTTTAGTGCGTAAACTTACCGGTTTAGCGCGAAAACCGGTTCACCGCCACGGCGGCGTGACGGCGGTCGAAACTCGGGCTTTCGGCGGCACTAATGGAAGCTCGGATCAGGCCAAAAACGGCCCAACACTGTTCAGCTAAGGCTGAGCTTCGGCCTTGCTTCTGCGGCTGAAGATGCGGGCGAGAAATGGGCTGCTTGGTGGGGAAATACTAAACTGGGCTGGGCTACTGCAGGCATGAATTCAAATGAGACGGGGGTTGGCGGACGTCATGGCCTTCACTGGAGGTGTTGCGGCTTCTGCTGGTGAACTACTTCGGTGGGTGAAGGGCACGTGAGGAGTGAACTTCGGTGAAGATAAATTGTTGGTGGTTGACTCGGCGTCTTCATGGCAGCGTGAGAGGAGCAGGGAAAATGGATTCGGTTAGTGGACTGTTGGTTTGACTCGATGAAGGCAAAGACACGAAAAAAAAAAAAAAAAAAAAAAGTGGGGATGGTTGGTCGAAGAAGCGGTTGCAAGGTGGCGGCTGAATGGGGAAGAGACCAAGCGGTGGAGTGGCAGGGGGATTGAGTCGCTGGCAAGGGGGAAAGGACGCAAGGCGTCGTTGCTGGTGGTCAACAACCAGCTAAAGAAGCAGCTTCAGGCTTCGCTGGGTTGACTCGGACGTGGCAACTAAAGGGGGAAAATCAAAGGAAGATGGCAGCAGGTGGGGAATCGGTGGAGAGACAAAGACTAGTGGAGCTGCAGCGTTGAAGATGGGCAGTCAAATTGGGGAAGGTGAGCCTTGAAGGAAAAATGAAAACAAAAGCAAAGCAGAAACAGATGAAGTCAGGGTCGAGGGAAGAAGAAGAGAAGCCAAAGGAGGGGGGAGCAGCAGCGTGCAAGAGAAGATTGGGGGAAGGGGGGTAAAGTCAAGCAAAAATATCCATTTCCATCATTGCTTTAGTCCCCAAAGTCCACATGATTATCCTCCTTGTCCCCCCAATTACTTTCTTGCATATAATCCACAAAAACTCCATTTTGGTGCCAAATGTTGCAGCCCCCATGCTAGCCTCCGAATTTCACAACTTTGGGCTCCAATTTCATCACCAAATTCCCCAATTTAATGTCCATTTTTGCTAAGGAGGGAGCCCACAAAATTCCTACAATTTCCCTCCACCAAGTAGCTCACTAAGGAGGCCAAAAATACCTTCAGATTGGCCCATTCGAATTTCCGTTTTTTTCCAAATCGTCCGAATTGATTTTCCGTAAAAATCCCGGAATTGCCGAAAATTCTTCGGAGGATGAGTCGACGTTCCTAAAATAAATTATGACATGACAGAAATTTCAATTTCTGAAATCGGGTTCAAATTCGCGGTTAATTTCAATCTGACGCGATTTTAGCGTGACCTAACCTATCGGGTAGCTTTTAGGAATTTTTAGTGTAATTGACTTGTGGTCGATTATTTTCGAGCCACATTGTGCATATTTGACACATTGGCGACTCTCGATTGTCGTGAAAATCTCGAGATTTCAAATATGGACACAGGGTATGAAAATGACAGATAAATTGGTCTAGTGCCGTTCGACAGAAATTTTGCAATTAGGTGGAATCACCCACACACTAATCACATACCTCTATTGAATCGGCCTATCTCCGGTCTCTGATCGATTTTAACAGTGCCGTAATGACCCTTGCAGATTAGCACGATCGAGCAGTCGATTCCTGATCAAATTCTCAAGTCTATTGCGTTTAGATTCCTTAACGGCTTCACCTGATAAACTAATCATCTCGTGAGTGGCCAACTCAGAGAAAAGCACTATAGTCGCACCGATGAAAAACCCAACTTATTCAATTGAAATTAGAACCTGAAAATCAGGATGTCACAACTCTTCTCCTCTTATGAAAATTTCGTCCTCGAAATTTAAACTATTACAAAACTTTAACAAAAAAGGTGAGGGTACAGTCGTCTCATCGAATCTTCACTTTCCCAGGTTGCTCCTTCTGTGTCGTGGTGATGCCAGACCACTTTGACCAACGGAATTGTCTTGGTGCGCAGAATCTGTTCCTTGCGATCCACAATCTGAACCGGACTTTCCACGTACAACACTCTGTCGTCCACGTCTAGTTATTCAAAATTTAGCACGTGGGTTGGGTCAGGCTCATACTTCTTCAACATCGACACGTGAAAGACGTCATGCACTTGCGCCAACCTCGGTGGCAATGCAAGACGATACGCTAGGATCCCTATTCTTTCCAGAATCTCAAAGTTACCTACGTACCTCGGACTCAGTTTTCCCTTCTTACCAAAGTGCAAAGTACCCCTCATTGGTGACACATTCAAAAAGACGTGCTCACCAACTTGGAATTTGAAGGTCCTTTGACGCTTATCTACGTAGCTTTTCTGGCGGCTCCGAGCGGTCTTTAATTTGTCCCTGATGATGGAAATTGCATCCACCGACTGCTGAACCAACTCTGGGCCTCTGATCTTTCGTTCTCCGACCTCATTCCAAGAAATTGGCGTTCTGCACACTCTGCCATACAATGCTTCAAAAGGAGCCATCTAAATGCTCTGCTGGTAGCTGTTGTTGTAGGCGAACTCGACAAGATGAAGCTGTTCCTCCCAGCTTCCCTTGAAATCCAACACGCAAGCTCGCAGCATGTCTTCGAGGGTTTGAATCGTCCTCTCAGACTGGCCATCTGTCTGAAGATGATATGACGTACTTTACTGTAGCTTCGTTCCTAAGGTGGTCCACAAACTTTTCCAAAAAGTAGCTGTGAACCTCGGGTCTCGATTTGAAGTAATCGTCACCGGCACTCCATGCAGGCGAACAATCTGACGCATGTACAATTCTGCGTGCCTGTCCAAATCAAGGTCCTTTCGTACTGTGATGAAGTGAGTCGACTTCGTCAGTTTGTTGACCACTACCTAAATGGAATCATTACCTCTCTAACTCCTTGGTAAGCCTGTCACAAAATCTATTGTGATGTGTTCCCATTTCCACTTGGGAATCTTGAGAGGTTGCAGAAGTCCTCCTGGCTTACAATGTTGTGCCTTCACTTGCTAACATGTCAAACACTCGGCGACATGCTTAGCGATATCTGCCTTCATACCAGACTACCAATAGTGTTGACGCATATTCTGATATATCTTCGTTCTACCAGGATGAATGCTGTAACTGCTACGATGAGCTTCTGACAAGATCTCTTCCTTAAGCGCTGCATCGTCAACTACACACAATCATCCTCGGAACCTTTGTGTTCTGTCTTCAAGAATTTGAAAGTCAGCTTTTCTCTTTTCGGTATCCTCTTGCAGGATTTTCTGAATATCCGGGTCTGTCGGCTGAAGCGTTTTAATCCTTATCTGCACTTCCGGTTCAATTCTAAGGGTGGCCATAAGATTTGAAAGGTGGCCTACCTCAAATTTGAAAACCGAATCTTGAGCTCTCTCGAGTAAAATCCTTTCCTTAACCATCATATGCGCAGCTGAAGACTTCTGACTCAGCGCATCTGCGACCTTAGTCACATTTCCAGGATGATACAAAATATCACAATCATAGTTCTTTAGGAGTTCCATCCAGCGATGCTGTCTCATATTCAACTCCTTCCGAGAGAATAGATACTTGAGACTTTAATAGTCAGTGAAGATCTGGAATCTTTCTCCACACAAATAATCTCTCCAAATCTTCAAAGTGAAAATAATCGCTGCGAGTTCTAAGTCATGCGTCGGATAATTCAGCTCATGAGGTCTCAACTGACGAGACGCGTATGCAACAACCCTACCATATTGCATTTGCACGCAACCCAGTCCTCTAAATGACGCATCACTGTAAATCTCGTATCTTGCCACAACCTGGTTTCTTTGTTATGCAATAAGTATAATAAGTAAGGAACCAAGGAAATAGCTATCCATCTCTATACAAGATAATGAAACTACTTGACTTAGACAAAGTGCCTTTTTCTCTTTGTCATCATAGACCCAGGATATTATCTAATTTCTCAACCCTTCACTCCCACACGTTTAACTTCACTTCCAAAAGGAGGGCAGACCCATCTTGTAAAAGTACAAAGTTCAAGTACAACTAATTTCTTTCTGCCTGCAAATGATGTCCAACTTATCCACAGAGTTTTGTGCATTACTTTCCCACTTAGCTTATCCACATGCCACAGCAACTGACTTCTACCTGTTGAGTTCGCTGTCTCCTCCAAAGCTGAGCGATCAGGTGCTGAAGACTTGCTAATATCCTGCCAGAAAGGAGATCTCCCCAGGCTAATCTCTTTGCTTTATTACATATCTCTTTGTATACACATACAGAGGCGCCACCATTAAACTTCCACAAGAATATCAACCCCAACCTTCCTTCCATCATCATTCAAGAAAAAAGAGAAAGAAGAAGTAACCTGGTAGGCAAATCAAGCATCGAAATTGGAAGGGCGAGCTCGAGGAATCGGCACGCGAGTCCGCAAGCACCATCGCTTCGAAGCCTCTCTTCTTCTTTCTATGACTGGTCTGATCCATTGGATCTATTGCAGTACACCAGATGAACAGAAACATCGCCGAGAACACCTAAAAATTGGGGGAAATATGTGGAAAATTCCATCAATTCCCAGGAAACTAACAAAAGAAAAGCAATCAATGTCATCATGGCACAAAGTAATCGCTAAGGGAATTACCACAAAAGAGAATATTGCCATCACGGTGATTTCAGCAGCTCTCTGCTCCCAAGCAACAGTCCCAGGAAGACATGAAAGGCCACTGCTAAGAAACTGAACACCGCAATCCCAACTATCAGCAATTGCAAATTTACGTCACGAGATCGATCGACTTCAAATGCGATTGATCGATCATCCACTCGTGGCCGATTAGAGCTTTCACAACTTCACCAATGCAGGAATTCGACTAAACAATACACGCTAGCCTTAGCTCAAAACAGCAAACCTAAGCTCGAGAGACGCGTGCGTGCGTTTACCTGGAGTGGATGGAGAGGGCATTGCCAGCCGTGGCGTCGCCTCGTTGTCGTTGCCATCGCTGTCGTCATCTCCGCCGCGCTACCTGCCCACCTGCCTACGGTGGATGCGCGGTGGGAACTGTGGCTTCAATCTTTGGGCCTAGGAAACCAGCAGGGCGATTGACTAGTAGAGAGAGAGAGAGAGAGAGAGAGAGAGAGAGAGATCCCATGGACGTCCAGCCGTCCTTCTCTTCATATTCAACTCCTTCCGAGAGATTAGATACTTGAGACTTTAATGGTCAGGGAAGATCTGGAATCTTTCTCCACACAAATAATCTCTCTAAATCTTCAGAGCAAAAATAATCGTTGCGAGTTCCAAGTCATGCGTCGAATAATTCAGCTCATGAGGTCTCAACTGAAGAGACGCGTATGTAACAACCCTACCATATTGCATTTGCACCCAACCCATTCCTCTAAATGACGCATCACTGTAGATCTCGTATCTTGCCACAACCTGGTTTCTTTGTTATGCAATAAGTATAATAAGTAAGGAACCAAGGAAATAGCTATCCATCTCTATACAAGATAATGAAACTACTTGACTTAGATAAAGTGCCTTTTTCTCTTTGTCATCATAGACCCAGGATATTATCTAATTTCTCGACCCTACACTCCCACACGTTTAACTTCACTTCCAAAAGGAGGGCAGACCCATCTTGTAAAAGTACAAAGTTCAAGTACAACTAATTTCTTTCTGCCCTGCAAATGATGTCCAGCTTATCCACAGAGCTTTGTGCATTACTTTCCCACTCAGCTTATCCACATGCCACAGCAACTGACTTCTACCTGTTGAGTTCGCTATCTCCTCTAAAGCTGAGCGGTCAGGTGCTGAAGACTTGCTAATATCCTGCCAGAAAGGAGATCTCCCCAGGCTAATCTCTTTGCTTTATTACATATCTCTTTGTATACACATACAGAGGCGCCACCATTAAACTTCCATAGGAATATCAACCCCAACCTTCCTTCCATCATCATTCAAGAAAAAAGAGAAAGAAGAAGTAACTAGGTAGGCAAATCAAGCATCGAAATTGGAAGGGCGAGCTCGAGGAATCGGCACGCAAGTCCGCAAGCACCATCGCTGCAGAGCCTCTCTTCTTCTTTCTATGACTGGTCTTATCCATCGGATCTATTGCAGTACACCAGATGAATAGAAACATCGCTGAGAACACCTGAAAATTGGGGGAAATATGTGGAAAATTCCATCAATTCCCAGGAAACTGACGAAAGAAAAGCAATCAATGTCATCATGGCACAAAGTAAACGCTAAGGGAATTACCACAAAAGAGAATATTGTCATCACAGTGATTTCAGCAGCTCTCTGCTCCCAAGCAACAGTCCCAGGAAGACATGAAAGGCCACTGCTAAGAAACTGAACACCGCCATCCCAACTATCAGCAATTGCAAATTTACGTCAGGAGATCGATCGACTTCGAATGCAATTGATCGATCATCCAATCGTAGCCGATTTAGAGCTTTCACAACGTCGTCAATGCAGGAATTTGACTAAGCAGTACGTGCTAGCCTCAGCTCAAAGCAGCGAACCTAAGCTCGAGAGACGCGTGCGTGCGTTTACCTAGAGCGGATGGAAAGGGCGTTGCCAGCCGTGGCGTCGCCTCGTTGCCATTGCCGTTGCCGTCGTCATCTCCGCCGCGCTGACCGACCTGCCCACGTGCCTGCGGTGGGAACGGTGGCTTCGATCTTTGGGCCTAGGAAACCAGCAGGGCGATTGACTAGGAGAGAGAGAGATCCCATGGACGTCCAGCCGTCCTTTTCTTCTGCCCCCCACCCCCCCCCCCCCCCCCCCCCCGTAGCTCTTGAGGTCTGCTAAGGCTGGAATAGTAAGCCCCCCAGAGCGAGCTGGGTCTCTATCAAGCCAAGTTCTCTCATCTGCGTACGCCTAAAATTCGACACGTCGGGCGATCCTTCGAGAGATGGGCATCCAGAAATACCAAAATTTTGCAAGTGTTTCAAGTCTGACAAATTCGTCAAGGCTTTCAATTTTCCACAATTTATTATATGAAGCATCAATAGTCCAATGGGAAGCTCTGGGACACATTCAAGCCTATGGCACTTACGAAGAAAGAGTGTGTTGAGACGGGATAGCTGGGAAAGATGGGGCAAAGACGGCCCTTTGCAGGTAATCCATAAAACTGCTAAGCTGGAGGGCAGTTCTGGTAATCTAGAAGCTTTCCACACAAATCAAGGTTGAGCTCCTCTAACGAAATCAGTTTGCATATATTATTACTAGGTAATCGCTCTAGATTTATACAATTCCAAGCTTTCAACTTTTGGAGCTTTACCAACATCCCAATATCATCAGGCAATTCTGTTATGCCAATTTCATCAATAAGCAAGATCCTCAGATTTTGTAAATTTCCAATAGCTTTAGGTAATTCTGTAATCGATGTCCATTGTAAGTTTTTTTTTTTTTTGGACTAAATGTCCATTGTAAGTTTAGCTTGATCAATGATGCCAAATTTTCAATAGAAGGATGAAGCTCTTCCAAGTTCTTACAATTTGCAAGGGTCAAAATCTCCAACCTTACGAAAGTGGACAAGTCCGGAGTTCTTTTCAAAGATTGACAATTTGTGAGGTTGAGAACTTTGAGCTCAGTCGCCTTCTGGAAGAAAGAAAGGATATATCAGTATAATTAAACTATTATAGCCTATAATTTTCCGCTACTTCTTATGTTTTTGACTTTTTAAAATTCCCCAAAAATTTCCGTGCTCCTCTACTCCTTCGCAGTTGTTCTATTTAATTTTAAATGTCTCTTTTAGTAGTGTTTGGCCACGCCAACAGATAAATGTTTTTTAAGCATATTGATTGCAAAAGAATGTTAGGGTGTACAAGTGCTAATTGCATTTATTTCCAAATAACATTTCAAAGGAGATATTTGCTTATTAGACATAAGCAACTTATATTATCAAAAAGCATATGACAAATCCAAATGAAAGAGAGATGCATTCATCGGCACTATGTTTTCCTTCAATAGTACGAAATTAAAGAGAAACGGTTAATTTAATTATGAAAATCAATTTTCAAATTATATGTACAAGGAAAATAAATATTATGTTAAAAAATACTTCAATGCCTTCTTTACATCTTACCTTGAGTGGATCCCATCCTCTCCCAATCCTCCGAAATTGCACTATATGAAAGATCGAGTACAACTAATTTCTTCGGATGAAAGTTGACCGCAGCGAAATCCGAGGGACAGCCCTCCCACTGAAACCATCTTAATTCAGGAAGTAAGCTTTGGAAATCTCCGATGAAATTAGCTCCATTCGCTTGAAGAAACCTCAAGTTGATCATTTTTTTAAACTGTTTGGCTATGTATCTCCTTCCCTTACAACATTTGCCAAGAGAAAGGGCCTCAATCTTTCTGGTGCCCTGCAACTTGGAAACATTATGGACCATAAGTTTTGAATGATGAGATGAGACCAATTGATATAAAATAAAATGCACTGATTTCGATTTTTGTCATACTACTATGACGTAGGCTTCTCCCTTTCATTTTTGTGAAATGAAAGGTTGTGATTGCATATTATTTATCTAATCTATGTAAAGATGAGAAGCTCAAGCAGTTGTTTCCAAACTTTTTCCTCATCCAACTATACCCTTTCACAATTTGCACCTTTTGAATTTCCAAAATTTGGGTCCATTTGCAACTACAATGGAAGGCCTCTCTTCATGCATATACTAAAATATATTTATCAAAATTCATGCCCTTTATATGTGAAATAACACTTCCTTAACTCCTATCATGTATATGCGAACCAATACAACTCTAACCATCCAAATGCATCTATCAAACTTGCCATCGATATAAGTATCAAAATTAAAGAATCCCGATTGTAGAATTTCCTCACTTTTTTTGGTTTACTTTGTTTGCAATTGTCAATATCAAAATGAAAACAAGAATGTCATCGCAAAAGATACATGTGTGTTTTACGTTCCTTTCTTATCATGTGTTCCTTCAATGAGGGTTTTTCATTGTATGTGGAAGGAAAATTGATAACATCATATGTTCTATACAATGATCCTTACTTTTCTTTTTATCACTACAGATGTTTGATGATATCTTTTCGTTGTAGTCATCTAAATTTTGATCCATTTTCCCATGGATTAATGAGATCTTCTTTTTTAACAGATTGGACATGAAAATTGATAAAATTTGTATTCTTAAGGAACTACGAGTCTTCTGCATATTTCTTTTATTGTAACCTAATATTTTACAAACTCAAATTTGTTTCTTGTTTTAGGTGACGAATTGCACATTGGTGGTTTCAACTTTTTCTTCAAAAATTTTATTCTTTCATATAAATCCCTACTCGTTTTTACATTAAAAGTTTCCTGTGTATTTATTGTATTTTTGTCAACAACTTCATAGATACCATTTTTTTTTTTAACTTCTAAGAAATGCTCTATTCAGTTAATTACGTTTTTCTTCGTGCAAAAATATGCTCGCTGAACAGTATTGGTAGCATTTTTTTTCAATAGTTTTGGCATATCATTATGTTTTGCACCTATGTTTATGTTTATTTTTTGTTAATTAACGGTTTTTGTTACATTTGCACAGGGATAAGTACACTAATGGTGTCATAAGTTGTGTACGGCGCTCACTTTGGTGCCAAAAGTTTCCGTCGGATCACTTAAGTGCCAAAAATTTTGAAAAACGCTCACTTTGGTGCCAACGCCGATCTGATCGGCCGGAAATCCGACGTGGCCTTTTTTTTATTAATTTCTTATATTGATGTGGCTCGCCGGAGAGTCCAGTCAGCGTGTAAACCACCAAACGACGTCGTTTGGTGTCTTAAACCCCAAGTCGAAACCCTAAATCCCCAAATCGAGAGAGAGAGAGAGGCCATGGTGGCGTTGTCTTCTTCCCCGAAGAACAACACCAGCAGAGAGAGAGAGAGAGAAGCCATGGCGGCATCGTCTTCTTCTCCGAAGAACAACACCAGCAGAGAGAGAGAGAAGCCATGGCGGTGTCATCTTCTTCCCTGAAGAACAACACCAGCAGAGAGAGAGAGAAGCCATGGGGCGGCGTCTTCTTCCCCAAAGAACAACACCAGCACCAGCCACTCTCTGAACAAAGCCCAATCCACCATCTCTATCTGCACCCTCCTTGTTTCCCTCGCACTCCTCGTCTTCTATCTCTCTGCACCTTCAACCCCCCTTCTTCCTCCTCCTCCTCCCCTGCCCTCTCCTCCTATTTTCCCATCACTCCTTGGCCGAGTGATGGTGGCCGAGCACGGTGGCCGAGCAATGGTGGCCGAGCATGGTGGCCGAGCGACGGTGGCCGAGCACAGTAGCCGAGCACAGTGGTTGAGCACGGTGGCCGAGCAAGCTAGGTCGGCGAGGATGAACGAAAAAAAAACCCTAATTTCAATCACAAATGAGCTATACGGCGTTGTTTTTCCTAAGCCATCCACATAGGACGGCAAAACGACGTCGTTTTCTTAAGTAGGATAGAAAACGACGTCGTTTAAAGGGTTTATCGAATTTTTTTTTTTTAAATATAAAGCCACGTAATCATTTTGGCCGGAATTTCTCGCCGGTGGCACCAAAGTGATCGTTTTTTCTCCGATTTGGCACTTAAGTGATCCGGCGGAAATTTTTGGCACAAAAGTGAGCGCCGTACACAACTTATGGCACCATTAGTGTACTTATCCCCATTTGCACATGCTTGTTTGATGCTTGTACAAATCTTCCATATGTTATAAATGCTTTTAGTGGATTCCCTTTTAACTTTCACGCTGATAAAGAAAATTTATCATCACACAAAATTCAAAACCATATATACTTCGGTTAATAATAGCAAAAGTCCCAAACCGATAGACTTGTTCGGCATTTACCCCCACACTAATTTTAATGTCACAAAAAAGTTGCAAACTGATAGACCCATGTCACATTTACCTCAAACTAGTTTTCATTTCACAAAAATAAGATAATGTTTCTAATGTTAATTAATTCATTGCTAAATAAGATGCTCACCAAGAATCGAACAATAAACAAATTATTATTATAACATGATAGCCTACATTTAGCAAAGAAATAATATTGGGAGATCAATCAAAAAATCATCCATCATCACAAAAAGAAAAGGTATTACCAGATTCATAGAAAGAAACTATCCACTATCATGAAAAGTATATATACATTGAAAATAATATATGTTTAAAGGGTTAAATTACGCAGTTAATCATGCGACATAAGCAAATTGACGCTGCCAACTGACGATTGACCACAAATGACTCAATTGCACGAAAAAGTGAAAGTTAGAGAACTATATTGAGCAAAAGCAAAAAATAAATGGGTGACTAAATTGCACAACCAATAATATTTAGGGGTTAAACTTACCCCAACTTAAATAATACAGAAAACAAGATAGCTAAATCGTCACAGATGATTGAAGGTATCATTTATCATACCAAACAATTCATAAGAAGTCAATACTGAGTGAAAGAAAATAAATAATTAAAAAAAGGCCTCGCAGGAAACCAAATGACGGATCCAAACATCAAAATGTGCATCAAACAAATATGTGGAGAAAGCATGGCTGCAACAATTTATAAATGTCAGGTTTTCTCTAAAAGTAATTTGTCAAACATTCTGCTTTTGTAGTTTTGCTGTTGCATTAAAGTTACCAAGAGGAGAGTATCCCCAACAAAATACTACCGGGCAAAGATATATATATCCTTTATCCATAACCAAGAAATTGATCCTCAATTATGTTCCGGAATTAGGCAAAAATAGCAATTAATCAAAATAGCCCTTTACCAAGTAGAATCAGTTAATTTGGGGGAGTCAAGACTGACGAGTATATTTATTTGAAACAAGAAAGGGAAGATGAAATCACATTCACTTACTACAACAAGTAGAGAATACTCTTACCTTGTTTCCATCAATTACATCTACGGCCTCCTTAGAATTCCATAATCTGCTCCGCTTTTGAGGCTCCTTTGGATTTTCCAGACGAACAATTTCCCTTTCAAGATCTCTCAATTGATCATGCATCATCAGCCCTTCGTATACGTCAATTTTAATTAGGGACATAAAACTCAATACTTCAATCGCCCTCCCCGGGAGAAAATCACTGGCGTCCCACATGTAAGTTGGATTTTGCTTATGTGATCCAATGAAAAAGCATGCAATATCCAAAAATATTTGTTGCTCCTCATCATCTAATGCTTCGTAACTTATCTTCAACTTCTCTTGCACTTTCTTATCGGGCACTTTTTTAAATTTCTTTAATGTATCTTTCCATACTTCTTCTTTCTTTCCACATAAGAATGAACCTATAACTTCAAGAGATAATGGAAGCCCTCCAGTAGTAGATACAATTTGATGAGAGATAATCTTGTAATCACTCAAAGGAGAATCCTTTCGAAATGCATGTCTACTAAATAAAATCAGTGATTGATCAAAGACAACTCTTTGAGTTGGTACATATAGCCTGGCCTACCTTCATCAAGAATGCTTTTGCTTCTAGTTGTGATGATGACTATACTTCCCGCTTCAAACCAACTACCATTCCCGACCAAAGCACTCAAGTGCGTACAATCATCCATATCATCTAAAAGAAAAAGAACTTTCTTACTTGTAAATCGGGATTTTATGACATTGATTCCTTCATCGACATTAGACACCTCACACGAATTTCCTATTATGGCAGAAATGAGTTTCTTTTGTACACACTCAATACCCTTACGCTGATATGTTTCTCGGATATTTGCCACAAAGCTACGATAGACAAATTGACTAGAAAGTTTGTTGTATAACACCATTGCAAGAGTTGTCTTACCGATGCCGCCCATTCCATAAATTCCAATAATCCTTGTACCATTGAATTTAGCATCTATGTTGCTCATAATCTGTTGCACATGATCCTTGATTCCCACTAACTATTCGGGAACATTTAGCTGAAAAACTCTTTTTAACTCGCCCATAACTTCTTTCACACTAATTTTGATCAATGTTCCTTCATGCCTGTCAAATAACAATGAATATCAATTTAGGATAGCAATATGTCCGTTCTTTTTCAAGAAAGATCTATTTATGAAAAATTAAACAACATTTTGTCGGAGAATAAGGTACCCGTTATCAATTTTCTCCGATTCCCATCCTTTCAGGGAGCTGACTTTTTTGAGTGCTTCTTCCCTTTCCTTCACAACCCTTTCCTCCGTATTCTTTTTATGTGCATCGATAGCTTTTCTCAATCTCCCTGTGGGATGTTGTAGTTGTGAGGGTTCCACTTTGTAAAATATGGGTAACACTATTTGCCCTTTACTCCTCTTGCACTTTAACATTTGAACCAGCTCAAGAAGGCACCATTTGCTGGAAGTGTAGTTCTCGGAAATTATTGGGATAGAGATTGTGGACTACGTAATGCTGCAGAGAAGCTCCGGACCAATCTTCTCACCAACACGGAGCTCATTGTCATCTCTGAACACGTGAATCCCTGCATCGATAAGACTAGTATAGAGATAATCGGTGAAACCTTTGCGAGCGTCTATCCCTCTAAAGCTCAAGAACACTTCGTAGGCATTCCCTTTCGGCTGTTCGTCTCCCCCTTCATGATCTCTTCCATGCGGAGCGGTCAATGAGGAAGACACCCCAGAATTCGAATCGTCTGAGTGAGTAGGTTTTTCTCTTTTACAATTTGATTGGCAATTTAAGTTGAGAGGGAAATGAAGTGAAAAGAAAAGAAAGGAATTGGAGAGAAAGGAAAAGAACGGAAAGACCATTTTCCTTTTTCTTGATTGGATGTACATCATGGAGTGATTAACCAACGAGATTCTTATTCTGTTTTAAAATAAGAGATTGATCAAGCGGAGCCTTAAAAGAAAGCCAGCCTTCACGGTCCAGATCTGCGAATCGCACAAATGTCTTTCATGACTCAGTTAATTCAAACGAAAATAAAAGAACTCTCATACCCCTTGCTTACTCAGAAGAAAATGGAGCAATCAAAGTAGGAAACACAAAAGAGCAAGGAGTCGGTTGACTACCTGAGGAGTACTCAAACAACACAACCCTGGTATCTCCACCGATTTTCAGCCTTTGAAGTAGGATTCCGAACACACGAAATTCTTTTATATGCGTGCTCGAACAATGCTCGAGTTCTTGCCATCCAACGGTTTTAAACTCTCCATGCTAATCGAACCGCTGTGAGGCATGCCACGGAAAGAATAATCATTGCACGTGTAATTTCCGTAGCATCACAACTTTTCCTTTCTTTTTTCGGTCGAAGTGGCATCATGACTTGGAGACACGCAATACTCAGCAGCATCGTGACTTGACTTGCTTTTTATATTAAGGGATATGTTCAGCAGAAGTCCTAAAACTTGTCAAGAATGTGCAATTGAGTCCAAAAACTTACAAAAAGTGCAATCAAGTCCTAAAACTTGTCAAGTTGGTTCAATTGAGTTCTAAAGTTAACACCGTCAAGAAAGTTAACGGAATTGCTGACGTGGCGCTGACGTCATAATTTAAATGATTTTTTTATTTTATATATGGCTTTTTCAAATTAATTTTTATTCAAAATCTTTAAAAATTAGATAAAAAACTAAAAAGAAAAGGCTAAATTTATTTTAAAAAACAAAACTATTAAAAAAAAAAAAAAGCCACCGGAGCTTCCGCCGCCGCCCATCGCCGGAGGGGCCGGCGACGGCCGCCAGAGGGGCCGGCGATCCGTCACCGACCACGGGCGGGTGGGCCGGTCCATGCGGGGGCCGGCGACCATCGCCCGGGCGGCGAGGCCTCGACGGCCCTCGCGGGGCGGCGTGCCCGGATTTGGGCGTCCTCGCGCTCGACTTGACGGGGTGGCCAGCCCTCGCCCGAGCGAGGCCTCGCCGGCCCCAGGTGAGGGCCAGCCACCCCCGCCAGGTCAGGCGAGGACGCCCAGATCTGGGCACGAAGCCCCCCGCGAGGGCCGACGAGGCCTCGCCCGCCCTGGGCGATGGTCGCCAGCCCCCCGCGAGGGTCGGCGAGGCCTTGCCCACCTCGCTAGGTCGGGCAAGGACGCCCCGGATCCGGGCACGCCGCCCCTCGCGAGGGCCGGCGAGGCCTCGCCGCCCGGACGATGGTCGCCGGCCCCCGTGAGGGCCGGCGAGGCCTCGTCCACCCCGCCGGGTCGGGCGAGGACGCCCGGATCTAGGCACGCCGCCCCGCAAGGGCCGGCGAGGGCCGGCCACCCCGCCTAGGGCCGTCGTCGGCCCCTCCGGTGATGGGCGGCGGCGGAAGCTCCGGTGGCTTTTTTTTTTTAATAGTTTTGTTTTTTTAAATAAATTTAGCCTTTTCTTTTTAGTTTTTTATCTAATTTTTAAAGATTTTGAATAAAAATTAATTTAAAAAAGCCATATATAAAATAAAAAATTCATTTAAATTATGACATCAGCGCCACGTTAGCAATTCCGTTAACTTTCTTGACGGTGTTAACTTTAGGACTCAATTGAACCAACTTGACAAGTTTTAGGACTTGATTGCACTTTTTGTAAGTTTTAGGATTCAATTGCACTTTCTTGACAAGTTTTAGGACTTCTGCTGAACATATCCTTTATATTAATAAGAAAAAGTGGAAAAGAGAACTGACGAGCAGCACTCACATGCTCCTGCTGTGGTCTCCACCGATTCACACCATGTTACTGGGAAGGTGCATCTAACCTGTCTACGCGCTTTCATTGAAATTTGATAGGGCTTGACTTGACTTGACTTGCTTTCATTCTTTTATATACTACTAATTTACATGAGTCAGACAAGAGCGTATAAGTTGGGGGATTATACAGGATTTTGTTATTAAAAGTCTGTAGGAGGCTTTTCCTTCTTTATTCATCTAGAAAAGTAACTTTAAAATAAATCTTTTTCAAAATAATTTCGTTAAACTAGATTTTTCCATATTACTTTTTGCTTAAAAATTATCAAATCATTATCCTCCATCCAAGTCACTTTTATCTCTCCCGTTAAATTAATAGTTTTCAACATATTACATAAATTTTATTCTTTTGGTTTTACGTTAATAAATTCTAAGCTAACAACTCTCCGTATTCGAATGGCAATTCAGTAATACATTTTTTTCCCTTTTATGATCATCTTTTGTCAGGCTTTTTATTTCATGTTGACGGTCTCCGCCAGCATGTTCTTCACCAAAATACAATTTTTTGCAGCACAATAGAGGAGGATTCACCATTAGCTTATTTAGCATTAGGAGATGTGATTTGAAAAACTGAAGGTATTAAATGGAGAGGAATCGCGTTAAACACGACAAGAAGGAGTGATTACGTTGACACCTAGTGTGTTATATAGCTATATAATATTAGCCTACTTTTGCTGCTCTGACAAACAGCTTAGCTTATAAAACCTCCTAAGAGCATAAACTCACTTCTTTACTTATAGGTACAAACATTCTTTCAACTCAAGTGTATAATTGAAAACACATCCCACATGACGTTCCTAATCATTTAATTCATATTTGTGCATATTCTCTTTTATATTATTTGAGTTGATGTAAATTTCGGACTTTCGTATTCAACATAGGCCTTTTTGTACACTTAATTTGCAAAACATGATAAGAAATAAAGTATCTAAAGCCCTACACACCGATATCAATGAAGTAAATAGCTTTTGAAGTGAAGAAGAGATTATGACTTTTCACTCAAGTTGCTTCTCATACTTCCACGAGGGTCACGATACATATGATACTTACTAGACTTGGAGTTCTCCATATAAGCATAATCGAAAACTTAAGAATTGAACCATATTTTTGTTGTTCCTTTCAAATATGTTCCATGAAACGAATTAAAGTTCAAGAACTATTCAGTGATTTTCATAGGAATCACTCTTTTCCCATTTCACTCTATGACACGATAAGGAGAATGGGTTTCAAATAATAAATGATTGATGAAATCAATCAAATGTCCAGATTGATAGGAAATATGATGGTTTCTGTCACCAGCTAGAAGATAAAAGCGAAGATAAATTAGACAAAGAAATCATCTTAGGTTGCCACATGGAACTAATAGTAAATTGAAAATGGGAAGAGACCGTGTATTGAGAACTTCCAGCCAATCTGAAATTTGATAAGAGTCCTCGAAGAAAAACATCCTCCTCCATATTTCAAGCTTCTGGTTGTATTACTCAAATACATGCCAAGAATTGAGAGAAATATCAAAACTAGTCAACATCGAACACATCCGGTGTCAGCAAGTCGGAGGAATGACATCACAACACTCTCTACCGTGCGTGCTTGAACAATGCTGAGTTCTTGCCATCCAACGGTCCAAGAATCTCCAACTAATCGAACCGCTGCGATTGCGATGCATGCTACACGAAAAGCGTAATTATTGCATGCATAATTTCCACGCCATTGCGCGGAAGGGGCATAGAGCCTATGCGGGTGCTTTTTTTTCTAAAATGAGCACGAGTTCAACTTGACTTATTTTTCTATTATTAAAACAATTAGAAAATAAAAAGCAAAGGGCAACAATTGCGGGCATAATTTCCGCAGCATTATGCGGAAGGTGCATTGAACCTACCTATACAGGTGCACCTTGACTTGACTTGCTTCCAAGTAAATGAAGAATTGAAAACAAAATCTGCGAGCAATGCTGATGCTCGGAGTGAGGTCGGCCGAAGATTAGTGCACACTTTCTACGAAAGACTGGATTTGAGTAAGACTCTGTTTCCAGATTTGGATGGAGCTACAAGCATATTCAGACATTTGATATATCAATAATGATTGAAGAATCTACAATATATTGGAATTATCAAGGTAACTGATAGTCGATTGATAGTAAATATGGGAAGTTTTGTTTGTCCTTATTTGGGCAAGTTAGAAAATTATGACGATCTTATTTGCACAATCATCAATTAATTGAGCTTCAGCATTATGTTAAATCCATCTAATTATGTACATGAGGTGATTCCACCGATCTTCTCTTTTCCTTTTCATGGACTCACAAGGCATTATAATGGGCTCCTCTTGAGTTGGTGGAATTGCGGGTTTATACATTCGGTGTCACATTTAGAAATTCTTGGCGAATAGATTCTCTGCACCGTCGAATAATTATTTAGTGAATACCAGTTACCTTTTTATTTCATTTGGTGTTTAGCTTTTTATTTCAAGTTAACATTTTCAGCCAACGGCTTATCGACCAAAGTGCATTTTTCCTTCGCACAGTATTAAGCTTTGTTTGTCCTTACTATGCATGCTTGAAGAATACTGATTGCAAAGTGCTTAAAGAATGCTGAGTCATTGCACACATAATATTCACAGCATCATGTGGAAGTTGCGGGGAACCTATGTAGGTGCTTCTTGACTTTACTTGCTATTTTTTTTAACAAAAAAGTAAAAAAGAAAATCAACTTGCAATTAAGATGCTCCTAGTCCTTGCTTTTTATGATGTGCGCGCTGAACAATGGGTTGTTGCACGCATAATTTCATCAGCATTATGCGGAACGTGCGTGTCCCCTACACAGGTGCTTTGATTGAACTTTGAAATCCAGCACGACTTGACTTGACTTGTTTTTCCATTAATAAATGGAATCATCGGGGAATTGTAATGGGAGGGTGAAGCGAGCAAGACAGCGCATGATTACGTTACTGCATGCTAAAACAGAAGGGTAAAGTAGTGTGGAGCACAAGCTAAGCGAGGAGTTTGGGAAAATTGTTGTGACAGAGTAGGGAATGGAATTGAGTAGTGAATTTCAGTAGATATTGTGGGGGATTGACAAGAACAGTTCCAAAGCTAAATTAAAGCCTTGGACAAATGCATTTTCAGCATCTGCTCTTCACCGGCATTTGTAATTAAAACCCATGGCACTCCCAATTAAAAATCCTTGTCGACATAATTTACGCTAGATTGTTTGTAACTCTCACTCGTAGCAGGCTGACCTTTATCTATTCACTTTGATGAATGTGGTGCTAAACTCTATTCATTTGTTGATCAATTCATTCTAGGAAACTATTCACAACTTGTCCTACATCAATCAATAAACTTTTGAGGTTTTCAAAAGTGAGTTTTTACGTAAAGAGAATGCAACTATATCTAGATAACTGTTTACATGAATGAATACAATATCACTTCATTTATGGAATGGAAATGCTTGCTAAAAATGTAAATCAAAATTTGGGCCATTGCCAAAACATTAATTGTTAAATTGAATGTATGTCATTATGTAAACCCCACTAGTAAAATTCTTGCATTGCCTATTTAAATGATGAAATGAATGTTGGGTTTATTTTGGATGATGACAGATCTTTTTTTTTTTTATTATTATTGGTCTGAGATGACAGATCTATTCAAATGCTACGTTTTTTTTTTCAAATTTTACACACTCAGCTGATTTCAATTTCATGACATTTTTCACAAAAATCACTTGGCAAATCGCACTAGAAAGGGTCATGAAGGGACCAAGAATTTGCTCCCATAAGATGCAAGAAACTTCTGGCGGGTTTCCGAGTGAGCTTCCTCGAAACCCTAATCACCTCCAAGCTGTGCTCACATTATTCTGTTTTGTGGATGTGGGGACCCGAATGTTATTATGAATCTCCAACGTTCAAGAATGTACGAAAGCTATGAGACAGACCCACAAAAGAGAATCGACGGCTAAATATTTTGGAAGATGAATAAAATCAACGCGGACGCAAGTTCCGCAGGAAATGGATGCGCAATTTCCGTGGATTGATGACTGAAAATGAGCCTCAATTCTGCCTTCTTCTCAGTAGAAAATATTTATAAAAAAAAAAAAAAAAAAGAAGAAGAAGAAGATGATAAAGTGAGAGCATGTTACGCTGCTTATGGACCTTCCATGGGTTGTGCTCGTCGGGTGGGTTGGAAATTAGAATATGAAAGAAAACCAAAGATTCATGCACATCTCTGTGATAAAAAGAAAATGTTCATTTTGACCAAAGCGATGGAATAATATTTGAAAAATATCTGGTTTGTCAAACTATATAGAAGGTGACACAGAGGTTAAACATATTTTGCGCCTCGTGTTAATTACGTCAACATAATTTGTAAGCTCAATCCCTTTTAAGGGAGTGCATAGTTGGTTGAGAAGTCAGATAATTTCATATTGAAAACTACTCTAAATTGGAGTGTGGTGTTTAATGGGCCTTCAACTAATCAAGCAATAACAGTTGACCTTTGTGCCCGACTATTTTATATAAGTAGTCAGTGTATATTTTCCCCTCTTTCGCTCTCTACCCAATTGATTCTCCAGAGCTAGGTTCAACTCGATCAAATTTCCATTTTTCAGATGATGTGAGATTGGATACTTTGAAACACAAATTCATTATTTGATTAAAGCATTTCCATGTTAACCAAAGTCTTTTCTAACATTTCTGAAGGTTCGAGCTTTTCTTTAAGCTACAGGCATTGTTCTTTTCAATCGGTAGCTACAACTTCAAGAAGCTTCAAAGAGCTTTCCTGGACAGAGTTCCCTTTAATTAGCCCAGAAGAAAAAGATATTATCATGTGATTTTGGTAATTTCCCACTTACTGAGATAGTCATCTAGAAAATATATTTAAGATATTCATTTTGGTTAATGAGATAGATTTTTCACAGCTCTTATTAACAAACACAAATAGTGTATAAAGAGATTAATGAAATGATTAACACAACAATTGAGAGGGGATGAATCGATTGTCTTAAGAAAATTAAAACTTTTTCATCGAAAACTTGCACCACACCTTGCTGTAGGAGGGTGGATTGGTTGTTTTAAGAATATTAAATTTTGTTCATGAAGAACGTGTGTCGTGTATTTCTGTAGGAGGAAAACAGTCACGCAGAAGCAAAACAGATTTATAGTATTTCGAACTTCCATTTAATCTACTCCTCTCACGACAAGACTGAATAATCCTCGAGATTTTACAGCCTGCAGAAGTTGCTACTTTTACATAAAGCAGAGTAGATGATTCTACTAAACATGAGTACCTCTTACAACACTATGACTCACTAATTTCTTAGATTTTGAAAGCGCAGACTTCTACAAAGAAATCCGATCAGAATTACCCAGCTACTAGACACAAGAGCATATAGACTAAGAGTGTTTCGAGCCCGAATCAACCCACATTGACTCGAACCAAATTAATTACATCAGGTGAGAGCTGGTTAAAGCCCAGCCCTCTGTCAAAATCTCTTTTTTTCTATTCAAAAATAAAATAAATAACTTAGTTTCAAAACCCAAGCATGCAGTTGCAAAATAATTAACATAATATTACCTAAGACATTTATGAAATTTCATTCATAAGAAGTGTGTCCCATCTAACTAGAACGGCTCATAACATTTATAAATTCCATCTTAAAATTAAGGACAGTTGACTTAATTTGGCCACTTTTCGATTTCGGCCCCTCGCGTTCGTTGCTATCAGCAAGTTTTCTAGTGACTTCGCTAGATCTTTTGAACATGAATATTTTTAAATTTAATATACATACATATATATATATATATATATATATATTTATAGAGAAAGAGAGAGAGAGAGAGAGAGAGAGAGTCCTATTCATTCAAAATTGTTGAGAAAAAAAATTTAAATGCATCAGAATACTATTTTTTTTTCTTCTGGTTGAACATCAGAATACGAACGTGAATGCATGCATATTTGACATTATCATTAATCCTAAACTCCATCGCTGACTAAACGGAAAATTAGATTATCGGTCAAAACAAATCAAATTATGTGCTTTTCGATCGCGAGTTGTATCTTTGACGTGAGATCAGATTAGCTCATTTTCCGCGTGATCATGAATTGTATATCGATCGGGCATGAAATTGGACCGTCAATCCTTACACATTGTGAAAGTAGGAAATTATCCTACTTCATAGATACTCGAAAAATCTTTTGGATATGATTATACTGACAAAGATAACGAAAATTAATCAAATTAGATAACGAATATTCAAATTGATATTGCGCGAGATTCAACCTAATTCAAATATTGACGTTTCAAATTTAGATTCGGACGACGGATATGGGAATCGCAGTGGTGGATCACGGTGTATCGATCATGGTGCTTCAGCCCAGTGATGGTGACCTCGACATGGTGTGACTCACAGCCGTGGGGTGGTGCTCGCGTGGCTCCTCAGCTCAGTGGGGACTGACGGTGACGTTCACGCGGGAGTTCGGAAAACCAGCAGCAGCAGCAGCAACGTCATTGCCCATGAGTGTTGGGGCTTTGCCGGACTTCACATTTGTGACCGCGAATGGTTCACCGACAATGGATGAAACTATAACAAGCACGGCAAGTAAAGGAGGACAACGATGGCAGGGAGTCGTCGCTGATGAACTTGAGTGAACACCGCTAAGGGGCTGCAAAGCTTCTCTGAGATTGCCCGGCTGATGTCACCAAAGCTAACCATAACGTTGGAACCTATGAAAAGCGTTACTTCTAAGGCACCATTGAATCCGCTAATGTTGATGAAGATTCACCATTACAGGAGCTGTTTTGCACCCGCTTGGATTGATGCAGGGGCGTTGGTTTGTTCTGGACAGCCTGTGAAAGAACAGTCGAGCACAACAGACAAAACAGCAGTTGCCGGTGTCGGGTTTAGAGAAAGCGGGACAACAGCGGAAGTGTTGTGGCCTGGCCAGTAGTTTGCTCGAAAGGCTCGCCAAGTACTTGTAATTTCGCCAGGAACCTGCAAAGAATTAATCAAGAAACCACGGGACTGCCGTACTGTGCAAAGGACTCGCCGAGGGGTGCTTCATCGTTGCCGGAAATTCGCCATATCAGACTGGAGCAAAACTGGACGACGAACTGCAACGGCAAGGAGATGGGCAGTGCCGCATCGGGCGCAAGGCGTGGCTTGGATGAGTGCCAGAGCTTGCTGCTAAACTCCAGAGAAATCGCCTCCCTCTCTATTGGGCTGCACACCTCCCACAACTTGTCTTCTCACATTCCATAATCTTGACCGAATTTTCCAAAATGCATGTACGCACATGTACCCCAAAGATTATTGCCGATTATTAATTATCAAATCTTGGCAATAATATGAAATTATTAATGTGGCACACATGATTTCGGTCACCTAAAGAATAATGAGCTTAGCCAAACTTGCTAAATAAAAGTTCGGAACTATCAATTTAAATCCATCCGTTGCTGGTCTAATGCAAATGCAATAAAAAATATAAACTAAATAATAAATACTTCTAAAACCATATGTAATGCAATTTAGTTCTAATATATTTTTTAAAGGTTAAAAATTAATCCCTAATTTTTTATGCAATAGCCAACTAATTGGATCGCCAAAATTTAGATAGTAACAGCGATACTTATCTAACAATGTACTGTCTAATCATGGGCAGTGTCAAATGAGAGAAAAATCCGATACCTAATACCAACACAAACACTTTGAATTCCTAATCCCCCCCCCCCCCCACTTCTCTCCCATTTTTCATTCATCAATTAAATATTTCCCATGAATCAAATGACAGTTTGAGTTCTATTTGATGGCTCCGATAGGAGTCATTCCTGCCCCACTTTTACTCAGAGACCCCAATGTTCAAATCCTCAACATCTTCTCTTGTAAAGAAAGGGGATTTGAAGCAACAACTGATTGATGAAATAAATCAAATATCGACATTGATAGGTAAAATGTGACGGTTTCTATATTTCGCCGGCTAGAAGATAAAATCGAAAACAAATTAGACAAGGAAATAATCGTAAGTTGCCGATTGGAAGCATCAATAGTAAAATTAAAATATGAAGTGACTATGTAAAGAGAACTTCCATTAAGTCCAAATCTTAATAGAGTTGTCGAAGAAACACATCATCCTCAATATTTCAAGCTTCTTATTGAGTATCACCCACATACATGCCAAGAGTTGAGAGAAATGTCAAAACAAGTTGACATTGAAACACATTCCAGTGACTGAAAGTTTAGCCAGAAATGACATCACGGCAGTGTCTTTTTGAAATGACGTTACAACATCAACCTAGAGAAAAGCTAAGTCTCTCGCGGATATAAAAGCTCACTAAAAAGAGGTTTTTAGAACTGCCAACAGTCAAGATTAAGTCCAAAGGAAACAGGCTCTCTCCAATGAAAGACAATTCAAATGTGAAACGAAACACAAAATAGCGTTCATTGGCTTTTACTTTTGAGAGCTAATGTTATCCCCGATGATAAAAAACACAAGGACCGGCAAAGTTTGTAATGCGAAACAGAACTTGGTAACAAGGCACTTACTTCTGTTGTAATGAGTGCACGTCATGTTCTGAAACCAATTCCATTGGTACAAGTCCTGAGAGCCCAAAAATCTTCAATTCCAAGGAGGGGGAAGAGGAAAGATGAAAAGACCAAAATATATTCCTACGCAGAAAGTGTATTCAGTGTATCATTTCAGTCCGAAACAAGGTCCAGATCGGATCCACTTGCAAAACATGCACTCAAATTTAAGACAGCTACACAAGAGTTCTATGATATCTTTAGTCCCCACTTCAGAGGACAACGTGAAACCGCACTCTTCAGCTTCTCTCTTTTGGTAAGAGAGAGGGAGGCTCAAGGGGAGAGAGATCATTCATTCAACTAAGAACATCTCCAAGCTCTCAAAGCAGCCTTATAAACCATAGTTTGCTTCTAAGATTTAGTGGTAGCTTTCCTCAACAAGATCAAGGAACTTTTCCAAATTTGTAGGCCAAAGTTCAAGATATCATTGCTCTCCTTTGTTGTGTGGAAACAGACAACTCCCATCGGCAGTCTATCTTTCCCACTAGGGACTTGGAAACAACCACTTTGGAGAGATGCTTCTCAGCTTCCTAAAAATGGTCATAGAACTAACAGGTCATGCTGATAAAATACCATACTGGCCTATATAGTTACTATTATGCAGTCTCTCTAGCAGATTATAGTGTTGATTTAATAGATCGAGGCATGTGAATAACTAAAGCTCGTTACAACAGTGGTAACAGAGCCCCAAAGACAGAGTTCCTTTTGTTGAGTGATTCAGCTACATAGATTTTCTGAGCACATTAAGAAAGCTCTAACCACAAGATATACTTTTGTAACACTGGAAATGGTAAGCCATAGCACAGTTTTCAGTAAAGATAGAAAGGAAAAAGGGAATGCGACAAATTAATAAAGCCATGGCTTAAACCACAACCTGAATACCAGGTAGCGATTGATTGGCAAAAAAAATTTTAGTTAAAAAATAGTAGACACAACATTAGAATAAGTAAAACACTAATTCACCATATCATGGGTTCATATTCTCAACTCCAGAAGTGATGGAATATCAGCTGGTGTTTCTTCCACAATACTTTCCCATTCTTCAGGCTTTTTCTTCTCTTCGGAAGGATCTGCATCAAACATTGGGCGGCTGATTTTCTGGATTTGTGCATGGACATAATCCTGGCGATCTAAGCACAAAAGAACCTGTAAAATCCATCAATCAGAAAACCGATCATAGTAATAGAGCATAAACGGCTAAAAGCAATACAAAACTCCCGTAGTGGTTCAAGGATAAAGGCAGTTTTCTTCGTATTTGCCACTGCTCCAAGATTTTCCACTGCAATTCAAACCACTCATAATGTTGGACAAGGAAAAACCAATAGCAAGATCAGTGAACACGGGACGTCAACTTCTAGTTACTGCAATTTCTTGAATCAAATCAGCAGCTTCTGCTATAAGACCCTGTTCTTCCTTATACTTTTTACAAGTTTCTTTATCAACCACGCTCTCTCAATTTTGACATATTGCTGCATAATGAAACTAGCTACAAAAACAACAAAACCAAAACAGATTGCTCATGAACATAAGCCGCAATAGAGTTTGATTTCGGATTTTCACCTTCTCAGCAGAAACAGAGTTAAGTGTCTTAATAAGCTCAATCTTGATCTCAAGATCAGGTGTCTAGTCAATATATTGCTTAGCCTGCTTCTCCATTGCTGCAACAGCCTGTTTATAAGAAAATAGCAATGTGTATATCACCATGCATTTAATTCATTACTTGATTATGTCTAGAACACAATTGAAACGTTCAGTTGAACTATCTGATTAACAGCAAGCAAAATCATTCATTCTAGAAGGAAAATAGAGTGAAAAAAAAAAAAGCAACTAAAAGGGGTACTAGCAAGGTGCAATACAAATACAATCACGAGGGTCCCAGCCAATTGGAAAAACTTGCAAACAGCACGAACACCAGGCCTGAGTTCTTGCACTTCTAGAGATTGCCGAGAGCCAATACCCATATAGATATGCCAATGAGATTCGTTTTTCAAATAGCCATACATGATGGCATATTACGACTACACAAAAACAACAGTATAAGATCTAATCAGTACACATATGGAAGGCAATCGCTGCAGTATAAGTCCATATAAATAAAAGCCTTAAGGTAACTGTTGTTAAGATCGATCCCACATGATTGAAACTGGACCACACTTTGGATCAATAATCATAAGACTACACAGCCGATGATGGCAAAAGAAAAGAAGAAAACAGAATGAAAGCAAAGCCAGATGATGGCATTGAAAAGAAGAAGAGAGGAGGGTGAAAGAAATAGACAAGGTGAAGAGCTATATGCTATGACCTTAAAAAAAAAAAAAAAAAAAAAAAAAAAAAAAAAAAAAAAAATTCGTAGCAAGAAGAGATGGTTGTAGTACAAAGGTGATGGCATTGTGCTGCACTGCTGGTTGTGGAGGCACAGCAGACCTTCCATATGCCCCAACCAAAGCTCTCATGAAAGTAGAGCTCACATCCAACTCAAGCAATGAAAGGTTAATTTTAATCCAGGTGAAAGCATATGGACTCTCCCAAGTCTGCATAGAAAGTATTTCAGCCTTGCCACAACCACCAATTAAATCTTCCATCCAATCTAATTCAGGATGAGGGCAACATCTCGATTTTTTTTATAATGCCCTCACAGTTCAATCCCCAAAGTTAGCCCCGATAAGCAGGTTTAGCCTTTAGATATTGTTTCAGACGTACAATTGGTCATGCACGATCAGAAATGGGGCCTAATTTGATTTACTATGAGGTTGAGTCCTAATTAAATAGGCAAAGTAGGTGGACTGGGACTAGGAATCCCATCCTTCATCAACAATGATCTTACTCCTAATCCAATCTGGGAATGATTGTCGATGTGACCAACTTGCATCTTTTTAATTGCCTCCTATAGAGTTAGCAATCCTAATAACAATCGGGAAGGTAAAAATCTGGTACATGTATAACAAATAGCCATCAGTGATAATGCTCTAACTAATCCAGAGGAACTTATCAGCATTCAGCATAGCATAACAATGAAATACACTAAATGAAGAGCAAAATTTCCACCAGCTTATCACCCAAAAGCAGAGATGAAAAGGCAAATACCAAGTATGTATATCAAGAAAGTAAAGGAGTTACTATATACAGGAAAAACATTTTAACAGTTATGAATATCCAAGTATTAGTGTCATCAAATAATTTTGACTCAAGCACTTGACGAGGAAGGCAAAGAGTGCTTAGAGCTAGGAAGACAAAAATTCATGCCCCAAGAATTCAGTAGACGATAGAACACAATAATCTTGGCTCCTGCTTGTTTAATATTCCTTTCGCCACCAGCAAACCTAACACATGCTGTGTTCATGCAAGGGAGAAACTCCACAACAAACCCTTATTGCAATGGACAGGTACAACCCATACTTATTGTTCATCTTCAGTTGATTAGTATTTTGAATCACTCGCCTGGCACCCAATCTCAATTTCTTTTCTCCCCGGTTTCTTTGTTGTGTAAAAGGCATAATAAGTAAGGCACCAAGGAAATACCTATCCATCTAAACCAAAAAGAATTCATCCCTATGCAAGAGAACTCAAATCCTAAAACAAATCTACCGACCAGAATAAAAACAAACTGGAGCACCGATGACTGACTTCACTAAACCCTGAAAAGATGATAAAACAAAATAAAACTACTTAACTTAAACAATATGCCTTAATCTCTGTCATCACGGACTAAGGATCAGCTGCGCGGTCTTGTCACCCACCTTCACTTCAAAGTCGACGTCCGAGTAATTGAACAGGATCACCCCAACCGGGCCTCCATAGTCCGCATTGATCACACCCACGCCGACGTCGATCTAATGCTTCCACGCCAAACCCGATATCAGGTGCTGAAGCAACAAATGTACAAGCGATTCGATTCAGCCCTCGTCAATCATCCAAAACAAGGTATTGAGACAATGTTTTGAGATGAGAAGGTGCACATTAGCTACTCGAGCACATGTTCCTTCGGGTACTGCGATGCTCAGATCAGTAGGGACGAGCGCTTTTCCTCTCGCCGGTACTTTTCGTCTCAACCGCGCTGTTTTTAATCCGCAAACGGGGAAACCCACGTTCAGAAACCATCGCGATTTCTCGACATGGACCGAACTCGAAGCTCTAAGGAGGAAAGTAAAATTTGGGGTCACGATTTTCACCTCCAAAGATCGTAGCACGCGGAGAGAGGGGGGTCGCTCGCGAAGGCAAGACGGCCTCCCGGGAAAGCGGCTCCCCGGCAGATCCCCATGACGCCATTATTGGTAGGACGGAAAAACAAAAATATGAAAAAACAAATTGAAAATGAGAGAATTGTTGTAAAATATTGCGTTGTGAATATATAATAGAGAATAGATTGAGAAGAGAAAGTAAGTGAATACTAGAGATAGTAGAGAAAGTCAGATATTTCACTGTATTGTGATTATTGTTCTGATAGTTGTTTTTGTACATAAAAACTAAACTCTTATTTATATGAGAATAAGAATGTACTTATCATTAATATCAATGTATCGAATGGTACATAAGTGAGATGAACATTCATTGTATATGGAGATGTACTTAGAAAGTATGATACAAATGTACCATAATAAGTACATTAGATAAGATGAATATAATGAATATTCATTCATGTATCTCATTCATTCATGTATTTTATAACACTCCCCCTTGAATATTCATTGTATTCATTGTGAATTGTGCATCGAATGATACTGGCTCATTAAAAACCTTAAGCCAGAAAAACCTAGTGGGACAAAAACCGGACAAAAGGGAAAAAGAGTGTAGAGCACAAATGTTATGATCTCTCCCTTTTATGGATGTATTAATTGCCTCATTAAAAACTTTAAACCGGAAAAACCCTGTGGGAAAAAACACGACAAAAATAAAAAAGAGTGCAATGCATATATAGCCACTGCTGGGGTAATCAATCTTGCATCTTGTAAACTCGCCGCATATCAACGCTATAATACATAGTTCATAATATCTCCCCCTCAATTGAGCCATGTAGCCACTGCTGGGGCTAATCTATCTTGCATCTTATGAACTCGCCACATACCAATGCCATATACTAATTTCTCAAAAGTTGATGTTGGCAATGATTTGGTAAAAAGATCTGCAAGATTATTTATGGATCGAATCTGTTTAACATCAATTTGTCGACTTTCTTGGAGTTCATGAGTATAGAAAAATTTCGGCGAGATATGCTTGGTCTTATCACCTTTGATATATCCTCCAATAAGTTGTGCAACACAAGCAGCATTATCTTCATAAATTATAGTGGGAGAATTTGTAACCGGTATTAAACAACAAGAATTATGAATATGCATTATAACGGATCTTAACCAAACACACTCTCTTCCAGCTTCATATAAAGCAATAATCTCATAGTGGTTAGAAGATGTAGCTACTAGCGATTGCTTCGTAGAACGCCAATAAATAGCGGTGTCGTTATAACAAAATAAATACCCGGTTTGAGAGCGAGCCTTATGTGGATCAGATCTATATCCAGCATCAGCATATCCAACTAAACCAGAGTTAGTGGAATCCTTGAAATAATATAATCCCAAATCTATGGTTCCTCGGAAATAACGGAAAATATATTTAACTCCATTCCAATGTCTTCGAGTTGGCTCAGAACTAAAACGTACCAATAAATTTACCGCAAAAGCGATATCCGGTCTTGTACATTGTGCCAAATCCATCAAAGCCCCAATTGCATTGAGATATGGTATTTCAGGACCAAGTATATCTTCATCAGATTCTCTAGGACGAATGGGTCCTTTTGGGGATTTAGAGACCTTACAACCATAGGGGTGCTCAATGGGTGAGCTTTGTCCATGTTGAAGCGTTTAAGCAATCTTTCAACGTACGCTGATTGATGAACGATTATTCCATTTGCTTTATGCTCAAGCTCTAGACCAAGACAAAGTTTGGTTTTACCCAAATCTTTAACTTCAAACTCCATTTTCAAATACTCAGCAGTTTTAGCTAACTCTTTTAGAGTTCCAATTAAATTTATATCGTCGACATAAACTGTTATAATAGCAAATCTGGTTTCTGATTTCTTAATAAACACGCATGGGCAGATAGGATCATTCTTCTACATTTCCTTAATTAGGTACTCACTTAGGCGTTGATACCACATGCGACCGGATTGCTTTAACCCGTACAAGGATCTTTGCAATTTTATTGAGAATAAATTGCGGGGAGTGCATGCTTCAGGCATTTTGAATCCCTCGGGAATTTTCATATAAATATCAGAGTCTAATGAGCCATATAGATATGTCGTCACAACGTCCATAAGACGCATTTCCAATCTTTCAAAGATTGCTAGGCTAATGAGAAAACGAAATGTAATCATATCCATCACGGGTGAATATGTCTCATTATAATCAATCCCAAGTCTTTGGGAGAATCCTTGGGCAACGAGTCGGGCTTTATACCTGACAACCTCGTTTTTCTCATTTCGTTTTCGGATAAATACCCATTTATATCCAACGGGCTTTACATTATCGGGGATACGAGTTACAGGTCCAAAAACCTCTTGTTTAGTTAGAATAGCTAATTCAGCTTTAATTGCTTCCTCCCACTTAGGCCAATCTTGCCTTTGACGACATTCAATAATAGATTGCGGCTCACAATCATCATCCATAATTTTATGAGTAACTGAGAATGCAAAAGTATCATCAATGATGATTTCATTTCGATCCCAAATTTTATTACAATATCTAATGGAATTCTCGGTATTCCCGGGATTGGTGTTCCTTTCATGGGTTTGCGCATCTTCAGGGGCAATAAGCTCTTTAGGAGCAAGCACAACGCCAAGCTCTTCTGGAGCAAATTTCTTATTCTTTCCCCTTTGTTTTCGAGGAGCGGTATCTTTTGATCCTATCGGTCTACCATACTTCAAGTGCAGGGGATTTTGATCCATTTTAGCCTGTCCTTTGGGAATAGCTATCCTAGCTGAAGCATTTGCAGCTGGAATATGATAATAGTGCAAATAAACGTGCAAATGTGACATTACGCATAGATAATAGGCAAACATGAGATCATCTATAAGATGCGTCCACTAATACCATAAAATATCGAAATGGTCCACTTAGTGGTTGTATTGGTCCACAAATATCATCCTGAATTCTTTGCAAGGATAAAGGGGATTCAAGATTAACCTTTGTTATAGAAGGTTTGATAATGAGCTTTCCTTGTGAGCAAGCCTCACAATTATAATCCTTGGACGACAATACCTTTATATCCTTTAAAGGGTGCCATTTTGTATTTTGAATTATCCTACGCATCATTGAAGTGCCAGGGTGACCAAGGCGATCATGCCACAGTCCAAACTGATCAGGGCTTACCAATCTCCAGGATGTGGTGGCGTAGGTTTCAACAGTCTTAATCATGACACAATACAAACCCATGAAAGAAGCTTCCAGCTTCTCATGGATGGTCTTCAGGCCCATCTTATAAGAGGAAATGCCAATATATTCTTTATCTTGCTCATAAATAGTCTCGATATGGTACCCATTACAGCGTACATCTTTGAAACTGAGCAGATTTCTTTTGGATCTAATGCTTAGAAACGCATTCTCAATATGCAAGATGGTGTCATTTGGCAAAATAATTATGGCATTCCCAAAACCATCAATAATCGGAACAGGACCTGATATTGTATGGATTTGTGCCTTCCGCAATGTCATACTCGAGAAAAAGTGTCTACTATGAAATATAGTATGTGTTGTTGCACTATCAAGCAAACAAACATCTTCATTTTTCTCGGTATTTTCCATTTGCATTTATATTGACAACTTTAGGTGTCAAGTATCATAAAAGTTGCATATAATCATTGCAAAATTAAATCCTTAAATTAAGTAAAAGGATTTCCAAATATCAACCGCCGCTTCAGGAGCAGAATGATATTTTTAGATTTGAAATTTGGCTTCGGGCAAAAAAAAAAAAAATGAAGAATTGATAGAAGAAGATGAAGTATAAGTTGATTAATAAAAAAGAATACCCACCTTGCAAAAATTACTTACTCAATCGGTAGATCTTCGTGCTGATAACGTGTTGTAAAATATTGCGTTGCGAATATATAATAGAGAAGAGATTGAGAAGAGAAAGTAAGTGAACACTAGAGATAGTAGAGAAAGCCAGATATTTCACTGTATTGTGATTATTGTTCTGATAGTTGTTTTTGTACATCAAAACTAAACTCCTATTTATAGGAGAATAAGAATGTACTTATCATTAATATCAATGTATCGAATGATACATGTACTGGATAAGGGAGATGAACGTTCATTGTATAGGGCGATGTACTTAGAAAGTATGATACAAATGTACCATAATAAGTACATTAGATAAGATGAATATAATGAATATTCATTCATGTATCTCATTCATTCATGTATTTTATAACAAGAATTGTATAAACGAAAGGCAAGATGGGGTTTGAGGTTCAAAAAAGAAACAAAAAAGGGCAAATGCATTAGGGTTTTCAAATTGGTGCCGCTCTAATTTGTGGAAAATTGTCTATTAAAATCGATGGAGTCTTCTTCATCAAGCATACAATCACCACCCTTACCGTAATGAACATCGCAGACTTTTTCTTACATTAATTTTTGTCCAATCAAATATTTTGAATGCTTTATAGAAATTTTTTTTCCTCGGAATTTTAATTAGTTCCCAAGTGTGGGGCGAAAAGAGATCTTCAAATAATGGCCAAACTATTGATTTTTGCATTATCTCAAATTTTCCCCACACTTGAAATAAGGCGTTGATAATTATGCTACAACACTAATTAAGTTAACTAAAGGTAGTAAAACATGTTCCAGGTTGCTTTAAACTAAAAATCAAAATTTTAAGAAAAAAAACTTTTTACTTCTCATAAATAATTGATCGTGTTAATGAGGACCTCAAGAATAACTTTTAAGTGTATTTTTTGATGATTTATGTAATTTCCAACACATTAATGGCATATATAACAAGAAAAGTTACTATAGTGAAAATCACGAATTTTCTTTGACTTATGCTGAGTAAGTTCTATAGTCACATTCTTCAATAAAATGATAAATACATTTATTTTGAGAAGAAAGTAAAATGGTGTTTTTTGTGACATCCGGATTTTCGGGTTCTGATTTCGATGAGACAAATTGGGCATTTCATCGACGCGACTATAGTATTGTTCTCTGAGTTGGCCACTCACGAGATAACTAGACTAGCTGGGTGAGTTATTAAGGACTTTAAGGCAAATAGACTTGAGAATTCAACCAGAAACCGATTTCTCGACCTTGCTCATCTTTAGAGATCATTGCGGCACAGTATAAGATCGATTTGAAATCAGAGATAAGTCGGTTCGACTGAGATGAATGACCGATCGTGGGTGACTCCACTAAATTGAAAAATTCTCATCGACCAGCACTAGACTGATTTTCTTATTGTTTTGGTACCCTGTGTCCGTATTTGAATCATCGAGATTTTCATGACAACCGAGAGTCGTCAATGTGTCGAGTGGGTTTATCGTGGCTCGAAGAAAATCGACCACGGGTCATTTGTCCTAAAAAGTTCTAAAAACTACCCGGTAGCCTAGGTCACGCTAAAAACGCGTCCGAGTGAAATTAACCGCCAATCTAAGTCCGATTTCAGAAATTGAAGATCCTGTCATGTCACAATAAATTTTAGGAATGTCGACTCAGTCTCAGAAGATTTTTCTGACAACCGAGACTTTTTTGGAAAAAGTCAGTTTATGGCCGTTGTCGTTCAGTTGAAGCCGGGGATTGTGGAATTGAGAAGCATGAGGGAGTCTTGGATGAGAAAAATAATCAATTTGATAAGTGAGACATCAATTGATTTTTTAGAGTCATTTGAGAGAATTTCAAGAGGGAAATTGGATGCAGAAATGCAACAGGGGACCAAGAACTCTAGCTTGGAAATTCTTTTGAGATTAAATGAGCTAATTCAAAAGAAATTGGGATAGGAATTTTCTATTTGAGGAAATTCTTTTCTTTTAATTTTCTTCCCATTTCTTTTTCCCATTTTGGCCAAACACTCTTTTTCCCCTTTCTCTCTTTCTTTCTCTCTCTCTCCCTCTTTTTCTTTTTCCCTCATGCGTGAACCCCCTCCACCAACTGCCCTCTTGCTGTCTTCAACTTTGCTTCTCCTTTCTTTGACTTTTTTGACTTTTCAAACTTACTCTCTCTCTCTCTCTCTCTCTCTCTTATCTTCATCTCTCTCTCTCGGTACCCTCACCCGCACGACACTCTCTCTCGTCCTCTCCCTTTCGGTTTGTTCGAAGACGGTAGAAGCAGAAGCGGCAGCCTCGAAGCACCGCAGCTACCGTCGCCGTTGCAGCCACGCCGGGCCGTCGCCGCATGCCGCCGCTGCTCCGTGGCCGCCCGCGTGCCCTCCACCCAGCCTCTCTCTTCCTCTTCCTCTCAGCCGTTCGATCACAGCAAGAGCAGAAAACAGAGACAGCAACTTGCCGTCGCTGCTCCGCCCCGCCTCACGCCGCACGCCCTCTACTCCGCCCGCGCGTCGACCGCGCACTCTGCCTCACCGCCGTGCTGCCGTCCTCTCGCACCGCTGCTGGCCGCGCGCCTTGGCCTCCTTCTCGCCCAGCTCGTCATCTCAGCGAGCTGCTTAGCTCGTCCCGGCCACTGTGGACCACCGCCGGAGCTCCTACCACCACCGCCTCGGTCCGGTTCGGTCTCCTCTGTCCACCTCGGCCCTTGCTCGCCTCAACCCGAGTCTTCCCCTCACCTTTCTCGGCCTCAACAGCAGCGAACGGAGAGGGCAGAAAATGGGTATGACAGTGGGGTTTTGGCCCGTTTTGGCCGTCTTCCCGAGCCCGGATGCTCGGCCCGCCTTGAGGAAAGTCGATCCTGGCGTCGACCTCGTCATTTTGTGTGAGTTTTGCTCACTAATGCCTTCTTAGTTTTCTAATTACACTTAAAGGTTGATTAGTGTTAATTAAGTGTAATTAGGTTGTTAGATTAGAACGGATTAGCGATTATTAGTGAATTGCATCGCATATTAGTTGATTGGTTAGTGTAATTAGATAGAGAATTGCCTATAGTATTTATTGGATGCTCCTTGGGATTTTTCCTGACCCTTATCGAGTGTTAATTAAGTAATTTGGGCCTAAATGGAATTTTTAGGAATTAAATATTAATTTTGGAAATTAATTATTTAATTATTTATTTTCCGGAAATTCAACTGGGATGGCCAGTGACCGAGATTTTATGCTGATGATTGTGGCGCAGTCCATGTATTTAATTGCGCTTTATATTGTGCTAAATTGGAATTATTGTGTTTATTTATTTAATTTTCGAAATTAATTATTTAATTAATTCTTTTTCCAGAAATTCAACCGGGATGGCCAATGACCAGAATTTCGTGCTGATTGTAGTGGTGCAGTTCGTTTATTTATTTGAGCTCCACATTGTGCTTAATTAAATTGATTGTGCAATTTAAAGAATTATTCTTTAATTGATTGAAATTGAGTAGAATTGAATGATTGATTGGTAGGTGGCCGAGTATGGCTATTTAGCATTTATAATGCCTTAATGAGCTGTAAAGTGGAGAGAGTCGTGAGAGTGAACTGAGAACTCTATTGGCTGAGACCGATCAGGCACGAAGTATAGACAGGCGTGGTTCGGTGATGAAGGACATCACTGTGTGAAAAAGGCGCCTTAAAGAACGCACGTAGACTGTCTATGACTTGTGGCAGGCGTGGTTCGGTGATTAAGGATATCACTGTGCGCACGTAGACTGCCTATGAATTGTGACAGGCGTGGTTCGGTGATGAACGGCATCACTGTGCGAAAACGGCGCCTTAAAGAACGCACGTAGACTGTCTATGATCTATGACGGGCGTGGTTCGGTGATGAGGAATATCACTGTGCGAAAACGGCGCCTTAAAGAACGCACGTAGACCGTCTGTTACTATGTCACCTTGGCGAAAACGACGCCCGAGAGCATTGATGGAGCTCTGTGACTAAGTATACTTTTGGAGATTATATGGGACGGAGTGAATGACCTAGAAATGGTCCGACTGACATGTAATCGACTAAGTCGATTAGTCTTTGCTTTGATTTGATGCTGTGAAATGATTGATTGAATGGATTGATCAGTGAATGGTTGATTGAGATGTAATCGACTAGGTCGATTGATGATTGCTTGGGTCTGATGTTGTGAATTGATTGTTTGAATGGAAATGACCGATGAAGGTCCGATTGACACGTAATCGACTCGGTCGATTTGATCGATGCTTCGATCAGTGATGTGATTGCTTGGATGTCTATTAGACCTGTGCTAATATGCAGGTGGAATCTGAGGCTAAAGTAAGTCCTCTGACTCATGTTGTGCATAGGCAGCCCTAAGGTGTATTAGTTTACTAATCGGGTCTTAGGGGGTAAAACTTGCTGAGACGTAGTCTCATTGGTTATTCAATAACCATTTCAGGACCCTAATGAAGAAACCGAGGAGAAAGAACTCGAAGAGGAGTATCTGGAGGAGAACCGCGAGGATGATCCAGAGTAGGATCCTGATGACTTTTGTTGTAGAATCAATTTGAGTAGAAACCGACCTTTTTAGCATGGCTTGTATATGTACATAAGGGTGTTGGTTTTCTTATTCAAATTTCTAGTCCTACTTGTATATCCCATTGCTTTATTGTCTGGAGATTTTTACAACTGCTTCCGCATGTGCATATATTAAAAAGGAAAGGGTCGGCAATATGTAGTCCTGGGATATCGCATTTTAAAATCGACCAAAGTTGAAGGATGGTCACGTGACCGAGGGTCGGGGTGTGACACTTTTTACTTATGGGGCACAACTATTTTCACAACCAAAAGGTGTCGTGGCCACAGCTTTTCCCAGTTTTTTCAATTTCCGTGAAGAAAACAAAGGAGCTGAAAATCTAAAGAACAAGGTCCATCCTGTATAAGGTATTAACTTGAAGGAGAAAAAAAAACATCCCTCAAAGAGATAAAAGGTGCGGTTATCTTATTGAAATGAAGTTCTCTAGAAGCAGGATGCTCATTTCAAATGTGAAATGAAATGGAAAAGTAGCATTCATTAAGCCTTTATCATGGAGAGCTAATGTCATTCACAATGTTAGAAAAACACAAGCACCGGCAACATTTGTAATGCGAAACAGAATTTAGTAACAAGGCACTTATTTCAGTCCAAATGAGTGCACATCTTGTGCTAATACCTATTCCATTGGTACAAGTTTCGGACCTGAAAGCCCATAAATCTTCAATTAAAATGAAGGGGTAAAGCGGAAAGATGAAAAGACCAAACTACATTCCGATTTTGAAAGTGTATTCAGTATATCAGAAACAAGGCCTGGATCTGGTCATCTTGCAAAATGTGCAATCAAATTTAAGACAGCCACGTGGGAGTTCAATGATGAATTTCTCCTGTCCACACTTCGGACCACAATGTTAAACAGCATTCATTGGAGAGGGAGGGAGGAAGGGAGGGAGGGAAGCTCGAGGGGAGAGATCATTCATTCAACTGAAAACATCTTCAAGCTCTCAAGGCAGCCTTATGAACCGTGGTTTGCTTTGGGATTTGGTGGCAACTTTTCTTGACAAGGTCAAGCAGCTTTTCCCAAATTGTCTACCCTGAGTTCAGAATCTCATTGCTGTCCTTCATCGTTCGGAAACTGACAATTCCCATTGGGGTCTACGCAATCATTCATAAAGAGTGACATGGATAATGAACATAAACAATTGTTCCATGTAATCAGACCGGGATTTTGAGGCATAACAGCTCTGCAAGTCTCTTTAAGGTAATCCTCCAGCAATACTTCAAAACGACAGATAATATTCTGTAGAAAATAGAGTGAGTCACATCTGAGTGATGATCCAATTAAAAGAAGAAAAACAACAAGTATTGTAATTACACGTTCGATAATTCTCTGAAGAGGCTCCTAGCTAAAGGTAGCTTGTCTCACCCAGGAGAAGCCAAAATTCTTCTTTTGACTATGATTGGGCCCTATCTAAGATTTTCTGCTACCTTCTCAACAAGTGCATCTCCTAGCACGTTTTCTCATTCTCAAATTCATCTTCGAAAGTACTTTAAAGAGGTGTCCATTGGATAACCTCCACCATGACCAATTGTTTCAGCAGCAACCTCTGTTAAAATAACAAAGGCATGGTCGACCATATTCTATGGTGCAGTATTGAGATATTACAAGATGTAAAACCAATTACCTAGAACAATTCATAGATGGAATGGGAATTTCTGAGATATGTTTATTCTCTAAAGTGGCATTAAGAAGGCTCAACTGCATAGGATCATGTGGTGATAGAACTAAGTACCAGCAGATTTTCCTTAGAACCTGCATTTAATTAAATCACAAAATGAACAGCTGTGCCTCGAAAAACTCAGTAAAGACTTAACAAGGAAAGAGCTTCACCGGTATCCACTGCTCTGGGTTGCCCTTCACTGATGGAATCTCATATATCGCCTTACAGTATCGACAAATCTCAAGGTAATCATTTATATCTACATCATTAACCACATAAATGCGAGATATACTGAGATGCGAGTTCAAATCCATCAAGTACATCTAGAAGTCAGAGTTTGCGATAAAGTTAGAAAGGCAGAAGAGTATGTGCCAGAAATATAAAGCATACAAGTTCATGGTCCTGAATACCAGGTGCCACTTGATCAACAAAAACAAATTAGTTAAATGAGAATAGATACAACATTAGAAAAAGCAAAACGCCAATTTACCGTATCATGAGTCATAGTATAACGGTTTCAACTCCAGAAGAGACGAAATATCAGCTGGCGCTTGCTCCACAATGTTTTCAACTTCTTTAGGTTTTTCCTTCTCTTTGGAAGGATCTGCATCAAACACTCGGGGCCTGTTCTTCCTGGAAAGGATGTGTGCACAGACATAATCCTGGGCACAGACATAACCTGCAAAATCCGTCGATCAGAAAACCAATCATAGTAATAGTGCATAAACAGCTAAAAGCAATACAAAAACTCGTACTTGTTCAAATATAAAGGAAATTTTCCACGTCTTTGCCGTTGCTCCAAAAGTTTCTACCTGCATTTCAAACCCATCATAGGAATGTTGGACAAGGAAAAACCAATTACAAGATCAGTGACAATTGAAGTCAACTTCTAGTCATTCCAATTTCTTGCATCAAATCAGTGGCTTCTGCTATAAGTAGGGTCTTATAGCATGGAAAATTTGTCACTCTAGAATCAAAATTTGGTCAAAAAAGGAAGCAAAAGGGACAGTAACAAGGTCCAATACAAATATCTCTATGAAGAGGATGCCAGCCAACTGAAAACTTGCAAACAGCACAAGCACTATAAGATCCCCATAAATGATATATCATGAACAAGACGTGAAAAAGAAAAAAAAAAAAAGTAATGCGATTACATGAGTAGGAGAACAAAAAGTAAAAACTTGGGGCAATCATGGGAGAGAATCCAGAAACATAAGGTGAGAAACTGAAGATGATTCCACAATAGTAAATTCTAGAGCATTCCACCATATTAGTTTCTAGAGAACAAGCACTAGGCCTGAGATCTTGCATCCCAACAGACTGCCTAGAGCCAATTCCCATGTAGATATACCAAGCACATTCTTTTCTTAGATAGTTATACATAGGTGGCATGTCACAGCTACACATGTCGCGACCTCTTTTTTTTCGGCGCCCGATCGAGGCGGGCGCCTTGCGGAGGCTAATGGTTCAGCTATGTCTATTTTAGCCCAGACTCTCCCAAGTCCACCAATTCACGACTTAAATGGTTCAAGTTTTTAAACTGTAAGTTAATTTTAAAACGGAGTCGCCACTAATCGATTTAGGGTGGGTCAATTAGAAACCCAAGCGAAGTATCGGAAGAAATACTTGCTCCCGCACAACCAGAGAAATTAGGATCGGGGACTTGATTACACTATTTAATCACTAATGCCCTTTCGGTACCTAATCTTGTTTAAACCCTTAACGCTTTTTGGATTTTTTAGGGGTTTCCCATGCATTTGTGGAGGAAAAACATTTTTTTTTTGAGTCTTTTTCTCATTTTTTTGACATAAAAAGCATTTTTTTTTATCTTTTTGGAAAATATAAGTCTTTTGGCTTTTTCTGATTTTTTTGCCTTTTTGGGAAAATATGATTTTTATGGGAAAATAAATTATTTTTTTATTTTTTATCTTTTATTAAAATATTATTATATTAATATAATATAATATATTTAACGACCCGGGTCGGATCTAGGGTTGGGTCCGACCCGGGCCGTCCGCCCAGAACGCGGACAGGCCTGCAACGCAGGCCCGGCCCAGATTTTTTGTTTTTTGTTTTTTTTTTCCTTAGAAAACCTCAGCCCACACACCGGAATTGGGCCTATTTGAATTAAACTCGGCCCGAGTTTCAAAACCGGTCCGACGACCCAACCCGATTGAAGAAACCCTAGGGGAACCGGGTCATGCGCCCGACCGGATTCCACCCAGCTTCGCGGCTCTCTCTCTCACCTCTCTCTATTCGCGGCGTCGATGGAGGGGCTGGGGCGACGGCTCGCATCGACGACGACAGCTACGCAGAGGACGGCGGTGGTCGGTCGTTCGTCGGACTAGAGAGCACGACTCAACAACGGCAGCCGGGATCTATTTGGCCGGTCGGGACTGGGGGATTAGGGTTTCACGGACGGGGGCAACGACAGTGACGCGGTAGATAGGGACAGCAAGTGGTGGCGAGCGGTGGCTGATACCTAGCTACAGCAAAGACGTGACGTGGTGGCGACGACGTCGGGGCTGCGGTGGATGGCGAGTAGCAACGATCAAATGGCGATGGTGCGGGGGGAAGCGGAGGCGACGACGATGGCCGACCGTTGCGGCGGAGGGCACTCGACTCTCAGATCTGGCCTTCTCGCCCCTAGATCTTCATATCTGGACCTCGACCCCTGTTTCTTACCCAGCTCGACCCTCTCTCTCCGGGTTCGCTTGTCGTCGGCCTCCCCCGAAGTCTCTCGGAGGGAGGTCGTTCGAGTTCGCGACCAGATTTCTCTCGCGCGCTCGCTCTTTGAATCTCCCCTGAAGTCTCTCAAGGGAAAGTCTCTGAGTTCACCGTGTCTTTTGATGGAGGTGGTGCCCTGCTATTTATAGGCGAGGGGGCGGCCGGTCGACGGAGCTTCGACCGCCGGTCCTTGCACGCCGAAGGGTCTTCCTCGGCTGAACCGGCGTCCCATCCGAGCTTATCCAGCGAAGCGTGCTCGGCATTGAAGGCAGCCAATAATTGCACCTGAGATCTGTCTCTTCTAGCCGACGTCGGCCTACCCTCCTCGACCGTAGGTTGTCCTTCGCGCGTCGGCATCCTCTGTGCACGTGAGTTGCAGAGGCGTAGGGGAAGAAGAGGGAAGAAGGAAGAAGAAGAAGAGAAGGGGGCCGGGCTTTGGGGGGAAAAGGCAGGCCTTGGGCCCTGGAGGGCCTGCGTGGGGGAGAGAAAAAGGAGGGGGCCTGGGCGCGAAGGCCCAGCCTCGATGGGCTGCCAATTTTTTGTTTTCTTTTGTTTTTTACTATTTTTTTTGTTGTTCTTATTATTTATTATTTATTATCTGAAAATGGAAAAACAAATATTAAAAGAGACTAAGGCCTAATTAAAAAAACCTAATCAAAATTTAGACGTCAACAGCTGCCCCTCTTTGAAGGTGAGCTCGCAGAGATTGCATTCAAAGACAAATTGATACCTAAATTTTATCCATGCATGTGCAGCAGATTATATCTTATTTGGGACCTACCGTCCTATGCAGAAAAGAGCAATATAACATTACATATACTAAGACAGATAAGAAGATACATGTAGTTACTTACCAGGAGTGAGTGAGATAGGGTGTGAACCCCGAGTTTGGCAAGTATCAAGGCGTTAGCTTACCTGGTGACATGAGGAGGTTGCTCCTCCAAAACCCGAACCTTTCTTCGGTCGCCTTGATGGGAAATTGCCTTTTTGGGACCCGAACCTTTCTTCGGTCGCCTGTTAAAGCAATAAGTAGTTTGTCTAGGACCCGAACCATTCTTCGGTCGCCTTGACGGGGAATTGCCTTCCCAGGACCCGAATAATTCTTTGGTCGCCTGTTAGAGCAATAAATTATTTGTCTCAGACCCGAACCTTTCTTCGGTCGCCTGTTAGAGCAATAAGTGGTTTGTCGAGGACCCGAACCTTTCTTCGGTCGGCTTGACGGGGGATGCGCCGACCTTTCGCAGGGTATCTGTTTGTGGGTGCCTGATCTTTATCAAGGACACCAGTTGATACCCGACCTTTCTCGGGAGATGCGCCGACCTTTCTCAGGGCATCGATTTGTTGGAGTGCCTGACCTCAGTCAAGGACACTAGTTGGTACCCGACCATTCTCGGGAGATGCGCCGACCTTTCTCAGGGCATCGATTTGTTGGGGTGCCTGACCTCAGTCAAGGACACCGGTTGGTACCCGACCATTCTCGGGAGATGTGCCGACCTTTCTCAGGGCATCGATTTGTGGGGTGTCTGACCTCTGTCAAGGACACCGGATGGTTCTCGACCTTTCTCGGGAGATGCGCCGACCTTTCTCAGGGCATCTGTTCTGGAAGATACCTTGACACTCATAGGCATTGAAAGAGTACCTGGATATTCACAAGTACTAACCTGGAGGATATTTGGGCTTTTGCAGGCGTCGAAGGCGTACTTGGATGATCACAAGTGCGAATTCTGGAGGGTGCCTAGACATTCGCAAGCGTTGAAGGAGTACCTGGATGATCACAAGTACTAGATGCTGGAAAATACCTGATTGCTTGTAGGTATCGAAAGAGTACTTGGATGATCACAAGTACAAACTTCTAAAGAATACCTGATTGCTTGCAGGTATCGAAAGGGTACTTGGATGATCACAAGTACAAACTCTTGAAGGATACCTGGATGAACACAGGTATCGAAGGGGTACCTGGATGATTGCAAGTACAACTCTTGGAGGATACCTGGATGTTCACAAGTATCGAAGGGGTACTTAGATGATCACAAGTACAAACTCTTGGAGGATACCTGAATGTTCACAAGTATCGAAGGGGTACTTGGATGATCACAAGTACAAACTCTTGGTAGATACCTAAATGTTCACAAGTATTGAAGGGGTATTTGGATGATCACAAGTACAAACTCTTGGTAGATGGAATATCAAGGACGTACCTGAGATATTCATGAAGGTCTCTTGCCTCCTGGTAGTTGGAATATCGAGGACGCGTCTCGGTTATTCATGAAGGTCTCTTACCTCCTGGTAAAGGGAATATCGAGGACGTACCTGAGATATTCTTGAAGATCTCTCGCCTCCTGATAGTTGGAATATCAAGGACGCGCCTTGGCTATTCATGAAGGTCTCTTACCTCCTGGTAAAGGGAATATCGAGGACATGCCCCGCATATTCGCGGAGGTCTCCCACCTCTTGGTAACATAAATTTGAATGTAGCACAAGGCTTACCTGGATGGCCACAGGCACTCAAAATGGCTGAAACACGTGGGTAGCCGTAGGTGTACAAAGTATTTGAATACTTGGATGAACACAAGTATTTAATGATACGATCTGGGACCACTCAGCTGGTCTAAGTGTAAGAAAGCATACCTGGGCAACCACAGGCGCACAATGCGATGGAATACTTGAATGGCTACTAGTATTCAATGATACAATTTTGAGGATAACTCGGACAGGTCGAGTGTCACGGAAATGGAGTATCCGAACGGTGGCCGGTACTCAAAGACAAGAGGATACTTGGATAGTCACGAGCATCCAAACTTCAAAGACAACTCGAACAGGTCAAGTGTCAACAGAGGGAGCACCTGAGTAATGGCAGGCACTCAAAAACAGGGGGATACCTGGACAGTCACAAATATCAATACTCTAGGGACAGCTCGAACAGGTCGAGTGTCTATAAGAGGGAGTGCCCGGCAAGTGGTGGGTACTCAAGGACAAGGGGATACTTAGACAGTTGCAAGCACCCAAACTCAAGGGACGACACGAATATGTCGAGTGTCAAGAAGAGAGTACCTGGGCAGTGGTAGGTACTTTAAGACAAATGGGGATAGGGACATGCTTACTTGGCAATATCTCTTATCACTGAGAGTATGTCTGCTATTTGCAAAGTATGCACACATGATTGTATATGCTGTAAATTCATGAATTTAAATGTGATTCATGCATGACAATTTTGTCAGTTTTGCATCATCCGAATTCCACTGGGGAAGATTTTGAAAGACAACCTTCATTTAGAATGTAGATGTCTTGAGCATGCCAGATGAGGGACTTTCAGTCTGAAAGGACTTTCCGCTCACTCTCATAGAAAAGGCTATCCTGACCATTGATGCAGAATTTATAAGGTTCGCACTATCTCACTGTCATCATGCCAACAAGGGTCCGAGTATTCTCGCAAATGGTACGACTTTACCAATATGAGAGGTCTTTGTTGAAATTGTGATGAAGACTTGGTCAATGGCTCATCAAATGGGACCGTCGGGGTCAAGGCTCATGAACGAAGCGCCGCACGATCATCTCCGGGTTTGCAAGTCAAGAATCCTGCGAAAAGAGATAGAATAGTCTTGCTCGTACTTCTTCGAGCGTTGTTTATAAACATATGAAATCCTACGTTAATTGAAGTGCCTTAGTCTGAAGAGACTTTTACAATGGGACGCAATGTAAGCTTGACTCATGTGTAAAAGGGGTGAGAGCTGGTGATTGCCTTGGCATTTGTCACCGGTCTTTCTTCTCACTGTCAGATGGAGGTTCCATCAATTGAACCACAACAACAACAAATGGCTGTATTTTTTACTGGGAGGCATTGGCCTTGCTTTTACCAAGCACACTACTTTTTTATGCCTCTATTTATTTATTTATTTATTTTATTCCAGTTCTTCATTTATGGGCATTGACCTTGCTTTTACCAGGTACATTGCTTTTTCATGCCCGTAGTTTTTTTCATTCTTGTTGCTTGAGGAATTGATCTAGGCAAGTTCAGGCAAACGTTGTTGTTAGACTGTTAAGTCTTCATCTTTTGCCGGCGCTCCTGATTTTGTTGCTCGAATGGTAGTAACTTCTGTTTTGCCTCCATGTGAGGCTGAATTTACAGACTCAATTGGGTTGTACAATGAATACAAGTGCGTAAAGAAAGAATTGCTCTTCGTCATTCTAGGGCACTTAAATTAACGCGAGTGCTCATATGCAATGAAGACACCCGAAGATTGATGCAAGTGCGAGCAAGAAAATTTCTATCCCTTTTCTCACCTTGTGATGCTGATTTGCCTTGTCTTTGACATGCCCCATTGTGGGGTGATTCTTGATGAGAGAAGCTTCACTAGTGTATGAGGCTCAAAAAGGGGGTGAGCAATGAAATGCCTCTCACTGTTTTGGTTATTGTACCATTCGCGAGAGAACTCTTTACCCTGCAGTCATGGAATCTTCTGCACTCATCTCACAAGTGTATAGATGGGGGACTGTGTGTAGGATATGGCTTGCCTGTCATCATTCTGACGTGCCTCATCCAACATACTCAATCAATCTTGTATTCTTCACTTAGCTGTCTATTCTAATAATCCTCAATGGAATCAGTGATTTAGACAGACAAAATCATCATGCAAAAATCCATTTGGAGAAGGCATGCAGCATTTTTAAGTATGAGAGAGTTTGTACTCTCAAAACAAATGAATGGTTTTTACTCAAGAAACCCTATTGACAACTTTAGGGGTGTTTACTTGGTGGAATTGTATTTAAAAATGTGTTGAATTTTGAACATTAAAAGAGTTATTCACAAAGGGGTGTCAATGGATCGTCCCTATTGAATAGGGAAATGGCACAAGAATGATCAGCCGGGGTTGGGAATCTGATCGGGCATCTCTGCGTTTGCCCCTGCAAAAGAGAAGATGTACAAGTAGATCAATTAGTCTGGCCAAAATCAAATGTGAGTTGAGGCCTGAAGATTTTCTGTCATTTGCTTTGGCGATTATTCAGGACGCCATTTTGCTTAGGAGAGTTTGTCATGCCTCTCATTGATTTGTTATCCTTGTTTTTGACAGTCAGGTGATCCTGCAAAAGATAGGAAAGAACGTGTCAATCAAGATTTCTCTCAGGAGTTTAAACAACTGGGAGCGATACAACATTACCCTTCATTGGTTTGCAAATGATTGGATAGATTTGAAGTACGAGGAGGATATGAAGTCCTATAATTTTCACTCTGTTAGGTCACCTGCTCTCTCGTAATTTGCAGGTGTAAGAGAAGCAAATTTTTTTATTTTTTATTTTTTTTTCTACCAAGCGGCTACTGCCGCATCGGGGATTCGAACCCCCAACTTCGGACCATTTTGCTTCTTCCCAGGTACCACTCGGCTAGAGGCACTGACGGTGTCCGTAGGGCGCTTCTTTTTTCATTTAACCAAATTGACTCCTGGACGACACGTCCTTTCATACCAAGTTAGGTAAATCGATATGGGTCACTTGATTTGCCCAAATTAACCATTAAGCTTGTTTCTTGAATCCTATGCTTCCTGTCAATAGGAGAAAATACGTCAAAAGTGAGTTCAGAGAGTAAGTGTTGGAAACGATACCAAATTACCCTTCCCCAGAGTTTGTATGTGCTAACTCCTAGGGATATTTGAATGTCGATGACGGCCTCTTTGTCTCGACACAGTTCAATGTCTCTTTTGATTGGTTTTCCTCATTTGTGGCCATGTATGCATGATTGCTGGTCGTTGATTCATCTTCAACGCCTTCCTTCTGTGGAATTTCTCCTTATGTCTTTAACTATTGCAGCATTGGGCAAAGTCATGTACCTCAAGCTTCCATGGAATCTGAGATGGACAATCAAAATCTCCAGTCTCCTAAAGGCAATTATTTCTTGGAAGAATATGTGTTTGGAACACGGAGTGAAGCTTCCATATTCTAAAGTCATTGTCTGGAGTAGGGGGCTATAGATCGCCTCGACTGTCTGGATTTTCTCCCTGTTGACAGTAGTCAATTCAAAGGGATTGAAGAAATTTCTTCCTTGTGCTTCTTGGTTCGTTAAAGCAAGGGTGAAGGCTGAAGACAGCATGGAGGAGGCTATCTTGCCTTGAGCTACCATGGTGTGCATGCGTCGAATTTAACCGTATGCCTATGCCTATTACATCCTATCTTTTGTTTACTGTACATAGAAGAGAGGGGACGTCATTTTCAAAATTATGTTTAGGGAATAAAACTTACCCTCTTTGAAACAGGATGATCCTTTTTTGTTTGCCCCTGCTTTCTTGAAAGAGTGTCTTTGAACTTGGTGAGTTCACACGATGTGCTAGCTTCAAATGCCTCCTGTCACACTAAGTCAAAAGGGGATGATATTCTGAGACACGAAATGGATGAGTTAGGAAAACAAACATGATTTAACATCTTGTTTTGACAAAAAATTTTGATAACGAAATGTTTTTTGTTTTCAAAAGTATATAACTTTTAGGGGAAGAAAGCATGAGGGAGCCCAGCCCTCAGTATTCTCTTTGGATGATATTTTCTTTTCATGGTTGGATAGCATCACCGGGCTGGTTTGGGATACCGCCTCATGCTTTTAAAACAAAATATTAGAACTGTACATTAGATTACTGGAATGGAAAATGCAACAGTAGCACACTAGACAGGATAAGAAGTATGAAATTATAAAAACAGACAAAACTCATGAAAACTCCTATGAAAAGGAGCACTTTGATAGTGCTGATTCTGAAATCAAGCGCTTTTGAGTTCCTCGCCTCCAGTAGACTCGAAGTATTCGCACACGAGGACCACTTCATTGAAGTTACGGAAGTGCAACCCATGCAACCAACAACGATGCTTGCGAGGTAAAGCTCCTATGAACAGCTTTATCATTTCTTCTTCGGCCAGTTGAGGGTAGGTTTGCATCAAGAAAGTCTCCCACCTCCTTGTATATGCTCGGAAATCCTCCATTGGTCTTCTTTAAAAGTGAACCAAGTTCTCGCAAGGCAGTTCAATTCCAATCTGGCTTTGATACTGAAGCAGGAATGCAGAAGACAGCTCATTCCAATCTCTCATGAGGTAGATATCTGCTGTGATGAACCATTGCAATGCAGGCCCTGTAAGACTTTCTTGGAAGGCCCGAGTTGCAAATGACATCGGGCTATAGTACCGACTCATTTCAGCGTGGAGTATTGCAAATGAGCCACGGGGCAAGTCGTGCCGTTGTACTTGCGGAGATTAGGTATCCACATTTCTCTAGGGGTCATGATTCTATGAGGGCAAGATGGGCCTGATATGTCTTGGTTAGTCCATAGGTTTTCCCATTGCATATTCATCGTAGTGGTGAATTTTTCTGTTTCAGGAAACCTGGACTCTGTCAAGATTATCCCATTGCTTTCTTTCGGGTCAAAATCACCAAACGAGGATGAGGCATTTAAGCTATCTTCATGGTCAGGTGACAAGCTTAGTGGTTCATTAGGATCATAGCGGATAAGGACGAATGTTCCCTCTTCTGACAGGCTTTCGACCTTGTGTGTGGGTAGGAGACAATTATATGATGAATGGCCGATTTCATCTGTATAACACTGGTAGCCCTCGGGATTGTATCCTAGGGATTGGTAGCCTTCAGGGTTGTACCCTAGGGGATACTCGAAGTTTTGGCGCGGTGACCCATTGGCTATCAGATTTTGCCTACACTTAGTGGCAAACATTAACTCGAGCCGCTCAGGCTTTCTTTTCTTGACTCCTAGTCCGGACCTTTTGAGTAAGGCTCTTCGTTATGCTAGTTGGACTTTGTCAAGAGGAGTGGGAGATGGTGGAGCTTCACTCCCTAGATTGATGGGGGTCGGCGTTCTTTGGATCCTAGCTCTTGCGGTAAGCTTGAGAAGCCGTCCCATCATGCTTCGGCTTTGAGTAGTGTTGACTTCGTCTGCGGGCTCCTTGCCTTTCCTAGAGGGAAGCTTCTCAATAATAAGATGCTGCTCGGTCGTCCATTTATCGTGCAAGGCTTCATTGACATCTTCTTCTCCGATCTTTACGACTATCGGCTCCTCGTGCTCCGCGACCATCGGTTCTTCGTAGGGCGGGGCGATGTTGGGGCTGATGTCAACATTATACTCTTGACGAAAAACATCGATTAGTTACCCCCAGGTTTTAAGGAGATTAATCTTCCTTACAATGTACCACCGCAAGGCGGGGCCAGTTAGGTTTGATTGGTATGATTGAATCATCCTCCGGACCAAGTAGGCCTGTAAGTAGGTCTCTGGGCGAGAGGTATCAGCATACCTTTCGCATTCAAGTGCTTTGAGCTCTTCAGGGATCTTAATGTCGGCGTAATTAGACAAGTCCATGGGATCTTGCTCCTGCAGCTGGCTCAATTTTTTTATGATCTTTTCAAGCTGTCTATCGTGTTGGTCATCCTCTAGCAAATTCGCAGGTGCCAAAAGTGTGCTTAAAGCAGCTACAAAGTTGGGTTTGGCTTGAGTGGATTCCATTTGCCTTGAGAGCTGTCGAAGGATAATGGACATCTGTCCTACGCCGTCTTCAATGTTGATGAGGCGATTTTGTACATCATTCTGATCGGGCCCTATCACGTGAGGCCATTCGCGGGTAGCTGGTAGCCGACGATTCATAATTACTTGTCGTCGCAAAAACCCTGAATGAGCACGAAAGTAAACAAAGATTGACCCATGGCAATGGTCTAACTACTTTCACTTATCAAAACAGGATTTATAGACCGCCAACTTCTGACATCTAAAACTTGAAATTGAAATGACAGAATGAAATACTAGATATTAAACAAAAGTCCCTAAACAATGGGACAAAACTTTCACAATATTAACACTAAGGGGCACATGATTGCCATTTTATATGCAACGGGGAGCCTTGTTCTTGCGAGGATGCTGCTTCCTTGGACCGCTCGAGATATGCATCCAGTCTATTCCCAAATCTCTTTGCATAAGCTCTGCTTGCTCATGCTGGCTGCTCTCGCTGATTGAGTGAGGGACCAATGGCTTCCATTTTGTCGGGATATGATGGTTATAAATATAGTACTCAGAGGCGTGGTGGGCCTTTTCCTGTCCCTCAAGCCCTTCAGGTACCATGATCCTTTTGCGATGGCACTTGTTCCAGTTTCCTCGATAATGTCAATCTCGAATGTGTATTCACGGCTTTGATGGGTGAAAAGGAGTGGAGGGGCCTTCCTCTTGAAAGGCGGTGGGATCTCCTGAAGGGCTCCATATTGTCGTGCCACCCGATATGGGAAATAGGAAACGACGCCGGTGAGGCCGAGCAACGGAATTGGATGGCAGCGTTTGTAAGCAAAGTGAGCTCTCTTTTCATGGAATCAACCAGCACACCATTGGAATACCTCAGGAGTCAGGTCTCTTAGAAAGTTTATCCAATTTAAACAGCTTTGGTTAGGAATGTATGGTCCTAAAACCATAAATTTTTGTAATGGATTTTCAAAATTATTTGTTTCAGATGATTGCATGAAGCATCGATATTCACTTAGGTGAGAAAAGAACCAGACTTGTAAAATTTCCGAGGAGACCCGCATGACTTTTTCCGTGTTTTCTTTAAAATGATTGAAGGACAAGAATGTTTCGGTTAAAATCATGTTGACATAATTTTTCCTCCTTGAGATTTGATCAACTATCCATGCCATTTTTGGACTTATGGCGTTTCTTTGATGGGGGAAAATGATGAATCCAAAAAAGGCCAAGAGAAAAATCTCACTTTTTTGGGTCATGGGTTGATTTTCAAAATAGGCAGTCAAAAATGCTAGTGGGCAGGTATTATGGTTGTTTTCAAGAATTTGCCTCATAACATGGACTTCAGTTCTTAAAAGTCATTCTAACCCACGCAACGGGATAATGCCTGTTGATGGCCTAACCAGCTTTTTCTCGAGAGGCATTCCAGTGATGATGCTGTATTCTTCCAGAGTTAAGGTTAGCTCGAACTTACCAAACATAAAAATAGTCGTCTTCGGGCACCAGAAATGTGCCATGGCCTGTATGACTTCAGGATGAACAGTGATTCGGATCAACGATAGAAGATGACCGACTTTGGCTTTCACGCGCTCTTGGGCATACTGGTCTAATTGACCTCACCATCTGAAGAGTTCTGCTTTGGGAGCGAGAATAAATTGGATATCATCTTCTCCCATCACATATAAACTGGGACTCGAAAAAACCTACCCTAAATTGCCATGAGCCAAAAAAGACTGAGTAAAAATAAATAAATTACTTTACTGAGTAAAAGTAAATAAATTACTTTGCTTTTAAAGAAAATGACAAGCACAGAGACATGCGCATGGAACGTGTGGCTCAATTTCTAACTATGAAGGCTTGTTGAAATTAAAAGGATATCCGCCGATCGCAGTCTCGCGTTGGCAGCGTATCCTCTTAACCTCGACTAAAGAAATTCGGGGAAAAGAAAGGCAACCTCTACAACGCAGTCTCGCATTCGAGGCCGTATCTTTCTTAACACCATCCTAATATCCTATGGCGGCTCAGGTCCGGCAGCTGGGTTGTATGTGCCATGTGTAGTGTTAAAATAGTAAAGCATGCACAACAGTTTATAATCACAAAATATTTTATTTTAACATAATAAAATAAAAACCACTAACCTGCACAGAAAGAAAACTAAATTAGCAAAGCATTTAAACAAGATAAAAAAGGCCTAAGTCTTCAAGTCCCCAGCGGAGTCGCCAAGCTGTCGCGACCTCCTTTTTTTCGGCGCCCGATCGAGGCTGGCGCCTTGCGGAGGCTAATGGTTCAGCTATGTCTATTTTAGCCCAGACTCTCCCAAGTCCACCAATTCACGACTTAAATGGTTCAAGTTTTTAAACTGTAAGTTAATTTTAAAACTGAGTCGCCACTAATCGATTTGGGGTGGGTCGATTAGAAACCCAAGCGAAGTATCGGGAGAAATACTCACTCCTGCACAACCAGAGAAATTAGGATCGGGGACTTGATTACACTAGTTAATCACTAAAACCCTTTCGGTACCTAATCTTGTTTAAACCCTTAAGGCTTTTTGGGATTTTGAGGGGTTTTCCATGCATTTGTGGAGGAAAAACATTTTTTGAGTCTTTTTCTCATTTTTTTTTGACATAAAAAGCATTTTTTTTATCTTTTTGGAAAATATAAGTTTTTTTTTTTGGTTTTTTCTGATTTTTTTGCCTTTTTGGGAAAATATTTTTTTTTTGGAAAATAAATTATTTTTTTATTTTTTATTTTTTATTAAAATAATATAGTAATATAATATATTTAACGACCCGGGTCGGATCCAGGGTTGGGTCCGACCCGGGCCATCCGCCCAGAACGCGGACGGGCCTGCGACGCAGGCCCGGCCCAGATTTTTTGTTTTTTTTTTTTTCTTAGAAAACCTCAACCCACACACTGGAATTGGGCCTATTTGAATTAAACCCGGCCCGAGTTTCAAAACCGGTCCGACGACCCAACCCGCTTGAAGAAACCCTAGGGGAACCGGGTCATGCGCCCGACCCGATTCCACCCAGCTTCGCGGCTCTCTCTCTCACCTCTCTCTATTCGCGGCGTCGATGGAGGGGCTGGGGCGGTGGCTCGCATCGACAACGACAGCTATGCAGAGGACGGCGGTGGTCGGTCGTTCGTCTGACTAGAGAGCACGACTCAACAACGACAGCCGGGATCTATTTGGCCGGTCGGGACTGGGGGATTAGGGTTTCACGGACGGGGGCTACGGCAGTGACGCGGTAGATAGGGACAGCAAGTGGTGGCGAGCGGTGGCTGATACGTAGCTACAGCAAAGACGTGATGTGGTGGCGACGACGTCGGGGCTGCGGTGGATGGCGAGCAGCAACGATCGAATGGCGATGATGCGGGGGGAAGCGGATGGCGACGACGATGGCCGAGCGCTGCGGCGGAGGGCACTCAACTCCCGGATCTGGCCTTCTCGCCCCTGGATCTTTAGATCTGGACCTCGACCCCAGTTTCTTACCCAGCTCGACCCTCTCTCTCCGGGTTCGCTTGTCGTCGGCCTCCCTCGAAGTCTCTCAGCGGGAGGTCGTTCGAGTTCGTGATTGGATTTCTCTCTCGCGCTCGCTCTTTGAATCTCCCCTGAAGTCTCTCAAGGGAAAGTCTCCGAGTTCGCCGTGTCCTTTGATGGAGGTGGTGCCCTACTATTTATAGGCGAGGGGGCGGCCGGTCGACGGAGCTTTGACCGCCGGTCCTTGCACGCCGAACGGTCTTCCTTGGCTAAACCGGCGTCCCATCCAAGCTTATCCAGCGAAGCGTGCTCGGCATTGAAGGCAGCCAATAATGGCGCCTGAGATCTGTCTCTTCTGGCCGACGTCGGCCTACCCTCCTCGGCCGTAGGTTGTCCTTCGCGCGTCGGCATCTTCTGTGCGCGTGAGTTGCAGAGGCGTAGGGGAAGAAGAGGGAAGAAGGAAGAAGAAGAAGAGATGGGGGCCGGGCTTTGGGGGGAAAAGGCAGGCCTTGCGCCCTAGAGGGCCCTTGCGGGGGAGAGAAAAAGGAGGGGGCTTGGGCGCGAAGGCCCAGCCTCGATGGGCTGCCAATTTTTTGTTTTCTTTTGTTTTTACTATTTTTTTTTTGTTGTTTTTATTATTTATTATTTATTATCTGAAAAAGGAAAAAACAAATATTAAAAGAGAATAAGGCCTAATTAAAAAAACCTAATAAAAATTTAGGGTCAACAACACAAAAACGACCTTTCATGATCTAATCAGTACACATATGGGAGCCAATCCCTGCAGTATAAAATCTAACCCATAAGGTAAAGGTTGTTAAGATTGATCCTAATATGCAGTAAACTTTTCTTACATTCGTTTTTTAGATAGGTATACATAGGCTGTTTGTGGAGGCACAGTAGACCTTCCATCTACCCCAACCCAAGCTCTCATGAAGGTAGAGCCCACTTTTAACTCCAGCAATAAAAGGTTATTCTTACATCAGAGAAAAGCTTATGGATTCCCCCAAGTCTGTATAGAAAGTATATTCAGCCTTGCCACAACCACCGATTAAATCTTCCATCCAATCTAATTCAGAATGAGGGCAACACCTCATTCTCATTTATAATCCCCTTATAATCCAATCCCCTTATAATTCAATTCCCAGAAAAGTGACAAAAGAAAAGCAATCAATGTCATCATGGCACAAAGTAAACGCTAAGGGAATTACCACAACAGAGAATATTGTCATCACAGTGATTTCAGCGGCTCTGCTCCCAAGCAACAGTCCCAGGAAGATGTAGAAGGCCACTGCTAGGAAACTGAACACCACCATCCCAACTATCTGCAATTGCAAATTTACGTCATGAGATGGATCGACTCTAAACTTCAAATGCGATTGATCGATCATCTGCATCACGCCCCCACACATCCACTCGTGGCCGATTCAGAGCTTTCACAACGTCACTAATGCAAGAATTTGACTAAACAGTACGTGCTAGCCTCAGCTCAAAAACAGCAAACCAAAGCTCGTGACCTTGGTCAACTCACCAAATCTCGACAGAACCTTGGCAGCCAGCGCGACTTCCAGCTCCAACCGCCTACTCGATTGCTGCCGAAACTATCGCGCTACCTACTACGAGCAAACTAAAATCTCCAATCCCAACAATTGATGAGCTCGCGCGCCGGAGCGACGCGGTCCGACCGGGGTTCTAAGATGCAGCTGAAGCTGAGAGACCACAGGAAAGCTCGAGAGACGCGTGCATGCGTTTACCTGGAGCGGATGGAGAGGGCGTTGCCAGCCGTGGCGTCGCCTCGTTCGCCGTCGCCGTCGCCGTTGTCGCCGCGCCGACCGACCTTCCCACCTGCCTGTGGTGGATGCACAGTGCGAACGGTGGCTTCGATCTTCGGGCCGGGGAAACCAGTAGGGCGACTGGCTAGTAGCGAGAGAGAAAGAGAGAGAGAGAGAGAGAGATTCCATGGACATCCAGCCGTCGTTCTCTTCTACCCCCCGTAGCTCTTGAGGTCCGCTAACGCTCGAATACTAAAATTCAACACGTCGGGCGATCATTCGAGAGATGGGCATCCAGCAATACCAAAATATCGCAAGCGTTTCAAGTTTGACAAATTCGTCAAGGGTTTCAATTCTCCGCGCCTTGAAATAATAAGCATCGATAGTCCAATGGGAAGCTCTGGGACACATTCAAGCCGATGTCAATCGTGAAGAATAATTCTCTGTCTAAGAACTTCTGCTGCCTTCTCAACAGTTGCATCTCCCAGCATGTTTTTCTCATTGTCAAATTCATCTTTGAAAGTAATCCAAAAAGCAAGCCACTAGATAACCTCTAACTTGACCAATTGTTTCAGAAGCAGCCTGCAGTTCAAATATCAAAGGCATGGTCAACCAATTCTATAGTATGTTATTGTGATATTTCAAAATGTACAACCAATTACCAACAACAATTCAGAGATGGTACCTGAATTGGGAATTTCTGAGAGATTTTTATCCTTTAAAATGGCATTAAGAAGTCATGACTGCATAGGATCATGTGGTGATAGAATCGAGCACCAGCAGATTTTCCCTAGAACCTGCATTAAATTAAATCACAGAATGAGCAGCGCCTTGAAAAACGCAGTGAAGACTTAACAATAAAAGAGCTTCACCAGTATCCATTGCTCTAGGTTTCCCTTCACCAGATTCTGCTGCTTTGGGTTTCCCTTCACTGATGGAATCTCATCCATCGCCTTATATATTTGACATATCTCAAGGTAATCATTGTTGTGTGACCTATACCTACATCATTAACCACACAAATTTAAGGTAAACTAAGATGCGAGTTCAAATCTATCAAGTACATCTAGAACGTCAGAGTTTGCACTAAAGCTAGAAAGGAACAAGGGAATATGCCCAGGAAGAAGAGTATGTGCCAGATATATAAAGCCATACATGTTCGTGGTTTTAACCACAACCTGAACACTAGGTGGTGCTTGATCGGCAAAAACAAATTAGTTAAAAGATAGTGGATATACACCAGAAAAGCAAAACACCAATTTGCCGTATCATGAGTCATAGCATTTCCATTTTAACTCCAGAAGTGACGGAATATCAGCTGGAGCTTGTTCCACAATGTTTTCACCTTCTTTAGGCTTTTTCTTCTCTTTGGAAGTATCTGAACCAAACACTTGGGGGCTGATCTTCCTCGAAAGGATATGTCATAGACATAAACCTGGCTATCTAAGCACAAACAAACGTACAAAACCCATCTATCAGAAAACCAATCACAGTAATAGAGCGTAAATGGCTAAAAGCAATACAAAAAATCCATACTTGTTAAAAAAATAAAGGCAACTTTCTCCAAACTTGCTAGTGCTCCAAAATTTTCTACCTGCATGTCAAACCCATCATATAATGTTGGACAAGGAAAAGGATTTACCAGATCAGTGACAACAGAAGTCAATTTCTAGTTACCCCAATTTCTTGCATCAAATCCGTAGCTTCTACTACAAGACCCTGATCTTCCTTTATTTTGGTAAGTTTCTTGATCCACCGTGCGCTCTCAATTTTGACATATATCTGCATGACAAAACTAGCTATAGAAACCACGAAACCAAAACAGATTGCTGACAAATATAAGCTGCAATGGAGTTTGATTTCACATATTCACCTTCCCGTTGGCGACAGAGTTAAGTATCATGATTAACCTCTATCTTGATCTCAAGATCAGGTGTCTGATCAACGTATTGCATAGCCTGCTGCACCATTGCTGTCACAGCCTATTGATAAGAAAATAGCTACATGTAGTCATACATAGATGGCATGTTACAACTACACAAAACAACAGTTCAAGATCTAATCAGTACACATATGGGAGGCAATCTCTGCAATATAAGTCCATATAAACATAACCCTCAAGGTAAAGGTTGTTAAGATCAATCCCAAATGATTGAAACTGGACCACACATTGGATTATTGATCATGAGACTGCAGAAAATTAAAGTCTAAAGTGATAGATTCTTCATCTTTTTTTCCACTCTTACACCTGTATATTATCTTTAAAAAGAGGGAATGAAGCTCAGAAGTAGAAATAAAAAACAATAGACGCACATCGGTGAATCAGCTCTCATGCCTCTCAAGAAAGTTAATTGCATAAGCATCTGGGGCAAAAGTGAAGAAGAGACCAAAACGAATGCAAAACCCGACGACGGCAGTAACTAGAAGAAAGACAGAAGGATGATAGAAATACTCAATGGTAAAATCGCTTCTGTCCCCAGCCAGAAGGGACGGTTGCGGTACAAAGGTGCTGGCATCGTGCCGCATTGCTAATTACTTGCTGCAAGGCTCAACCCAGCAAACAAACAACTCGAAAAGTGGGATACAAATTGCACAATTAAAAGGAGAGAGGCTGAGCACATAGCAATTAGCAGATATTTACATACCAAGAGTTGGACCAAAATACAAATGCACAAGCAATCCGATTCAACCCCTGTCGATTATCCAGAGCAAGGTACCGAGAGCATGTTTTGAGTTAAAGAAAGTGCACATCACGTATCCGAGCATATTTATCTTCGGGTATTGCGATGCTCAGACAGGTAGGGACGAGCGCTTTTCCTCTAGCCGGCACTTTGTGTGTGTTGCGATGTTTTTAATCCACAAGCGAGGAAACCGCTCCACATTCAAAAACCGCTGCGGTTTCTCCACTGGGATCACGTTTTCCACCTCGAAAGGTCGTGGCCTGCGGAGGGGACGCTTAAAAAAAAAAGAGTTTGGTGGATTTTTTTTTCCACAAGAATTGATCAGTTTCAATAATTGCTCTTCATGATCAATGAAGAATTCGATTTTTTCATCAGCTGGGCTTTAAAGTAATGAACATCACAAACTTTTTCCAACACTAATTTTTGTCAACTTAAATGTTTTGAATATTTTATAACAGCTTTTTTTTTTTCAGAATATTAATTGGTTTTCAAGTACGTGGTAAACAAAGGCCTTCAAATATGTAAGAAAGTAGATGAAAGATTGTAGAGAAAAAGTTTTCTGTATTCTCTATATGTTTCTGTACGTACAATGTCAGTGTTTATATTACAAGATATGTACAATGAAAAAGGCAACTAAATAATGTACAGACTAGTTTTGATATAAATTGAATCTTTGGTTATCTTGATTGATCTGCTGAATATTTGATGTGATCTGAAGATATCTTGCGTATCTTCCAACACTCCCCCTCAAGCTGGTGGCTTGTAGATATCCAAGACGCCAAGCTTGCTTAAGAGATACGCATGCTGACTTTGACAAAGAGGCTTGGTGAATACATCTGCGCAGTTGTTCTTCTGTTCCAATCCCCCGTGTCTCGATTATACCTTCCTGTATTTTCTCTCGAGTGAAATGGCAATCCACTTCTATGTGTTTCGTTCTCTCATGCACAATGGGATTTGATGCTAGTTTAAGAGCTGCATCATTGTCACAAAATAATCTGGTCGGTCCCTCGATTTGTACTCCAAGGTCCTGAAGTAATCCCCGTAGCCATACTATCTCACATGTCGTTTTCGCCATAGCTCGGTATTCTGCTTCTGCCGATGATAAAGAGACTGTTGGCTGCTTCTTGGTCTTCCATGAAAGTAAAGAATCTCCCATCTTAATGCAGAAACCGGTTATGGATCTCCTGCTCATCGGACAAGTAGCATAATCTGCATCACAATATGCTGTCATTCTCATGTCACATTTCCTGGAAAGAAGAATCCCGAGTCCAGGACATTTCTTCAAGTACTTCACAACCTTGAGTGCAGCGTTCATGTGAGATTGCTTTGGCTTGTGCATGAATTGGCTGAGTGTCTGTACAGCATAACTAATGTATGGCCTGGTCATAGTCAAATATATGAGTTTGCCGACAAGTTTTTGATAACTCAATGGATCTTTGAGTACTGGATCTGCTTGTTGAGATACTTCAGCATCATAATCTGCCGTAGTCAATTTAACATTTTGCTCGATTGGAATCACAGCTGGCTTACAACCCTGGTAAACACCTTCGATATGATTTCCAATGCAAATTTTCTTTGACCGAGAGATATTCCTTGATCGATCGTGCAATTTCTATTCCAAGGAAATATTTGGGTGTACCCAAATCTTTTATGTGAAAAGTAGAATGCAAGTATTCCTTGAAACCTTGGATAGCCACTTCATCGTTTCCCATAATAAGTATATCATCTACATATATCATTAAGTATATAGATGACGTACCTTTAGTCCGTGTAAAGACGGCATAGTCAAATCTGGATTGTTGGAAACCTGCAGCTATCAGGGACTCAGCAAATTTGGCATACCATTGTCTGGAAGCCTGCTTAAGTCCATATAGGGATTTGCGAAGACGACATACTCTATTCTCCCCCTGTCTCCGTAAACCCTGTGGAATATCCATATAAATTTCTTCGTCTAGATCTCCATGTAAGAAGGCATTGTGGACATCCATCTAGTGCAATGGCCGATCTGAAAAAGGCTGCTGAGAGAGGAATGAGCGTACCGTAACATCTTTAGCGACGGGAGATAAGGTTTCATGATAGTCAAAACCTTCCTGTTGTGTGAACCCTTTAGCCACTAATCGAGCCTTGTACCTTTCAATCGATCCATCTGCTCGATATTTGATCTTGTAGACCCATTTGCATCCAATTGCCTTCCGGTCTGGGGGTAGAGAGACAAGTTCCCATGTCTGATTATCCACTAAAGCCTGCAATTCTGCTTTCATAGCTTATTGCCATCTCGGATCAGTGCTCGCCTCATCATAGTTTGATGGCTCTCGCTCCTCAGAAATGCGAGAAATGCAACAACGATGCTCCGCCGACAGCCGGTCAAATGAAACATAAGAAGAGATGGGAAAAAGAATACCTGGCGAGTTTCGGACTCCACACACATAGTCTTTCGTCCAAATTGGTGGACGTGTAACTCGCCGGGAACGTCTAGGTGGGGTATTTGCAGGTGATAATTGACCCGACCCAGTATCAATAGGAGTGGATGAATGATCCGCATCAGCATTATTTGAAGTAGAATCTAGCACAACTTCATCATTTGAGATGTGGTTCGTGGGTTCTAGTGGAGTCGCCAAGTCCATGACTGATGCAGAGGAGTTCCTTCTATCTATTGATTCAAGAAGGAGAACATATCCTGGATCATTTGCAATTTCTTCAATATGAGGTGAAGAGTGATGTCCTCGGTTATATGTCCTTGGTTCTTGTGCAGCAAAGGGAAAGATATTCTCCTGAAACGAAACATCTCTACTAACAAAGAATTCCCCTGTAGATGAATCATAAATCCTGTACCCCTTTTGTAAAGTGGGATACCCCATGAATGTGTAACGGCGCGCACGAGGACTCATCCTATCTCTAGGTCCCACTATAGTGGCATAACATTGGCAGCCAAAAATCTTCAAATGACTCATATTGGGCTTCCTCCCAAAGAGCAATTCGAAAGGACTTCGACCGTTGAGAATCCTGGTCGGCATTCTATTAATTAAATAAGCTGCGGTGGACACAATCTCCCCAAAATTTGTCGGGGATGGAAGCTTGAAACTTCAAGGCGTGAGCAACATCCAATAGGTGACGGTGTTTCCGTTCGACTACTCCATTTTGCTGTGGAGTATACGTGCAGGAACTTTCATGTAAAATTCCTTGAGATGTAAGCAAGGCAGTACACTCATGGTTAAAGAATTCCTTCCCAGTGTCTGTTCTTATTCGGCGGATTGTTTTGCCAAATTGAGTTTTTGATAAAGAAAGGAAAGTCCTTAAATGAGATATGACTTGACCTTTAGACTGCATGAGGAAAATCCATGTGGCCTTTGAATGGTCATCCACAATGGTTAAGAAAAAACGGGATCCATCATGGTTCTGTGTATGGTAAGGACCCCAAACATCAATATGAAGTAAGGAAAAGGAATCACCTACACGATTTGTGCTTAATGGAAAAGGAATACGAGACTGTTTGGCAAGTGGACAGATATGACATTGAGGATAAGGAAATAAAGAACTGTGACCCATTCTGGAATGCAAAAGGAATTGTTTATCATTGGTAGTCAAATTACACAATGATTGTTTATTACAATGAAACTGGTCAAGATTTGCTGAACTCTTCCAAAAGTATAGTCCTTCAGATAGATTACCCCAGCCCATCAGTGTCCCAGTCAAAAGGGCCTGAAAGACACGAATATCAGCAATAAAGGAAACCTTACAAGAATTTTCCTCACAGGCTCTAGACACGGAGATAAGGTTAAATTGAAATTATGGGACATAGAGGACATTTGTAAGAGTGAGCTGAGAGCTAAGATTGACTGTCCCTGTTATGGACACACGAGCAACATTTCCATTTGGCAATTGCACAATAATGGGACTATCCAGTTCTTCATTGACAACGATGTAAATAGTTTCTTGTCACGAGGCAATATGATCATTAGCTCCGAATCGACAATCCAAGTATTCCTCGATATGGTATTTATTAGGCAATTAGAAATACCTGTAAAGCTGCTCCCCCTTTTTGGAATATCCAATTTGTGCAGTGCTTGCATTAATTGTTGATACTCAGCATGTGTGATGGATTGATCTGTTGATCCTGTGGATTGATAAGCTGCTGCTGCTGATACTTCCTTCTTTTTTTCTCCCGGTCGGCCATGCAATTTCCAACAACTGTTAATTGTGTGATGGGGCCGTTTGCAATAGTCGCAAAATAACTTGCCTTTATTTTTCAAATTTGATCCATAATTAGATCCATAGCTCGGCCCATAATTGGGCCCATAATTCGGCCCGAGATTCTTCGAAAAAGAGGGGCCGTTGGATCTGTTTGATCCGGAACCATCCACGCCGTCCAGATCGTCCGCATAGCTCGGCCCTTTAGAGCCGTCAGATCGCTGCGTGCGATCTGAACCGTCCATCGCCGAGCCTTTAAAGGGCTTTTGTTCGGCGAACCCTAGCGACGGGTTCCGCCTCCTTTCTACGGTTTTCGCCGCTCCTCTCTCGATTCTGGCCGCGAGAGCCAAACCCTCCGTCAATTTGTTCTCCGTCGAGGTGAGTCTCCGCTCTCCTCCCCCGAACCGCAAGTTGGAAAATTCGTCCAATCGGCGGCGGGGGCTCCATGGCCAGAATCTGCGATCTGAAGGTGAGGTAAGAATCGTTGAGTATTAGCAAAAACCGTGTTGCTTTCTCTCGATCCTTGATCCCTTTGTACTGTTGGAGGGTTTCTTCGGGTCCGATGAGTTTTTCTTCGGCGGCTTCAAGCTTGTTCCAGAGGGCTGAGAGCTTGTTGAAGCAGGCCGTCACGGTCATGTTTCCTTACTTCAGTTCGGAGAGGGCTTGATGCAACGAAAAAATCCTTGCTTGATCCAATTTCCCGTACATTTCTTTTATACTGTCCCAAAAAGATTTTGAGTCCTCTGTCGGAGGCAATCCGGCGGCTATGTCTGAACTGATGCAATTCCCTATCCACGTTCGAACGAGTCTGTTGCATTTTTTCCATTGTCGCCCTAATTTCTCATCGGTTGGAATGTATCAACTTGAAGAAAAATAACGTCCCTTGAGGAGATAAAAAGTGCAGATATATTATTGAAATGAAGCCCCTTAGAAACAGGTGCTCATTTTGAATATGAAATGAAATGGAAAAGTAGCATTAATTAAGCCTTTAATCTAGAGAGTTATCCCCGATGTTAGAAAAAACACAAGCACCAGCATTATTTGTAATGCGAAACACAATTCTGTAACAAGGCGCTTATTTCAATCCAAATGAGTGCACATCTTGTGCTGATACCTGTTCCACTGGTACATTTTCTAGACCCTGAAAGCCCACAAATCTTCAATTAAAAGGAGGGGGATAGAGGAAAGAGGAAAGATGAAAAGACCAAACTCCATTTCTATAGAAAAAGTGTATTCAGTACATCATTTCAGTCTGAAACAAGGCCGGGATCTAGTCCCTCTGCAAAATATACAATCAAATTTAAGACAGCCACGCGAAAGTTCTATGATGAATATCTCCAGTCCCCACCACAATGTGAAACAGCATTCTTCGGTGAGAGAGAGGGGGAAGGGATATAGGAAGCCTCGAGAGGAGAGAGATCATTCATTCAATCAATTCAAGCTCTCCAAGCAGCCTTATGAACCGTGGTTTCCTTGGGGATTTGGTGGCGACTTTTCTCAACAAGGTCAAGCAGCTTTTCCAAATTTGTCACCCAAGTTCAAAATCTCATTGTTGTGCTGTTTTGGAACTGACAATTCCCATTGGCTGGTCTATCTTTGCCATTGCCACCAGGTACTTGGAAACAACCACTAAGGAGAGATGCTTCTCAGCTTCCTAAAATGGTAATATAGAAGTAAGAGGTCAAGACGATAGAATATCATACCAGCGTGTATAATTATCATTATATGGTCTGTCTGTCAAATGATAGTTTTGATTTAATGTGATTGATTAAAGCTCTTAACAACAGAGTAAGAGAACCCAAACACAAGGCTCTTCTTCAAGTGATTCAGCTACAAAGATTTTCTGTACACATTAATCAAGATCTCTAGCAAGATATACTTTTGTAACACAGGCAATGGTGAGTGTCAATACCAGCAGAAAAAGCTCGCTTAGCTATTTCTAGCAATATAGCAAAGCTCCTCCCACGCTTCTAAAGTGCATTAAAGATTCAGGTTCCATGGGACAAGAAATGGTTTCACAATGCCAGACAATGACGCTTACAGCTACAACAAATTTATGAGCAGAAGCTGACTAAGCCAAAAAAAAAAAGTACACATATATGTCGATCAGAATGTTTACAAAACAAAACGATGAAGACAACATTCTCAAATCCATGACAAATCTTTGGCTTTCAACGCTACAAAACCTCTTTTATACATATTAGGAACTTGTATCCAAGTCCAGCAGCCATGCCCCAATCAGGGATCACAGGCAGAGAAGCTGCTCAGGGTTAAATGAGGGGTCTAGGCAATCATTCATAAAGAGTGACACTGATAAAGAACATCAACAAATGTTCCACATAATCAGACCTGGATACTGAGGCATAACAGGTTTGCAAGTCTCTTTAAGGTAATCCTCGAGCAATACTTCAAAACGATGATAATATTCTGCAGAAAATAGACTGAGTCACATCTGAGTGCTGATCCAATGAAAAGAAGAAAAACAACAAGTTCTGTAATTACATGTTCAATGATTCTCTGAAGAGGCTCCTAGAAAGGTAGCTTGTCTTGCCAAGGAGAAGCCAAAATTCTTCTTTTGACTATGATTGGGCCTTGTCTAATTCCCAACAAGTGCACCTGCTAGCACGTTTTCTCATTCTCAAATTCACCTTTGAAAGTTCTTTTAAAGAGGAGTCCACTGGAGCCTCCAACGTGACCAATTGTTTCAGCAGCAACCTACGTTAAAATATCAAAGGTATGGTCAACCAAATCCTATGGCACATTATTGAGATATTGCAAGATCTACAATCAATTACCTAGCACAATTCAAAGATGGTACCTGAATTGGGAAATTTCTGAGAGATGTTTATCCTCTAAAGTTGCATTAAGAAGGCTTGATTGCATAGGATCATGTGGTGATAGAACTAAGTACCAGTAGATTTTCCTTAGAACCTGCATTTAATTAAATCACAGTATGAATAGCTTTGCCTTAAAAAACTCAGTGAAGACTTAACAAGGAAAGAGCTTCACCCATATCCACTGCTCTGGGTTGCCCTTTACTGATGGAATCTCATATATCCCCTTATGGTATCGACAAATCTCAAGGCAATCATTGTTATGTGAGTAATACCTACATTGTTATCCACATAAATGTGAGGTAAACTGAGATGGGAGTTCAAATCCATCAAGTACATCTGGAATGTCAGAGTTTGCGATACAGCTAGAAAGAAAGAAGAGTATGTGCCAGATATATAAAGCCATACAAGTTCATGGTGAACCACAACCTGAATACCAGGTGGCACTTGATCAGCAAAAACAAATTAGTCAAAGATAGTGGACACAACATTCGAAAAGCAAAACACCAATTTACCGTATCATGAGTCATTGCATATCCATTTCAACTCCAGAAGAGATGGAATATCAGCTGATGCTTGTTCCATGATGTTTTCACCTTCTTTAGACTTTTTCTTTTCTATGGAAGGATTTGCATCAAACACTCAGGGTTGATCTTCCTGGAAATGATACGTGCACAGACATAACCCTTGCACAGACAAACCTGCAAAATCCATCGATCAGAAAAACCAATCATAGTAATAATGCATGAATGGCTAAAAGCAATACAAAAAACCCGCACTTGTTCAAAAATAAAGGCAATTTTCTCCGTCTTTGCCTTTGCTCCAAAAGTTCCTACCTGCATTTCAAACTGTCATAGGAATGTAGGACAAGGGAAAACCAATTACAAGATCAGTGAGAACAGAAGTCAACTTCTAGTTACCCCCATTTCTTGCATCAAATTAGTACTGCTAGAAGACCCTGTTCTTCCTTTATTTTTGCAAGTTTCTTGAACAATCATGCTCTCTCAATTTCAAAATATAACTGCATTACAAAACTAGCTACAGAAATAACTAAATAAAAGCAGATTGCTGATGAACATAAGCTGCACCAGAGTTTGATTTCACATATTCATCTTCCCAGTGGCAACAGAGTTAAGTGTCTTAATAAGCTCTATCTTGGTCTCAAGATCAAGTGTCTGGTCAACATATCGCACAGCTTGCTGCACCATTGCTGTTGTAGCCTGTCATAAGAAAGATGCGACACATAGGTCACTATCCAATCAAGTCAATGACTTGATTATGTCTAGATCACCATTAAAATTTTGATTTGAACTATTTGATTAACAGCATGGAAAATTTGTCACTCTAGAATGATAATATTGTCAAAAAAGGAACCAAAAGGGACAATAGCAAGGTACAATACAAATATAGGTATCTCTATGAAGAGGATCCCTGCCAATTGAAAACTTGAAAACAGTGTAAGATCCCCATAAAGGATATGTCATGAAATGTATCCTGAACTAGACATGAAAAAGAAGTAATGCAATTCATAAATTAATAGGGGAACAAAAAGTAAAAATTTGGGGCAATCATGGGAGAGAATCCAGAAACAGAAGGTGAGAAACCCAAGAGGATTCCACAATATTAGATTCTAGAGCTCAACCAGAAAAAAGAGAGATGAAAATGATTGAAATTGGACTGCAGTACAACAGCATCACCACAGCAGAAGCACATCACTGAAGAAACTCTCATGCCTATTAGAGAAAGTCAACTAGAGAAGCATCTGGGGCATGAGTAAAGAAGAGAATAAAACAAACGCAAAACCAGAAAATGGCAATGAAAAGAAGAAGACAGGAGAATGAAAAAAAATAGAAAAGGTAAAGAGGTATGTGCTACGATGTAAAAAAGAAGTCCGTCCCCAACCAGAAAAGATGGCTGCAGTACAAAGTAAACATTGGAACTTTTCCTTTATGCAATCCAAGAAACTCCATTGTTTTAATTCTATCATGAAAAATATGATTTTCCTTGTATATTGCAATTACAACCAATAAAAGTTATTTTTAATCAGATTGCATATTAAGTCTGTATGGTAAAAATTCATCTAATCTTGAATATCTCCCCAACTAATCTCTTTGCTTTATTACATATCTTTCCATCCAGGCGCCACCAATAACTTCACAGATATCAGCCCAACACCTTCCATTCATCATTCAAGAAAAAAGAGAAAGAAGAAGTATAAAATCAAATGCGAAATTGGAAGGGCGAGCTCGAGGAATCGGCACAAAAGTCCGCGAGCGCCATCGCTGTGGAGCCTCTCTTCTTCTTTCTATAACTGGTCTTATCCATCGGATCTATCGCAGTACACCAGACGAACAGAAACATCGCCGAGAACACCTGAAAATCGGGAAAAATCCTTGATCAATTCCAGCAATGTCATCATGGCACAAAGTAAATGCTAAGGGAGTTACCACAAAAGAGAATATTGTCATCACGGTGATTTCAGCCGCCCCGCTCCCAAGCAACAGTCCCAGGAAGACGTAGAAGGCCACCGCTAGAAAATTGATCGATCATCTGCATCACGCCCTACACATTTACTACTGAGAAAACTAAAATCTCCAATCCGAACAATCGATGAGCTCGCGCGCCGGAGCGACGTGGTTCTAAAATGCAGATGAAGCTGAGAGACCACAGGAAAGACGCGTGCGTGCGTTTACCTGGAGCGGATGGAGAGGGCGTTGCCAGCCGTGGCGTCGCCTCGTCGCCGTCGCCGTCGTCATCATCTCCGCCGCGCCGACCGACCTGCCCGCCTGCCTGCGGTGGATGGGCGGTGCGAACGGTGGCTTCGATCTTCGGGCCTGGGAAACCAGCAGGGCGACTGACTAGTCCGACTTAGAGAGAGATTCCATGGACGTCGAGCCGTCCTTCTCTTCTGCCCCCCGTAGCTCTTGACGTCTGCTAACGCTCGAATCTTAAGCTGCCATTAACGAACTGGGTTCTTTCAAGCCAAGTTCTCTCATCTGCGTACGCCTAAAATTCGACACGTCCAGCGATCCTTCGAGAGATGGGCATCCACATATACAGAAATATCGCAAGTGTTTCAAGTCTGACAAATTCGTCAAGGCTTTCAATTTTCCACAATTTCAATATAAGCGTCCATAGTCCAATGGGAAGCTCTGGGACACATTCAAGCCGATGGCAAATCAAGAAAGAGTGTGTTGAGACGGGTTAGCTGGGAAAGATGGGGCAAAGACTGCCCCTGGCAGGTGATCCATACAACCGTTAAGCCGGAGGGCAGTTCTGGTAATTCTTGAAGCTTTTCACATCCGCCAACGAGGAGCACCTCTAGCGAAATCAATTTGCATATATTACTAGGTAGTCGCTCCAGATTTTCGCAATTCATCCGAGCTTCCAACTTTTGGAGTTTTGCCAACATTCCAATGGCATCAGGCAATTCCGTTATGTTAGTTTAGAAATATTCAAGATCCTCAGATTTTGCAGATTCCCAATGCTTTTGGGTAATTTCGTAATCGATGCCTCTGTTAAGTCTAGCTCGACCAATGATGCCATATTTCCAATAGAGTCGGGGATCTTTGTTAATGAGCGGCAGCCACCTAACTCCAACGCTTGCAGAGATGCTAGATTGCCTATGGAGCTGGGGATGTGGTCTAAATCTAAACACCAATGATGCCAGATTTCCAATAGAGTCAGGGATCTCTGTTAATGAGCGGCAGCCACCTAACTCCAACCTTTGCAGAGATGCTAGATTGCCTATAGAGCTGGGTATGTGGGCTAACTTTTCACACCTATTGGCTTCAATAACCTTGAGCTCCTTCATGGCACCAATTGATTTAGGCAATTCTGTTAAGCCAGTTTCATTAATATTCAAGACCCTCAAATTTTGCAAATTCCCAATGCTTTCGGGTAATTTCGTAATCAATGTCCTTGCTAAGTCCAGCTCGATCAATGATGCCAGATTTCCAATAGAGTCGGGGATCTTTGTTAATGAGCGGCAGCCACCTAACTTTAAGCTTTGCAGAGATGCTAGATTGCCTATGGAGTTGGGGATGTGGACTAAATCTAAACAATCATTGGCAATAATAACCTTGAGCTCCTTCATTAAACAATCACTCGAAATAGGAATATCATGTATACCGGTGCCTTCTATGTTAAGGTCCCTTAATTCTATCATTCTACCTATACCTTTTGGTAGCTCCTTGAGTTTTCCACAACCATGGACATCCAACCAAACAAGAGTCTTGATGTCCCCAATAGAAGGATGAAGCTCTTCCAGATTCTCACAATATGCAAGATTTAAAATCTCCAACCTTTTGAAAGTGGACAAGTCGGGAGTTCTTTTCAAAAATGACACACTCTGAGGTTGAGAACTTTGAGCTCGGTCGCCATCTGGAAGAAAGAAAGGATATGTCAATGTAATTGGACCGTCACAACCTGTGATTTTTTGCTACTCCTTATGTTTTTGACTTTTTAGAATTCCTCAAAAATTACCCTTGCTCCTCTACTCCTTCGCGGTTGTCTTATTTAATTTTAAATGCCTCTTTTAGTAATGTTTGGCCACGTCAATAGATAAATGTTTTTTAAGCACATCGATTGCAAAAGAATATTAGAGTGTACGAGTGCTAACTGCATTTATTTTCGAATAAAATTTCAAAGGAGATATTTTCTGATTAAACATAAGCAACTTTAATTATCAAAAACCAGATGACAAATTCAAATGGAAGAGAGATACATTCATCGGGCACCATTCAGTAGTATCAAATTAAAGAGAAACGGCTAGTTTAATTATGAAAATCAATTTTCAAATTTACAAGGAAAAAATAAGTTATGTTAAAAAATACTTCAATGCCTTCTTTATGTCTTACCTTGAGTGGATCCCATCCTCCCCACTCCTCCGAAATGGCACTCTCTGATAGATCGAGTACAACTAATTTCTTCAGATGAAAGTTGTCCGCAGCGAAATTCGATGGACAGTACTTCCACCGAAGCCATCTTAATTCAAGAAGTAAGCTTTGGAAATCTCCGGTGAAATCCACACCATCCGCTTGGAGGAACCTCAAGTTGGTCATTTTTTTAAATTGTTTGGCTGCGTATGTTATTCTTCCCATACCACATTTGCCAAGAGAAAGGGCCTCTATCTTTCTAGTACCCTACATTTTGGAAACATTGTGGACCATAAATTTTGAATGATGAGATGAGACCAACCGATAAGATGAAGTGCATTGATTTCAATTTGCTGTCATACTACTATGGCATATAGGCTCCTCCCTTTCAATTTTGTGAAATGAAAGGTTGTGATTGCATACTATTTATCTAATCTGTGTAGAGATGTGAACTCAAGCGGTTGTATCCAAACTTTTTCCTCATCCAAATATGCCTTTTGCAATTTGGACCTTCTAAATTTCCAAGATTTGCGTCCATTTGTAACTGCAATGGAAGGCCTCTCTTCATGCACACACTAATTCAAATATATCTATCAAAATTCATGCCCTTTGTATGTGAAATAACACTACCTTTACTCCTATTTTGTATATGTGAACCAATACAACTCTAACTGCCCAAATACATCAATCAAACTTGCCATTGATATAAGTATCAAAATTAAAGAATCCCAATTGTAGAATCCCCTCACTTTTTTGGTTCTACTTTGTTTGCAATTCTCAATATCAAAATGAAAACAAGAATGTCATCACAAAAGGTTCATGTGTTTTACATTCCTTTCTTATCATGTGTTTCTTCGTTGAGGGTTTTTCATTGTATGTGGAAGGAAAATTTGATGACATTGAATGTTATATACATGATCCTTACTACTATGGTGTAGGTTCTCCCCATCAATTTTGTGAAATGAAAGGTTGTGGTGCATATTATTTATCTAATCTATGTAAAGATGAGAAGCTCAAGTGGTATTTCCTGAACTTTTTCCTCATCCAACTATACCCTTTGCAATTTGCACCTTTGAATTTCCAAAATGTGCGTCCATTTGCAACCACAATGGGAGGCCTCTCTTCATGCATGCACTAATTCAAATATATCTATCAAAACTCAATGCCCTTTGGATGTGAAATAACACTACCTTTACTCCTATCATGTGTATGTGAACCAATACAACTCTAACCGTCCAAATACATCAATCAAACTTGCCATCGATGTAAGTATCAAAATTAAAGAATCCCAATTGTAGAATTTCCTCATCTTTTTGGTTTTACTTTTTGTTTGAAATTCTCCGTATCAAAATGAAAACAAGATTGTCATCGCAAAATGGTACATGTGTTTTACGTTCCTTTCTTATCATGTGTTTCTTTGATGAGGGTTTTTCATTATATGTGGAAGGAAAATTGATAATATCAAACATTCTATATATGATTCTTTTTATTGCTACAGATGTTTGATGCTATATTTTCATTTTCATGTTGATTTTGTTACAATGAAGTACTAGTCATCTAAATTTTGCTCATTTTTACCATAGATTTCTAGAATCAGGCAAAAACAACAATTAATCAAAAAAGCTCTTTTGCTTAGAGAAGCGGCAATTTATGGGGACTCAAGACTGATACTTATTTTTATTTCAAACAAGAAAGGGAAGATGGACCCACATTCACTGACTAAGAAAAGTAGAGAAAACTCATACCTTGCAATTGTCAAGCACATTTAGGGCTTCCTCATAGATCCACAATCTGCTACGCTCTTGAGGCTCCCTTGGATTTTCTAGATAAACAATTTCCCTTCCAAGATCTCTCAATTGATCATGCATCAATAGCTTCCATCTTTGTCAATTTTAATTAGGGACATAAGACTTAATACTTCAATCCCCATCCCGGGGAAAAAATCACAAGCATCCCACATATAAGTTGGATTTTGTTTATGTGATCCAATGAAAAGGCATGCTATATCCAAAAATATTTGTTGCTCCCCATAATCTAATGCTTCATAACTTATTTTCAACTTCTCTCGCACTTTCTCATGGGGCACTTTCTTTAATTTTTTTAATGTACCTTTCCATACGTCTTCTCTCTTTCTACATAAGAACGAACCTATAACTTCAAGAGCTAATGGGAGCCCCCCAGTAGTAGATACGACATCACAAGAGATAACCTCATAATCACTTGGAGGATAATCCTTTCGAAAGGCATGTCTACTAAATAAAATCAATGATTGATCTAAAGATAACTCGTTGAGTTGGTACATGTAGCCACCCTACCTTCATCGAGAATGCTTTTGTTTCTAGTTGTGATGATGACTATACTTCCCACTTCAAACCAACTTCCATCCTTGACCAAAGCATTCAAGTGAGTACTATCATCCATATCATCCAAAAGAACTAGGACTTTCTTCCTCATAAATCGAGATTTAATGACACTTGACTCCTTCGTCAACATTAGACACATCACATGAACTTCTTGTTATGTCATAAATGAGTTGCTTTTGTACGCATTCAATACCCTTACGCTGGGATGTTTCTCGATATTTGCCAAGAAGCTACGACAGTCAAAATGACTAGAGAGTCTGTTGTATAACACCTTTGCAAGAGTAGTCTTACCGATGCCGCCCATTCCATAAATTCCAATAATCTTTGTACCATTGAATTCAGCATCTATGTTGCTCATAATCCATTGCACATGATCCTCGATTCCCACTAACTGTTCGGGAACATTTAGCTGAAAAAGTCTTTTTAACTCGCTCCATAACTTTTTTCACAATAATTTTAACCAATGTTCCTTCATGCCTGTCAAATAACAATGAATATCAATATAGGATAGCAATATGTGTATTCTTTTTGAAAAAAGATCTATTTATGAAAATTAAACAATGTTTTGTTGGAGAATAAGGTACCCATTATCAATTTTCTCCGATTCCCATCCTTTCAAGGAGCTAACTTCTTTGAGTGCTTCTTCCCATTCCTTCACAACCATTTCCTCCATATTCTTTTTATGTGCATCGATAGCTTCTCTCAATCTCCCCGTAGGATGTCGCACTTGTGAGGGTTCCACTTTGTAAAATATGGGCAACACTATTTGCCCTTTACTCCTCTTGCACTTTAACATCTGAACCAACTCACGAAGGCACCATTTGCTGGAAGCGTAGTTCTTGGAGATAATTGGGATAGAGAGCGTGGATTGCATAATGCTGCAGAGAAGCTCGGGACCAATCTCCTCGCCAATACGGAGCTCATTATCGTCTCTAAAAACGTGAATTCCTGCGTCGATAAGACTAGTATAAAGATAATCCGTGAAACCTTTACGAGTGTCTTTCCCTCTAAAACTCAAGAACACTTCGTAGGCATTCCCTTTCGGCCGTTTGTCTCCCCCTTCATGATCTCCTCCATGCGGAGCATTCGATGAGGAAGACGCCCTGGAATTCGGATCTTCTGAGTGAGTAGGTTCTTCTCTTTTACAATTCAATTGGCAATTTAAGTTGAGAGGGAAATGACGTGAAAAGAAACGAAAGGAATTGGAGAGAAAGGAAGAGAACGGAAAGACCATTTACCTTTTTCTTGATTGGATGGACATCATGGAGTGATTGACCAACGAGATTCTTATTCTGTTTTAAAATAAGAGATTGATCAAGCAGAGCCTTAAAAGAAAGCCAGCCTTCACGGTCCAGATCTGCGAATCGCACAAATGTCTTTCATGACTCAGTTAATTCAAACGAAAATAAAAGAACTCTCACACCTCTTGCTTAATCAGAAGAAAATGGAGCAATCAAAGTAGGAAACAGAAAAGAGCAAGGAGTCGGTTGACTACCTGAGGAGTGCTCAAACAACACAACCCTGGGATCTCCACCGATTTTCAGCCTTCGAAGTAGGATTACCAACACACGAAATTCTTTAATATGCGTGCTCGAACAATGCTCGAGTTCTTGCCATCCAACGGTCCAAAACTCTCCATGCTAATCGAACCGCTGTGAGGCATGCCACGGAAAGAATAATCATTGCACGCGTAATTTCCGCAGCATCATGACTTTTTCTTTCTTTTTTTGGTCGAAGTAGCATCATGACTTGGAGACACGCAATACTCAGCAGCATCGTGACTTGACTTGCTTTTTATATTAATAAGAAAAAATGGAAAAGAGAACTGACGAGCAACACTCACATGCTCCTGCTGTGATCTCCACCGATTCACACCATGTTACTGGGAAGGTGCTTCGAACCTGTCTACACGCTTTCATTGAAATTTGAGAGATCCAGGACTGGCTTGAACTTGACTTGACTTGCTTTCATTCTCTTATACACTGCTAATTTACATGAGTCAGACAAGAGCGTATAAATCGGGGGATTATACAGGATTTTGTTATTAAAAGTCTGCAGGAGGCTTTTCCTTTTTTATTCGTCTAGAAAAGTAACTTTAAAATAAATCTTTTCAAAATAATTTCATTAAACTAGATTTCTCCATTCTACTTTTTGCTTGAAAATTATCAAATCGTTATCCTCCATCCAAGCCACTATTATCTCTCCGTCTAAATTAATAGTTTTCAACATATTACATAAATTTTATTCTTTTGGTTTTGCGTTAATAAATTCTAAGCTAACAACTCTCCGTATTTGAATGGTAATTTTGTCAGACTTTTTATTTCATGTTGACATTCTCCGCCAACATGTTCTTCACCAAAATATAATTTTTCGCAGCACAATAGAGGAGGATTCAATATTAGCTTATTTAGCATTAGAAGATGTGATTTGAAAAACTGAAGCTATTAAAGTGGAGAGGAATTGCATTAAACACGACAACAAGGAGTGATTATGTTGACACCTAGTGTATTATAGCTATATAATATTAGCTTACTTTTGCTGCTTTGACAACCAGCCTAGCTTATAAAACCTCCTAAGAGCATGTACTCACTTCTTTACTCATAGGTACAAACATTCTTGACCGAATTTTCCCAAATGCACGTACGCACATCTACCCCAAAGATTATTGCCGACTATTTATTATCGTATCTTGGCAATAATATGAAATGACTAACATGGCACACATGATTTCGGTCACCTAAAGAATAATGAGGTTGGCCAAACTCGCTAAATTAAAGTTTAGAACCATCAATTCAAATTCATCTATCACCGGTCCAATGCAAATGCAATAAAAAAAAAACTAAATAATAAATGCTCCTAAAACTATAAGCTATGCAATATAATTCTAATATTTTTGTTTAGATGTTAAAAATTAATCCCTAATTTTTTTAATTCAATAAACAACTAATTGGGCCACCAAAATTTAGGTATTAATAGCGATGCTTATCTATCAATGTGCTATCTAATCACAAGCAAAGTTAAATCAAATAAATATTTGACACCTATTATCGGCACAAACATTTTAAATTCCTAATTCATTCAAACAACCCCCCCCCCCCCCCCCCCCCCCCGCGGGCGGCCCCCCGGTGCACAAAAACAATATTTCATTCATTAGTTAAATATGTCCCATGAATCAAATAAAAGTTCGGGTACTATATGATGCTTTCTATAGGAGTCATTCTTGCCCCACTTTGCTCTGAGACCCAATGTTTAAACCCTTAACATCTTCTCTTGTAAAGAAAGGGGATTTGAGACAACAAATGATTGATCAATTTAATCAAATGTTGAGATTCATAGGCAAAATGTGATGGTTTCTATATTTCGTCACCCAGAACTCCAAATCTTAACAGAGTTGTAAAACAAACACATTATCCTCAATATTCAAGCTTCTTACTGTATTATTACCCACATACATGCCAAGAGTTGAGAGAAATGTCAACTAGTTGACATTGAAACACATTCCAGTGACTAAAAGTTCAGAGAGAAATGATATCACAATAGTGTCTTTTTGAAATGACATCACAACATCATCCTGGAGAAAAGCTAAGTCCATTGACAATATATAAGCTCCCTAAATAGAGGTTCTTGGAACTGCCAACGGTCAAGATTAAGTCCAAAGGAAGCAGGCTCTCTACTGAAAACAAAATTCAAATGTGAAATGAAATACAAAATAACATTCACTCGCCTTTACTTTTGAGAGCTAATGTTATCCCTGACGTTAGAAAAACAGTAACACCAGCAAAATTTGTACAGAGAAACAAAATTTGGTAACAAGGCGCTTACTTTTGTTGTAATGAGTGCACATCCTGTTCTGATACCAATTCTATTGGTACAAGTTCTGGACCCTGATAGTCCAAAAATCTTCAATTACAAGGAGGGGGAAGAGGAAAGATGAAAAGACCAAAATATATTCCTAAGCAGAAAGTGTATTTTGTATCATTTCAGTCCAAAACAAGGCCCAGATCTGGTCCACCCGCAAAATATGCTATCAAATTTAAGACAGCTACACGAGAGTTTTATGATATCTTTAGTCTCCACTTCAGAGGACAATGTGAAACCGCACTCTTCAGCTTCTCTCTTTTGGTAAGAGAGGGGGAGGCTCAAGGGAAGAGGGGTCATTCATTCAACTAAGAACATCTCGCAAAGCAGCCATATGAACCATAGTTTGCTTGTGGATTTGGTGGCAGCTTTCCTCAACAGGATCAAGGAGCTTATCCAAATTTGTAGCCCATGAGTTCAAGATGTCATTGCTCTCCTTTGTTGTCTGGAAACAGACAACTCCCATCGGCAGGTCTATCTTTCCTACTAGGGCTTTGGAAACATCCATTTTGGAGAGATGCTTTTCAGCTTCCCAAAATGGTCATAGAACTAACAGGTCATGCTAATAGAATATCATACAGGCTTGTATAATTACTATTATGCTGTCTCTCTAGCAGATGATAGTGTTGATTTAATAGATTGAGGCATATGAATGATTAACACTCTCTACAACAGTGGTAACAGAACCCCAAAAACAGAGTTCCTTTCGTTGAGTGATTCAGCTACATAGATTTCTGAGCAAATTAAGAAAGCTCTAATCACGAGATATACTTTTGTAACACTGGAAATGGTGAATCATAGCAGAGCTCCTCCCACACTTCTAAAGCACATCAGAATTTCAGGCTCCATGGGACAAGAAATGGTTTCACAATGCCAGACATTGACATTGATTGCTACGACAAATTTTATGAGAAGTTGACTAAGCATAGTGTGTATGCATATATATCGGTCCGAAATATTAACAGAAAAAACTACAAGCACAACATTCTCAACCTCAAGACAAGCCTTGGCCTTCAAGGCACCAAAGCCTCTTTTCCAATTTTTTGGAACTTGTATCCAAATCCAGCAACCATAACCTGCAGGTATCAGGGGCAGAGAGGCTACCCAGGGTTAAATGAGGGGTCTAGGTAATCAGTCATAACGATTGACTTTGATAAGAGAAATAAATAAATGTTCAACATAATCAACCTGGATGCTGAGGCGTAACAGCTATGCAAGTTTCCTCAAGGTAATCCTCAAGTAATACTTCAAAACGACAATAACATTCTGCAGAAAATAGAGTAAGTCGCATCAGCACGATGATCCAAAGAAAGCAAGGGAAAAAAAACGACAAAGTTCTGTAATTACATGTTTGCTTATTCTCTGTCTATGATCTTCTGCTGCCTTCTTAACAAGTGCACTCAAGCATGGTTTTCTCATTCTCAAATTTATCTCTAAAATTACTCCAAAGAGCAGACCTCCACTGCGACCAATTGTTTCAGCTGCAACCCGCATTAAAATAATAAAGGTACGGCCAACCAAATTCCACGGCAGATTATCGACCTATTGCAAGAAAATGTACAACCAAATACTAGAAGCAATTCAAAGATGTACCTGATTTGCGGAATTTCTGAGATATTTATATCTTCTAAAGTATTACAAAGGCTTGACTGCAACCGATCATGTGGTGACTGAACTAAGCACCAGCAGATTTTCCTTAGAACCTCCGACTAATTAAATCATGGAATGAATAGCTGTGCCTTGAAAAAATCAGTGAAGACTTGACAAAGCCTCATATGAAAGAGCTTTACTGGAATCCACTGCTCTGGGTTTCCCCTTTGCTGATGGAATCTCATATATCGCCATATAGCAAACCACTGTAATGAGAGTAATAATTACATCGTTAACCACATGAATGTGAGGTAAGATGTGTGTTCAAATCCATTAAGTACAGTTCTAACATCAGAGTTTGCAGTAAAGACAGAAAGGAAAAAGAGAATGCAACAGATGAATAAAACCATGGCTTGAACCACAACCTGAATACCAGGTAGCGCTTGATCGGCAAAAAAATTTCTAGTTAAGAATAGTAGATACAACATTAGAATAAGTAAAGCACCAATTCACCATATCGTGGGTTCTTATTATATCCGTTTCAGTTCCAGTAGTGACGGAATATCAGCTGGCACTTCTTCCACAATACTTTCCCCTTCTTTAGGCTTTTTCTTCTCTTTGGAAGGATCTGCATCAAACACCAGGGGGCTGATTTTTGGATCTGTGCCTGGACATAGTCCTGGCGATCTAAGCTCAAAAGAACCTGCAAAACCATCCATCAGAAAACTGATCATAGTGAGAGAGCATAAACAGCTAAAAGCAATACAAAAATCCAGTACATGTTCAAGGATAAAGGCGATTTTCTCCATATTTGCCAATGTTCCAAAATTTTCCACAACAATTTAGACCACTCATAATATTGGACAAGGGAAAACCAATTACAAGATCAACGACCCCAGAATTCAACTTCTAGCTCCTGCAATTTCTTGTATTATATCAGCAGCTTCTGCTATAAGACCTTCTTCCTTTGCTTTTTGCCAGTTTCTTTATCAACTGCACTCTCTCAATTTCGACATATAGCTGCATAATGAAACTAGCTATAGAAACCACGAAACCAAAACAGATTGCTTATGAACACGAGCCACAATAGAGTTTGATTTCACATTTTCACTTTCCCAGCAGCAACAGAGTTAAGTGTCACCATCAAATTAATTCATTACTTGATTATCTCTGGAGCACAATTACAACTTTCAGTTGAACTATCTAATTAACAGCAAGCAAAATTATTCATCTAGGAAGAAAATAGAGTAAAGAAAGGAATTAAAGGGGTAATAGCAAGGTGCGATACAAATACAATCACGAGGATCCCAGCCAATTGAAAAAACTTGCAAACAGCATGAGCACCAGGCCTGAGTTCTTGCACCTCTAGAGATTGCCGAGAGCCAATACCCATATAGATATGCCAATGAGATTCGTTTTTCAAATAGTCATACATGATGGCATATTATGACTACACAAAACAACAGTATAAGATCTAATCAGTACACATATGGGAGGCAATCACTGCAGTATAAGTCCATCTGGTACAGGTATAATAAATAGCCACCAGTCATAATGCCCTGACTAATCCAGAGGAACTTATCAGCATTTAGCACAGCAAAACAATGAAATACACTCAATGAAGAGCAAAATTTCCACCAGCTTATCACCCGAAAGCAGAGATAAAAAGGCAAATATCTGGACATTGGTTAATCTCAACAATCCAATTCACTCATATCAAAGGAGTGTAAGATACTTCCTTTGTTACAAGAAAGTTTGGGAGCAACTATATGCAAGAAAAAAAACTTAGCAGGTATGAATATCCAAATATCAGTGTCATCAAATGATTTTGACTCAAGCACTTGACGAGGAAGGCAAAGAGTGCTTTGAGCTAGGAAGACAAAAATTCATGCCCCAGGAAATCAGTAGACGACTGAACACAATATCTTGGCTCTCACTTGTTTAATATTCCTTTCGCAACCGGCAAACCTGACACATGTTGTGTTCATGCAAGGGAGAAAATCCACAAATGGAGAGGTACAACCCATACTTATTGTTCATCTTCAGTTGATTAGTATTTTGAATCACTCGTCTAGCACCCAATCTCAATTTCTTTTCTCCCTGGTTTCATTGTTGTGTGTAAGGTATAATAAGTAAGGCGCCAAGGAAATAACTATCCATCTAAAACAAAAAGAATTTATACAAGAGAACTCAAATCTTAAAACAAATCTACTAACCAGAATAAAAACAAAGTGGAGCACCAATTACCGACTTCACTAAACCCTGAAAAGATGATAAAACAATAAAACTACTTAACTTAAACAATATGGCTTTTCTCTGTTATCACAGACATCCTCTGTGGCCCACCCGCACCCGACGCCGATCGAATACTTCCATGCCAAACCCGATCTAGGCGCTGGAATAACAAATGTACAAGCGATCCGATCCAGCCCTCGTCGATTATCCAAAACAAGGTAGCGAGAGAATGTTTCGAGGTAAAGAAGTCGCACATCACGTATCCGAGCATTATGTTTCCTTTGGGTATTGTGATGCTCAGACCGGTAGGGACGAGCGCTTTTCCTCTAGCCGGCACTTACGGTCTCAGCTGCAACGTTTTTTAATCCACGAACGAGGAAATCGCTCCACATTCAGAAACGTCGAGCTGAAGAAGATGGTGATGGGGGGTATGACCGTATGAGTCCATGAAATGGCGCAAAAAACCTTGAGATTTAACAGAAAGCTGCAACGACCGGGGATAGAACAAGAGTCCTCCTTCACGAGCATAAGAAAGAGGAACGATTGGCTTAAAGCCGAGAGAAACAAGAATGATAACTTTTCAAAAATTTATCTCTTCTTCTTTAAAGCTTACCACGTTGCCGTTGTCGAAATGCCCACGATTAAAATGATTACAGGTAGGATGGCAGATGAAAAAAGGAAAAAAAAAATTGAAAAGGAAAGAATTGTACAAAAAAAAAAGAAGATCGGATTCAAGGTTCTGTTGAGAAAATAGCAAAAAGAGGAAAACCAATTAGCGTTTTCAAAATTGGTACAATTCTAGTTTGCCGAAAAGTGTCAACTATGATCGACGAGGTCTTCTTCATCAAGTATATGATCGGCTAGTTCATTTTGAAAAGAGTTTAATAGACTTTTTTACTAAAATTGATCGGTTTCGACAATTGCTCTTTTTGATCAATGAAAAATTTGATTTTATCATTAGTTGGTCCTTGTCGTAATGAATATAATAAACCTTTTCTTATGTTAAATTTGGTCAAACAAAATGTTTTGAAAATTTTGAATATCTCCTTTTGCCAAACAAAAATGTTTTCGATGCTTTATAATGGCTATTTTTTTTCCTTTTTAAAAATTTTAATTAGTTTTCTAAGTACATGACAAAAAGAGATCTTCCAATAATGATCAAAATATTTATTGACGGCACGAATGACTTTTAAGTGTATCTTATAATATTTGATGTAATTTTCAAATCATTTACTACACGAATAACAGGAAAAAGTACTGAAAATCACTAATATTTTTCGTCTGATTTGTGCTAATTGCTAAGCAAATCTCACGGTGGCATTCTTCAATAAAATGATAAATAAATCCATTTTGTTAGGAAAGTACTTGTTATTTATTGGGCATTATTACTTCTACAGCTAAAGCTAAAGATGTGCCCACAGCTTTTTCTCCATGATCAAATAAAACTCCCCAGGTATGTAGATAGCCTATTGCTGAAATAGACCAAGGATCGCCCCAATCATTTCCTCTTCCCAATATTTTTCAGCTTCCGTGATGAAGAATGGAGGAGCTAGAACTCTAGAGAACAAAGGCCCCTTCCCTATTGAAGTATCGACTTAAAGAAAAACGTTCTCCCTTGAAGGGAAATGACAAATAGCATTCATTAGCCTCGCAAGCGCCAGCAAAATTCATCATGTAAAACAGAATTTAGTGATGAGGCGCTTATTTCAATACGAATGAGTGCCCATCTTGATGTGTACTTTCCAAATTCCTACAATACATTTTACGGTCCACTTTAACTCCAACTTACGATTTTGAGACCTATAAATCAATTTACAATGTCAGTTGAACCCACATGATCTTCAGCATGGCAATGATGTACAAATCCCGACAACAAAACATAGAAATTTACTTTTTGCTAATTTATAGGAATATGAATGGAATTTCTCGGATTCAACTTGGTTAGAGATTTACTACTCGGAACTATTCTTCTATCAATCAAGCGCAAAATTGGAAAATGCATTCAACACAACGTTCATGAGCAACTTATAAATAATCGCTCTATTTCTTCTATATTATTTGCGTTGATGTAAACTTTGGACTGTCGTACTTGACACAAGCTTTTTTGTACACTGCAAAAAATGAAAAGAGATGAAGTATCGAAAGCTCTACATAATGATATTAATGAAGTAATCAGCTTTCAGAGGGTAGAGATGAAGGTTTTTTCACTCGAGTTGCTTCTCATCCTTCCATGAGAGTGTGCCATTCATCTGATATTTACTGGACTCGGAGATCTGCATAAATACAAGTGTAATAGAAAACTTAAGGAGTGGATCATATTTTTTTCTGGTTCCATCCAAACATGTTCCATGAAACGAATAAAGTTAAAGAACTACTCGATGGTCCCCATAGGAGTCATTTTTCTCCCATTTCACTCTATGACACGATATTCAAAACCTTTACATCTTCTTCGATAAAGAAAAGGGATTTCAGACAACAATTGACCAATGAAATCAATCAAATGCCGAGATTAATAGGAAATATGCAATGGTGTTAAAAGATAAAAGCGAAAACAAACTAGACAAAGAAATAATCCTATGTTGCCACTTAGAAGCACCTATAGTAAATTGAAAATGGGAAGAGACTATGTAAAGATGACTTCCATCAAATCTGAAATTTTACGATCGTCGAAGAAACACATTATCCTCAATATTTCAAAGCTTCTCACCATATTACACACATATGCCAAGAGTTGAGAGAGATGTCAAAACCAGTCGGAATCAAACACATTTCAGTGACAGAAACTATATAGAGAAATGACATCACAACGGAGTGTCTTATGGAAATGACATCAAAACATCAACTTGGAGAGAAACTATGTCTCTCTTGAGGAGATAAAAAATGCAGTTATCTAATTGAATGAAGCTCCTCAGAAACAGGTTTCTAGAACTGCCGATGGCCAAGATTGTGTCCAAAAAAAAAACGCTCTCTCTGCTGAAGATGAAATTCAAATGTGAAATGATATAAAAAAATAACATCCATTCACCTTTTCTATGGAGAGCTAATGTTATCCCCAATGTTAAAAAAGCACCAGCAAAATTTGTAATGCCAAACAGATTTTAACGTGCTCATTCTGTTGCATTGAGTGCACATCTTGTGCTGATACTAATTCCATTGGCACAAGTTCTGGACCCTGAGAGCTCAAAAATCCTCAATGAAAAGGAGGGATGAAGAGGAAAGATGAAAAGACCAACATAAATTCCTAATTCCTATGCAGAAAGTGTACTCATTGTATCATTTCAGTCCACACAAGGCCCAGATCTGGCCCCCGGCAAAATAAGCAATCAAATTAAAGCCAGCTGCACGAGAGATATGATAAACATCTTCAGTCCCACTTCAGGCCACAATGTGAAACAGCATTATTCCGCTTCTCTTTTGGTGAGAGATCGAGGGACGCTCAAGGGGAGAGAGATCATTCATTCAACTAAGAACATTATCAAGCTCTCAAAGCAGCCTTATGAACCAAGGTTTCCTTGTGGATTTGGTGGCAACTTTTCTCAACAAGATCGAGGAGCCTTTCTAAATTTGTCGCCCACAAATTCAAGATGACATTGCTGTCCTTTGTCATCTGGAAACAGACAACTCCCATCGGCCGGTCTATCTGTGCCACAAGGGACATAAAAACAACCATTTTGGAGAGACACTTTTAAGATTCCTAAAATGGTAACATAGAACAATCAAAGTTCTCTACAACGGTGGTAACAGAACCCAAAAACAGAGCTCTTTTCCTTGAGTGATTCAGCTACATATATTTTCAGAACACAATAAGAAAGCTCTAATCGCAAGCTATACTTTGGTAACACAAGAAATGGTGAGTGATAGCAAAACTCCTCCCACCCTTCTAAAGGGCATCGGAATTTTAGGCTCCATGGGACAAGAAATGGTTTCAAAACGCCAGACAATGACACTCACAGCTACAAATTTTATGAGCAGAAGTTGACAAAGTGAAGTCCACACATATATATTGGTCAGAAATGTTTACAAAATGAAACTACGAAGACAACATTCTCAACCTCATGACAAGCCAGGGTTAAATGAGGGCTCTAGGCAATCATTCATAAAGATCGACATTGATGAAGAATATAAACAAATGTTCAACATAATCAACCTTTATGCTGAGGTATAACAGCTCTGCAAGTCTCCTCGAGGTAATCCTTGAGTAATACTTGGAAAAGACATCTTTTTATCAATTCTTCCACAGAAATAAACTCCAAGCTTCCACAAAAGGGTTCCAAAAGCACATCTTTTTATCAATTCTTCCAAATCTTGCCAACTTGAATAATTCGTTACCCGTGAGAAGCTAAATTCAATAGATAATGCAAAAAAAAAAAAAAAAAAAAAGGTGTCAGACCCTGAAAGAAAATCATTTACAATATAGCGCATCCGCTAACTCAACAATGTCACGCACATTCAGTACTCATGGTACTAAACCACCAAGTTCAGGCGAAAACACACTAAGAACCCCCTTATTTAGTTGGCCCAATGCCACCCACCTAGGACTATCAGGTGAGCCGGCAATCGACCAGCCAATTACTCGCTGCAGATCTGAAAGCGGGGACGTGAACTCACCATCTCAATCGGCTCCCAGAAATCGGAAGGGCGCGCTCGAGGAATCGGCAAGAGTCTCCGACGATGTGGGTTATTCTCGTACTCATGCGGAGTTTATAGATTCATGTCGGCATCTGGCGGGTCGTGGAAATAACGTTCAGGACAATCTAATCGCTTGACACCTACCAACAAAGAAAAAATAAAATGAATAAATATAAAATTTTCCCCCGGTTACGACGGGAGCTAATGATGGACTAAGCAAGTCAATTTCTCACCGCAAAATTTTCCATTTATTGGAATTTCTCAAATATTATAATTCTTGATATATCATTTTTTTTAAGTACGCTCGACAGGTATTTTTGAATGTATTTTCGATTCACACGTCTTTAAGATGGGGATTTTTTTTTCTTTGTTAAGAAAATTATTAAGCCACGATTTATATCTTCAATAATATGTTTCATGAGATTGTGGGATTTACTTTTTTAGGCGTAAATGCGATAGAGTTAAGTGTCCTTTTATTAGAAAATGATTTTATACAAATTCCCGCGGTTCACATGGGAGACAGGGGTGATCCCCAAGGCATATTCCAAAGCATAAGCGGAGAGATTTCTAATGGATTTTCGGTTACATATATATATATATATATATTTATATTTAGTGAAATTAAGAAATATATTGAACTTTAAACTAACTTGTACAACGCAATCACAGCACCAAAAACTTACACCAAAGTGCACAAGACATTAGAAATAAGTGCCACGGTATGGAAAAGATAACCCAACAAAAAAGAGGCATACACCAGCCAAATCCAAGAACGCACAAAAGAAGAGGCTCGCCCAAGGCGTACAATCAAAAGATGGCCTTAAAGTACCCAACATCCAACAAAAAACAGGCAAAGGCCTACAAGCAAGGACGCAAATAACCACGCCACCCTTCACCAGCGCTTACCAGCTACTTGATGATGAATAGGTTCGGGCCCCGAAATCCAAGATAATCGGATCTAAACCTCAACTGCACTGCAGTCTTCTATTCCTTATAGTATCTTCTACATTCCTCAAGGTGACGGCATTGTCTCCTCACCACTTTAAACAGGTGGTTCTTCATCGTCGGAATCGAAAGAGGCTGCCCTAAACAGGATGCTATTCACGTTCTTCCAAATTATATGGCAAAGAGCACCAAAAGAGATTCGAAGCTTTAAATATTGAATTTTCCATTTTCCAATTTTGCCTTCTATTTTATTAATTTATTTCTCGGGGTAGGCTACTACTTGGCGTTTCCCGGTTGAAAGCTACCGTCCCGGTTTGGGCCTTCTCATTGTCAACGTTGCATTGCGGTCACAGTTTTGCTATGTTGTCTTTTCAACTAGATCAAGGACGAATTTTATGGATAAAGACTACATCAGGAGAAGATCTTTGGATAAGGTCTATATCACCATTCAAATATACTTCTAATCTATGAGTCTCGATTTGATTATCATCGAATGCTGTTGGACAAAGTAAATTAGTGTGGTCGAAGTGTATGGAGCCAGATATGTATTTCCTTCATAAAAAAAATCGTAATCATCCTTGATAGTATTAAAGAGAAATAATCCAATATTTGCTCTCTTAAGATGGACAATGAGGGCTTATACACAAAGCATCGGCCATAGAGTACTTATTTTACTAAATATTACATGATCGAATAGTTATGCAACTAAAATATAGGCACACTAATTTCATTCGCAGGATAAGTTAGGCATAGTTGATTATCGTTTGGCATTTGAAATGGTATTTGCATGTAAGACTAGTTTTTTCAATGTCCCTAACCTCTCCTTGTATTGTTCTTTTTACAAGCCATGCAAAATATTTAGTTTCACTTTATACTAGCTAACGATTGTGAAAAAGTGATGAGCAATGGTTACTCTGATTTTTTATCTGATCGCGTGAGATTAACTTGTACCGATTATCAAGTCGCTTATTGGGCCAACATTCTAAATATGTGCCAATTAGTGCAGTTATGAAGCAACAATAATTATGATTTTACTCTCTAACACTCTTGAAATCGACATAAAATCACACTACAATAAAATGTTTGCGATGACCTAACTCTTAATCTTCCATCTGCATAAAGAATCTAGAATTCGGTAGGAGACATTCCACTATAGCCGGCCGCCCCCCCCCCCAAAAAAAAAAAAAAAAAGAAAAAAAAAAACAAAGGTAGAAGAATTCTTTAACTATCGTAATCGCAATTATTTGCGTCATTCCATGCGTTGTCACGTCTCGCGCTTGCAATTTCTTCAATCAATCAAAAGCCCATCGAAGTCAAAGCTCCATTATTTCGATTATTCTGATTTGTGCCTGGTGTAACGGGGACAGCTAATCTCCAACAGTGCCGGCCAGTAATACAAAGGGAAAACTTTATTAGTCAATATTCCTGCTAATATTCTGTCAGTAGTCCCTAACAAACCCTCTAATCTCTCTTCGCCTCGGTCTTAACTGGACCACCAGGCAAAATTTGAGTCATGTTGAATGGTTGATGGCTGTGTTAAATTGATTTTTTGGGGTAAGATTTTGGAGAATTGCAAAAAAACTTTAAGTTAAAGGGATTTTCGTAATGCAAATTATGTTTACTAAATTATAATTTCAAAGTTCATTGTAAAGTAACTTTAGATTTAATAGTGTTTGAACAAATTATTCTTGCAAAAAGGACTTTTCATATATTATAAAAAAAAATTCAAACCCTCTATCGGCTTTGGTGTAAAGGGCTCAGGCCGACAAGCTAAGTATGGCACCGATGGCCATCATATGAGGTCGCACAAATATGGCGGCTCCTCGTGGAAGTTGCGTGACCAAACTCCTAAAGCCGAGGTCACATGACTGTCGGCAACCGGGCAATGACTCGCAAACTCAACGAAGCTTCACCATCAATCTACGTAGAGTAGATGAACACTTCTTACGAGGGCAAAATTGAAAAACGAAAAACTGGTGAGGGAAGTTTTGGAAGAAAAAAATCTTTAACCTTGGGAAATGATTTTATAAAAATGATGAAAGCCCAATGTAAACAGGGATCTTCCTTAAGCTTTCAACTTTGCTAATGCCAGCATTTGGGCTAAAGATGTGATTTCCCGTAAGATCTCAATGCTACTTAATCATATGGATTTGATGTGTTAGGACTAAATTGATAAGATGCCCACACCTGTTGATGGTGTCGTATGACATTAATTGATTTACAACCATACTAGTTACAGATGGGAACTAATATACTTCAAATTTCATGTTTGATGGTTTTCAAGTTTAAATTTAATGAATTGAAATTTTCTTAGCATCTAGTACCGCTTACCAATAATTTTAGTGGATATATATATATTGGATTTATCAATGTTTAGAACAGACACTGATTTTTGTTTACATACTGGATTTAATAAATATTTCAGTAACTTCAGCCGTTGGTCATTCTTTTATTGTGCACATCTCTTTTTCATAAGTGTTTAACCCCCATACGCTCTTAATTTGAGATATCGATCTAGTTTAGTGGATGATCTCATGCATCGCATCATGTATTTTAACAAAGTCAATATCTCCTTCAACTACTATTATTAGCCACTCTGCAAGGTCACATGTATTGTTTGGATTGGAGGAACATTCCTCTCTATACACCTAAGGCTTTAAATCCAGAGTCAATTATTTTAACCGTAGTCGTCCACTCTCATCTCTTGGTTCATTCCCCTTGGCCGTATATTTCCTGATATAGACATGAACATGCCACTTACTAATTGAACACAACTTTCGACCTAGCTTTTTAACTTCAAGTGATCATATTTTTTAACCTTAGTCGATCATTCCTCTCTTTAATAACTCTTGAGTATTCTTCTAAGTTCATTTGCCTTGGCCGTATAATTAGACCCTTGGAAATCTTCAAGCTTCAAAGTAGGAGTCTCTACCTTACTAACTTCCAATTACCAATTTTCTTCTTCTGCTTTCATTCCAAATCTTGAGTAAATGCAAAATCCCACCCTGTGTTATTAAAAGCTTCTATATAAATTTTTTAGGCGTTGACTAGGTAAATTTTTTATTTTTTCTACCTTCTACCAATGAGTTTGTCATTTTTAAGACAAGAATTCTTAACTTTCTATTTTGTTTATTTACTTGAAGGTAATTAGAGTTTTGAGTTGCTCTAGTCTTTATTAAGGAAAAGTGAAAATTCAAGAGGCTAAATTAGGCTGATCTACTTAATACTCTTGATTTAGTTGATTGATGGCATATTAATTTTAGTTTTAGTTGAATATGATGGTAAAGGTGGGAGCAAGTCTCAATAGTGGTATGTTGAGATATTATGTTGATTTGACTTGTTTTGGTAAATTCTTACATGCTTAAATGTTTTGATTTCCCTTGAGCAGTGTTAACATATTGTATGTGAAAATGACGAAGTTGGCTTGAAAGTGTTATTTTCATAAATTATGACTTATCTGCCGTTGCTTATACTTTATATTCATCAAGCGCGGTTTATACTCATTAGCCGTTACTTATCCTCACCTTTCTATTCACCTGGATGCTACTTATACTCACCGGAAAACCATTGATACATATCTTATATAATTATTGCCTATACTATCCTATATTCAACTCGCTACTACTTATACTCACGAGCCACTATTGATACTCATCTTATATTCAGCCGCCGTTGCTTATACCCACCTTATTCTCACCAACCGCTACTTATACTTATGGGTGAGCATGGTTTGAGGGTAAATCTTGGAACTTAAGAACTGGATCGGTGGGAACTTGTTCATTTCAGGTTTCAAGATATGCATGATAGATCCTAGGTTCCAAGTTCCAAAAATTGGTAGATTTATTTTGATCAAGACGCTTTAAATTCTAGGTTGGAACTCCAAACTTGTATAAACCTAGAACAAGTTTTTTGTGTTTTTTCTTGCTTTATATTTTCGAAAGTAATCTTGCTGTATTCCATGATATTTAATAAATTGAAAGAGTAATTGGGATCACTAGTTTGAGTCTCCATTATAATATAATGGTACTTTACTTTCAATATTTCATATTTTTCATGCCTAAATATAAGTCATAGTTATGAATTATAGCAGCAAGTTGTAGTAGTTAAATGTTATAATTCACTACAATCGTTTAATTAATAACACAGGTGAAACCCTAGATAAGCCTTAAAATTGACCTTGAACTCCTTTTATAGGGAAGTAGATTCTAGGTTCCAAAAAATAAGAAATTTATTATTACGGGTAGGTTCAGTTTCCAGGTGTGTTATTTATATGGAACTCGAAACCACTCACTCCTACTTATACTTTTCTTATACTCATTAGCCACTACTTATATTCATTTGCGAGCATGACCACAAGTTGCTAATATCCAGCAGCAGATCAAGGGTCACCATTGGCTAGGCTGGCTGCTAGAGCGCCACCGACGGCCCTATAGGCCCTCACTTGTGGTTAGCTTGGTGACCTTGGTCGACCCTCACCTACCATTGTCGGCCCTTTTAGGCGATAACGGGGCAATGATGGCGTAGGGCCTTCGGTTTCTTGCTTTATTATTTTTTAAATTTAGTTTTTTAATTTAGTTTATAAAGTATTTATATTTAAAATCAAATTTGGATCAAAACGATGTTGTTTTAGGCTTATTTTTCTTGTTTCAGCCACGTCAACACCACATAAGAGAGAGAAAGTAAAAATGACATGTTAGCATTTTCCATTAGCCAAGTTAGACAAAAGAGTTAATGGAAAAGCTCAATTAAACTAATTTGACAAGTTTTATGATTTGTTTACACTTTTTGAAAATTGTATTTTTGTGACAAGTTTTAGAATTCTAGGAAAATATCCCTAAAATAAAAGTAGTCTAACTCCTACAATTAATTTTGGCTTCACTAATATTTGACATCAACCCACAATGTGCAAAAAGAATGCAAAGACATAATTGGCCCCTTCGAATTAAAAAATAAAAATCAAGATAATTATACAGTATAGTAGAAATTAAAAAGGAAGAGAAAAGGCGGATGGGGGACATGGATGAGACCTTTAGTAAAGTTGAAATAGTTAAAAGAGAAAACAAGAGGAAAGCGAATGATGGAGGTGTGCTATCCCCCTTTCCATATATGGTAAATTTTTATTTAATAAAAGAATAATTACACAAATAATTCCTAAACTTTGATTCAACATGCTATGTGATTTATAAACTTTTAATTTATTTAATGTGACCTTGAACTTTAGCCCAATATGTAGTGGTTCTTGAACATTAAATACTTGTTCAAACTAAGCCATGAACTTATGAAAATACTCAAAATTATCCTTAAACTTATGAAAATAATGAAAATTGTCTTTGGACTTAAATTGATGAAAGGACAACATTGAATATTTTCATATATTTCATGGACTAATTTGAATATGTATGAAAAAATTTTATGGATCATATTGAACAAATTGAAAGTTCAAGGATTACATTGTATATCAAGTTAAAGTTCAAGGATCACGTTGAACAAATTAAAATTTTATGGACCATATTGCACATTGAGCCAAACTTTAATGACAATTTGTGTCATTTTTCCTTTAATAAATTGTGCAAATGTACCCTATACTATGGCTCAAAACATGTAATCCTCTTGCTTACTTTAATATTTATCACCATATGACTATGCAGTGAACTTGATCATAAGTTTAGCGGCGTTCTAAGCTTGCTCGAGCCAACAAAAAAGCCTGAAGAGCTAACTAGGCAGGCCCAGGCACACAATTTTCATTTGGGGTTTAAGGCCGCTTAAATAGCCTTCCTTTTAGCCTACTAGAGCAATTTATTATTATTATTATTATTATTATTATTATGTGAATAAAAGTGCAATATTTTTAAATCACGGGTTAGGCAATGACAATTAGGCATGTATCGGGCTCGGTTCGTCCACTGATCTTATTATCATGCGTACATACAGCCCGGATGATTTTCAGCCTTAAAAAACTCAAGTGGCATGAAATGTACAGAAATAAACGTCATCTAGAAATTCACTTCAATTCTGATGCGTGAACATAACCATAAAAAAAGCGAGTTTTATCTTCAATTCATTCTAACCTACCAAGTAAATTTCTCCTTCACCTTCTTCATTAGTCAGCGTCCAACGCATCCTTCTCTGCTTTCGGTTCCACATTAACAGTTCCGTTCTTCTCTACAGATCACGGGTGCCACAGCCGCATCTGTAGAGACGCTGGCCCCAGCTACGAGAAATAATTCATCGTCCACTGAGCGATTCGTGATTCCACCATTGCTGTCAGAGCGTCACGGCAGAAGCTGCAGCAATTTCCACGGCCCTGGCCTCAACAGTGTAACGAGGACGGCATTGCTCCTCTCAATGTCGGTGCGGAACACCACAGGTCCCCGCAGCGGCTCGATACCTCGGCAAGTACCTGAGTAAGCTGTTCAGCTAACACACGGACTCACGAGATCCGAACCAATGTGAGCTTAACCTGATTGATGTACTTTCAAGGTGCACTTGAGTTGCTGTCACCGCCAGTCGCCCCACCTTCCGTTGTCGATCCCTGCGGGCAGTCACGCCTGATTTTGAGAACTCACGCGCTGGACTGGACCCGTTCTGCTCATATCACAACCATGTACAGCTCCTAGTAACTTCCTCCAGAGAATGACCACCTCTAATTTCGACAAGTTATCGTCTTCCTCCTTGCTCCTCGAGGCGGCCTTGCCTAGCTCCACTCTTTGCCTTCGACTTTTGCTGTGAATGAAATAAATGTCGGGGAATTTGGACTGCTAATGAAGATAGAGCAATAGTCTGTAGTTCTTTGATATTTTGATGTGTGATGACGATTACTGTCTTTAAGGTATTATTTTCCCTCACTATTGTTGCTGTTGGGTTTAAACAAATATATCCCTAAGATATACACCAAAGTTGCAAAAAAATGAATTTAACAATTATTCAATTTCTTTTGGAATCTCACTTGAATGTGTTATTAAAGTTGTGTGTATGAAAAGCAGAAGATAGTGTTATGAAGAAGTTTTAAACAGTTATAATCCTTGAACATTTGTGATGAACGATATATGATTTGATGCTATTTATAAAGAACCAATCAACACATCTATCCCCACCATCATAACTTTCCATAATACACCACTTTTCATGTCAACAATCTCTTCTTTTCATAACCAAAAGTTATATCTTTCATCTCTTTACATAACCAAGAGTCAACAATCCCTCACTTAGTTTGTTATTTGCACTAATTTACATAAACTCATACATATAAAAAGATATTGGTTAAGATTTGAACCTTCAATTAGCGTAAACAATTTCATTAATGAATTTAATGGTGATGACTTTGAACCACCATTTCAATTGTTAACCGAATTATCACATAAAAATTTACACGCATTTAGTTAGAAATTTCCTATGTTTTAGCACTTTTATGGCCTTATGCTCCCTCTTGCATTCATGATTATTTACAAAAATCCAATTTCTGTGGAAGCAGCGCCACTTTTTTTATGTGTATATAGGTGAACTTAACTTTTTACCTTAGCATTGCATTGCTAAATTCTTGAACTTCCTTAAGAGCGTTTTACACTCATCCTCCCAACTTTCATACTAATGCCGTGCCCTAGTATTTGATCACCTTTAAGATACAATAGCTTACTGTTACCATTGAACTTTAATAATATCATTAGAAATTACAAAGTGGATCTCCACAATGCTTGACTATTATCAATTGGTCTAAATCCCATCCCTTTGGTAGTACTACTTATTAGACCTTTCAAGGGTCCCTTAGTGAGTGGAACAACTGAGTTTTTATTTGTCTGAACATAAATTATTGAAGTAAGTTCACCAGCAATTAATAATCAAATGTACTCATGTTGCAAAGTAATATGTTTAGATTTTTCATTTTTTATTTTATTGTATGCTCTAGCAATAGTTGCCTCACTATCACAATAAAGATATCGCTGTCATTGGTTGTTGCCATAACTTTTTATTCAATAGCAAATTCTGCAGATATTTAATTTCTTTACTAGCCGCTAATTGTAATATTAATTCATATTCTTTCGTTTAATGAGTTATACGTATTTGCTATTAAATGCTAAGGGGCTGCATCACTTGCAAGATTAAAATCCCATTCAGATAAGTGTCAACTTGTTAGAAAATGAGGGTTTAATGCCACCAAGTTCCTTGTAGTTTTGCCCGAAAATTAACATCGTTCATATAATTTTTTTGGTTCAAAGGCATCCTTCTACTTTTTAAAAGTACCACTTTTCGTCCATGGTTCGTTTCTGCGATGTAATTTGCTAAAATGTTCGTTTCTGGATTGTATATTTTCACTTTTTCATATGCTCTCTCTCTCTCTCTCTCTCAACTATCTTATTCTTCTTCCGTTTCCTCTTCAACGTGTAAACCCACACCAATCCAAACCAAAACCTCGAAATTTAGCATATTAATAACGCAAAAACTCTTATTCATAGATATTTAAATCATGATCAACGCTAGTGGCCACTACCACAATCTCGAGATCTACAGGGATTAAATCTACAAGGTCCAGATCTCAGACCACAACAGCCATGAATTCGAGAGTCCATTCTCTCTCTCTCTCTCTCTCTCACACGCATTTTGAATATGCTGACTGATGTGTGGTGCAAATCATAACACGACGTGTTTACTGCAATGTATAACTCGACACTCTACATCAGCAAAAATCAACGGGTAAGAAAAAGCCAAACAGAAGGATTAAATGGAGCTCGGAACTCCTCTTCGATCTGGGCTTGCGAACGTCGGGGTTGCAGGATGGCGAGCAGCGATTGGATGGCGTCGATGGCCGAGCGCGCTCGGCGGAGGGCGCCGACCCCAAGATCTGGTCCCGCCGCCCGCTTCCTTACCCAACTCGACTCTCTCTCTCGAGCTCGCTTTACCGCCGACCTCCCCGAAGTCTCTCGGAGGGAGGTCGTCCGAGCCCTCGCGACCTCGATCCTCGCACGCGTCGCTTTCTCTTCGATTTCCCTTGAAGTCTCTCAAAGGGGAGATCTCTGAGTTCGCCGTGGTCCTTCGACGGAGCTTGTGGCCTACTATTTATAGGCGAGGGGGCAGCGGTGGACGAAACTTTGGATCGCGGGCTCGGGCCACATCGAGCGGCCTCCGCGGCCGAACCGGTGTGTCTCATTCGCACAGGTGGCTCTAGCTAGGCTGCCTTGCATTGAAGACAAGTCCCTTCTGCCTGCAACGTCGCATGTCGCCATCCTCTCCCACCTTCCGACGTCGCGCGCGTCCGGCTTTCGATGCGTGCTGCTTATCTGATAAGGGAAGAAGACAACAGAGGAAGAAGACAAGCAGGGAGGGCCGAGCCAAGGAAAAGAAAGAGAATGGGCCTGAGGGCCCGCGCGGAAGAGAAGGAGAGGGGTTGCTTGTTTTTTTGCTTGTTTTTTTTTCTTGTTTTTATTTGTTTTTTTATTATTCGAAAAGGCAAAATAAATGAATAATAAAAATAAAAAACCTTACTAATTAATTAAAAAAAATGAAATTTATAATAATAAATGCCTGCCCCTCTTTGGCGTGAGTTTGCAAAGAGGCCGTATCTGAAAGCACAAACCGACGCCTAAATTTTATCCATGTATGCGTAGCAGATTATATTTTATTTGGACCTATTATTCTATGCAAAAAAAAGAGCAATATAACTTTACATATACTAAGACGTATAAGAAGATACCTCCGGAGTTACTTACGGGAGTGAGTGAGATAGGTGTGAACCCCAAGTTTTGGCAAGTATCAAGGCGTTATCTTACTTTGTTGCATGAGGAGATTGCTTCTCTAGGACCCGAACCATTCTTCGGTCGCCTATTGAGCAATAAGTGGTTTTTCTAGGACCCGAACCTTTCTTCTCAGTTTGACGAAATTGCCTTCCCAGACCAATCATTCTTCGTCGCCTGTTGGGAAAGCAATAAATTATTTGTCTCGACCCGAACCTTTCTTCGGTTGCCGTGATGGGAAATTGCTTTTTCAGACCTTGAACCTTTTCGGCCGCTCACAGTGAGATGCGCCGACCTTCGCGGGGCATCTGCCAAGGGTGCCTCGATCTTTATCAAGGACACCCACATTGAGTACCCGACCTTTCTCGAGAGATGCGCCGACCTTTCTCGTGGCATCGATTTGTCAGTGCCCGATCTCATTCAAGGACACCGGTTGGTACCCGACCATTCCTGAGATGCGCCCGACCTTCTTAGGGCATCGATTTGTCAGTGCCTCGACCTCGGGCCAAGGACACCGGCTGGTACTCGACCATTCTCGGAGATGCGCCGACCTTTCAGGGCATCGATTTGTGGGTGTCTCGACTTCCGTCAAGGACACCGGATGGTTCCCGACCTTTCTCGGAGATGCGCCCGACCTTCTCCTCGTTAATCTCGTTTCCGAAGATACCCGGACACTCATGCATTGAAAGAGGTACCTGGATATTCACAAGTACTAACCGGGAGTGGATATTCGGGCTTTCGCAAAGTGTCGAAGGCGCACTTGGATGATCAGTGCGACTCCTCGGAGGGTACCTCGGACATTGGGGTGCCGTTGATGGAGTACCCGGGATGATCACAAGTACTAGATGCTGGAAAATACCCGATCGCTTCGTTGTATCGAAAGAGTACTGGATGATCACAGGGCACGACTTTGAAGGATGCTTGGACGTCGTTGTGCACGAAGGGGTACTTGGATGATCAAGTACGATATTTTAAAGAATACCGGATGCTCACAGTGTTGAAAGGGTACTTGGATGATCATAAGTACAAACTCGAGGATACCGATGAACACAGTATCGAAGGGGTACCTCGATGTTCACAGATCGGCGGGTACTTGGATGATCACAAGTACAAACTCTCGAGAATACCCGAATGTTCAAAAGATTAAGGGGTACTGGATGATCACAAGTACAAACTCGGGAGATACCCGGATGTTCACAAGTGTCGAACGGGTACTTGGATGATCACAAGTACAAAACCGAGGCCCGCGCGGAAGAGAAGGAGAGGGGTCTGTTTTTTTTTTTCTTGTTTTTATTTGTTTTTTTATTATTCAAAAAGGCAAAATAAATAATAATAAAAATAAAACCTTACTAATTAATTAAAAAAAATGAAATTTAGGCGTCACGCCGCCTTTTGAAGGTGAGTTTGCGTAGAGGTTGCATTCAAAGACAAATCCGATGCCTAAATTTTATCCATGTATGCGTAGTGAGATTATATTTTATTTGGGACCTATTATTCTTATGCAGAAAAAGAGCAATATAACTTTACATATACTAAGACAAACATAAGAAGATACCCGGAGTTACTTACCGGGAGTGAGTGAGATAGTGAACCCCAAGTTTTGGCAAGTATCAAGGCGTTATCTTACTTGTTGCATGAGGAGATTGCTTCTAGGACCCGAACCATTCTTCTGGCCGCCTATTGGAGCAATAAGTGGTTTGTCTAGGACCAACCTTTCTTCGGTCGTCTTGACGGGAAATTGCCTTCCTGTGACCTTAATCATTCTTTCTGGCCACTGAGGGAGAATAAATTATTTGTCTCTGACCTAACCTTTCTTCTGGTCACGTGACGGAAATTGCTTTTTCAGACCCGAACCTTCTTCGGTCGCTTGACAGAGATGCGCGACCTTTCGCGGGGCATCTGTTTCGGGTGCCTCGATCTTTATCAAGGACACCGCCTGATACCCGACCTTTCGAGAGATGCGCCGACCTTTCGTGTGCATCATTTGTCAGTGCCCGATCTCATTCAAGGACACCGGTTGGTACCCGACATTCTCGAGAGATGCGCCGACCTTTCTTAGGCATCGATTTGTTGGGGTGCTCCGACTCGCTCAAGGACACCGGTCGGTACTCGACCATTCTCGGGAGATGCGCCGACCTTTTTCAGCATCGATTTGTGGGGTGTCCGACTCGTCAAGGACACCGGATGGTTCCCGACCTTCTCGGGAGATGCGCCGACCTTCTTCCGCATCCGTTTCCGAAGATACCCGAACACTCATAGGCATTGGAAAGAGTACTTCGGATATTCACAAGTACTAACCTCGAGGATATTCGGGTTGTGGTCAAGGCGTACTTGGATGATCACAAGTGCGAATTCGGAGGGTACCTCGGACATTCGCAGCCGCTGATGGAAACCGGGATGATCACAAGTACTAGATGCCGGAAAAATACCCGATCGCTTGCAGTCGAAAGAGTACTTGGATGATCACAAGTACGAATTTTTGAAGGATGGACGTTCGCAGCATCAAGTGGGTACTTGATGACTCGTCAGGACGATATTTTAAAGAATACTCCGATTGTCAGTCGCAGTGTTGAAAGGGTACGATGATCATAAGTACAAACTCTGAGGATACCTGAACACAGATGAACACAAATGTTCATCAAGGTACTTGGACGATCAAGCAAGTACAAACTTTGGAGGATACCTCGGATGTTCACAAGTGACGAACGGGTACTTGGATGATCACAAGTACAAACTCTTAAAAGAATTAAGGGCGAACTGAGATATTCGTGAAGGTCTCTCACCTCCGGTATGTGGAAATATCGAGGATGGGTCTCGGTGATATTCGTGAAAATCTCTCACCTCCTAGTAATTGAGAATATCGAAGACGTACTGATATCTGGGCGATGGTCTTCACCCCGGTAAAGGGAATATCGAGGACGCATTCCGGGATATTCGTGAAGGTCTCTCACCTCCTAGTAAATGAGAATTTGAATGTAGCACGAGGCTTACCTAGATATCGTAGGCACATATGCATACAAAGAGTGGGATATTTTGGATAAACACAAATATTTAATGATACGATCGTGACCACTCACCATCCAAATGTAAGAAAGCACACCGGGCAACCACAAAGCGCACAATGTGATGGAATACTTGAATGGCTACTAGTATTCAATGATACAATTTCAGGATAACTTGGACAGTTGAGTGTCACGGGAAAGGGAGTATCCGAACGATGGCCGTACTCAAAGACAAAAGGATACTTGGATAGTCACGAGCATCCAAACTTCAAAGACAACTCCGAATGTCAAGTGTCACCGCAGGAGCACTCTAAGTAATGGCGTGCACTCAAAACAAACAGGGATACCCGGACAATCGCAAATATCAATACCGTGGGGACAACTGAACAGCCGGGAGTGTCTATAAGAGGGAGTACCCGCAAAATGGTGGGTACTCAAGGACAAAGGGGATACTTACGCTTGTAAGCACCCAAACTCAAGTGGACGACTCGAATATGTCGAGTGTCAAGAAGAGAGTACCTGACAAAGGGTAGGTACTTTAAGACAAATGGGATAGGACATGTTTACTTGGCAATATCTCTTATCACCGAGAGTATGTCTCGCTATTTGCACATGCACACATGATTGTATATGCTGTAAATTCATGAATTTAAATGTGATTCATGCATGACAATTTTGTCGCCATGGTACACCATTTGAATTCCACTGGGAAGATTTTGAAAGACAACCTCATTTAGAATGTAGATGTCTTGAGCATGCCAGATGAGGACTTTCAGCCCGAAAGGACTTTCCACTCACTCATGGAAAAGGCTATCCCGACCATTGATGCAGGATTTATAAGGACCACACATCTCACTATCATCATGTCAAAATAGGGGTCCGAGTATTCTTGCAAGTGGTACGATTTTACCAAAGGTGAGGTCTTTGTTGAGACCGTAATGTAGGCTTGGTTGTTGGCTCATCAACGGGGACTATCACGGTCAAGGCTTATGAATGGAACGTTGTACGATCATCTCCGGGTTTGCAAGTCGTGAACCCCCGCGAAAAGAGATAGAATAGTCTTGCTCGTACTTCTTCGAGCGTTGTTTATAAACATACGAAATCCTACGCACTGAAGTGCCCTAGTCCGAAGAGAAATTTACAAGGGGACGCAATGTAGGCTTGACTCATGTGTAAAAGGGGTAAGAGCTGGTGGATTGCCTTGGCATTTGTCACCGGTCTTTCTTCTCACTATCGATGGAGGTTCCATCAATTGAACCACAACAAGAACAAATGGCTATATTTTTTACCGGGAGGCATCGGGCTTGCTTTTACCAGTAATAACGCTTTTTTATGCCCCTATTTTTTATTCCAGGCTTTTTCATTTATGGGCATTGACCTTGCTTTACCAAGTACACCTTTTCTCATGCCCCTAGTTTTTTTTTTCATTTTTGTTGCTTGAGGAACTGATCTAGGCGAGTTCAATCAAGCACCATTATTTAGACTTTGAGTCTTCATCTTCAAACCCCGCCTAGGCTATGGCAATAACTTCTCGCTTTGCCTCAATGTGAGGGTAAAATTACGTACTCACTTGGGTTGAACACCGTATAAAAATGTATAGACAAGGAATTGCTCTTCGTCATTCTAAGGCACTTAAATTAACGCGAGTGTTCATATGCAATAAAGACACCCGAAGATTGATGCAAAGCAGCGAGCAAGAAAATTTCTATCTCTTTTTCTCACCTTGTGATGCTGATTCGCTTGTCTTTGACATGCCCTGCTGGGGTGATTCTTGATGAGAGAAGCTTTACCGGTATGGGGCTCAAAGGGGGTGAGCAATGAAATGCCTCTCACTATTTTGGTTATCGTACCATTCGCGAGAGAACTCTTTACTCCGCAGTCATGGAATCTTCTGCACTCATTTCACAAGTGTATAGATGGGGACTCGTGTAGGATATGGCTTCGCCCGTCATCATTCCGACGCGCCTCATCCAGCATGCTCAATCAATCTTGTATTCTTCATTTAGTCGTCTATTCTAATAATCCTCAATGGAATCGATGATTTGCGTACAAAATCATCATGTAAAAATCCATTTGGAGAAGGCATGCAGATTTTAAGCATGAGAGAGTTTGTACTCTCAAAAACAAATGAATGGTTTTTACTCAAGAAACCCTATTGACAGCTTTAGGGGTGTTTACTTGGTAGAATTGTATTTACAAATGTGTTGAATTTGAACATCAAAAGAGTTATTCACAAATGGGTGTCGATGAATCGTCTCTCGATGAATATGGATATGACACATGAATGATCAGCCAATGATTGGGAATTGATCAAGGCATCTCTCGTTTGCCCTTTGGCAAGAGAAGATGTACAAGCAGATCAATTAGTCTCGGGCCAAAATCAAATGTGAGCGAGGTCAAGAGCTTCGCCATTTGCTTCTGCGATTTCTCGTGACACTATTTAGCTTAAGAGTTTGTCATGCCTCTCATTGATTTGTTTTCCGTCAGATCTTTAACGGTGTCGTGTGATCCTCACGACAAGAGGGAACGTGTTAGTCACAAACTCTTTTAGGAGTTGAACAACGAGGGAACGATACAACATTACCCTTCACCGGGTCTCGCAGATGTTTGAACAGACCAAGTATGAGGAAGATATGAAGTCATGTAATTTTCACTCCGTTAGGTCACCCGCTTCTTTCGTAATTTGCGGCGCAAGAGAAGCCAATTTTTTTTTCTTTTGGTTTTTCTTTTTCCTACCAAGTGGCTAACCGCCGCTGGGCCGGGATTCAACCCCCAACTTAGACCATTTTGCTTCTTCCCGGTACCACTCGGCTAGAGTACGACGGTGTCCGTAGGCACTTCTTTTTTCATTTAACCGAACCAACTCGGACGACACGTCCTTTCATACCAAGTTAGGTAAATCGATATGGGTCACTTGATTTGCCCAAATTAACCACTAAGCTTGTTTCTTAAATCCTATGCTTCCCGTCAATAGTGAGAAATATGTCAAAAAGTGAGTTCGAGAGGAAAAGGAACTATACCAAATTACTCCTTCACTCAGAGCTGAAAGTGCGTGCTAGCTCCTAGGGATATTTGAATGTCGTATGACGGCCTCTTATCTCGACACAGCTCAATGTTCCTTTCGATTGGCCTTCTCATTTGTGGCCATGTATGCACGATCGCTGGTCGTTGATTCATCTTCAACGCCTTCCTTCTCAGGAATTTCCCTTCCGTCTTTAACTATAGCACGGGCAAAGCTTGCATATACCTCAAGAGCTTCCATGGGACTCGAGATAGACAATCAAAAATCTTCAATCTTCTCGATGGCACTATTTTTGAAGAATATGCATCTCAAACACACATTGAAGTTTCCAAATGTTGTTCGTAGCAGGGGGCTATAGATCGCCTTGACTGTCTGGATTTTCTCCTGTTGAGATAATCAATTCGAGGAAGAGAAGAATTTTCTTCCTTGTGCTTCTTGGCTCGTCAAACTGGAAATCCCTTTAATGAAACAGCAACGTCTAGTTGTTCGGGCACGTCGTGTGAAAAGATATTCCTCCGGCTTAAGAGGGAGTTGAACAGAGCTAGGTGGACTGCATAGAGCTCCCGGGACGGCTTGCAAAACGGGAAGGTCGAAGCGCATGGGGAGGTTATCCGCCTCGAGCTACCATGGTGCGCATGCTTCGAGTTTAACCGTATGCCTATGCCTATTACGTCCTATCTTTCGTTTCTGTACATAGAATAGAGGGACGTCATTTTCAAAAATTATATTCAGGGGATAAGACTTACCCTCTTTGAAACATGATGATCCTTTTTTTGTTTGCCCCTGCTTTCTTGAAAGAGTGTTCTTGAACTCGGCAAGTTCACATGATGTGCCAGCTTCAAATGCCCCCTATCATGCTAAGTCGAAGGGGATGAGACACGAAGTGAGCAAGATAAAATTTAACATCTTATTTTGACAAAAGTATTTGGTAATGAAATATTTTTGTTTTCAAAAGCATGTATTTAGGGGGAGGAAAGCATGAGGAAGCCCAGCCCTCAGTATTCTCCTTGGATGGTATTTTCTTTTCGTGGTTGGATAGCATCACTGGGCTAGTTTGGAATACCGCCTCATGCTTTTCAAAACAAAATATTAGAACTGTACATTAGATTACTGAAATGAAAAATGCAACAGTAGCACACTAAACAGGATAAGAAACGAGCAACACCCATGAAAACTCCTATGAAAAGGAGCACTTTAATAGTGCTGGCTCTGAAATCAAGTGCCTTTGAGTTCCTCGCCTCCAAGGACTCGAAGTATTCGCATGAGAGGACCACTTCATTGAAGCTATGGAAATGCAACCCATGTAACTAACAACGATGCTTGCAAGGTAAAGCCTCGTGAACAGCTTTATCATTTCTTCTTCGGCCGGGTGAGGGTAGGTTTGCATCATAAAAGTCTTCCACCTCCTTGCATATGCTCGAAAATCCTCCATTGGTCTTCTTCTAAAGTGAACCAAGTTCTCGCGAGGCAGTTCAGTCCCAATCTGGCTTTGATATTGAAGCAGGAATGCAGAAGACAGCTCATTCCAATCACTCATGAGGTAGATATCTGCTGTGATGAACCATTGCAATGTAGGCCCCGTAAGACTTTCTTGGAAGGCCTGAGTTGTGAATGACATCGGGCTATAGTGTCGACTCATTTCAGCGTGGAGGTATTGCAAATGAGCCACGGGCAGTCGTCTTGTTGTACTTGTGGAGATTAGGTATCGATATTTCTCTCGGGGGTCATGATCTTATGAGGGCAAGACGGGCCTGGTGTGTCTTGATTAGGCCACTGGTTTTCCCATTGCATATTCATTGCAGTGATGAACTCTGCTGCTTTAGGAAAGCTGGATTCTACTGAGATCATCCCATTGCTTTCTTCCGGGTCAAAATCTCCAAACGAGGATGAGGCATTTAAGTTATCCTCATGGTCAGGTGACAAGCTTAGTAGTTCATTAGGATCATAACGAATAAGGACGAATGTTCCCTCTTCGACAAGCTTTCGACCCCGTGTGTGGGTAGGAAGCGGTTATCGATGAATGGCCGATTTCATATGTATAACACTGGTAGTCCTTGGGATTGCATCCTAGGGATGGTAGTCTTCGGGGTTGTACCCAGGGGATGTTCAAAATCTTGGTGTGGCGACTCATTGATTGTCGTTTTGCCCACGTTCGGTGGTAGGCATTGACTCAGGCTTAGGCTTTCTTTTCTTAACTCATGGTCCGGATCTTTTGGGTAAGGCTCTTCGTTTTGCTAGTTGGACTTTGTCAAGAGCGTGAGAGATGGTGACGCTTCACTCCCTAGATTGATGGGGTCGGCCTTCTTTGGACCTTAGCTCTTGCGATAAGCTTGAGGAGCCGTCCCATCATGCTTCGGCTCTGAGTAGTGTTGACTTCGTCCGTGGGCTCCTTGCCTTTCCTAGAGGGAAGCTTTTCAATAATAGGGTGCTGCTCGGTCTTCCATTTATCGTGCAAGGCTTCATTGACATCTTCTTCTCCGGTCTCTGCGACTATCGGCTCCTCGTGCTCGCAACCATCGGTTCTTCGTAGGGAGGGCGATGTTGGGGCTGATGTCAACATTATACTCTTGACGAAAAACATCGATTAGTTCCCCCAGGTTTTAAGGAGATTAATTTTCCTTATAATGTACCACCGCAGAGGCGATCAAATTTGATTGGTATGATTGAATCATCCTCCGGACCAAGTAGGCTTGCAAGTAGGTCTCTGGCGAGAGGTATCGGATACCTTTCGCATTCAAGTGCTTTGAGCTCTTCAGGGATCTTAATGCCGCGTAGTTTGACAAGTCCATAGGATCTTGCTCCTGCAGTGGCTCAGTTTTTCATGATCTTTTCAAGCTGTCTATCTTGTTGGTTATCCTCTAGCAAATTTGTGGGTGTCATGATGATATTTAAAGCGGCTACGGAGTTGGGCTTGGCTTGAGTGGATTCTATTTACCTCGAGAGTTGTCGAAGGACAATGGACATCTGTCCTACGCCGTCTTCAATGTTGGCGAGACGATTTTGTACATCATTCTAATTGGGCCCTATTACGTGAGGCCATTCGCGGGTATCTGGTAGCCGACGATTCATAATTACAATCGTCGCGAAAATAATGAATGAGCGCGAAAGTAAACAAAGATTGACCCATGGCAATGGTCTAACGCTTTTATATATCAAAAGAGGATTTCATAGATTGTAGACTTTTGACATCTAAAACTTGTAATCAAAATGATAGAATGAAATACTAGATATTAAACAAAAGTCCCTAAACAATGGGACAAAACTTTCACAATATTAATACTAAGGGGCACATGATTGCCATTTTATATGCGGCGGGAGCCTTGTTCTTGCGAGGATGCTTGCTTCCTTGGGTAGCTCGAGATATGTATCCGTCTATTCCCAAATCCCTTTGCAAAAAGCTCTGCTTGCTCATGCTGGCTGCTCTCGCTGATTGAATGAGGGACCAATGGCTTCCATTTTGTCGGGATACGATGGTTGTAGATGTAGGACATAGGCGTGGTGGGCTTTTTGTTCTCCCTCAAGCCCTTCAGGTATCACGATTCTTTTGCGATGGCACTTGCACCATGTTTTCTCGATAATGTCAATCTCGAATGTGTATTCACGGCTTTGATGGGTGAAAAGAAGTGGAGGGGCCTTCCTCTTGAAAGGCGGTGGGATCTCTGAAGGGTTCCATATTATCGTGCCACTCGATATGGGAAATAGGAAACGGCGTCGGTGAGGCCGAGCAATGGAATTGGATGGCGTGTTTGTAAGCAAAGTGAGCTCTCTTTTCATGGAACCAACCAGCACACCATTGGAATACCTCGGGAGTCGGATCTCTTAGGAAGTTTATCCAATTTAAATAGCTTTAGTTAGGAATGCATGGTCCTAAAAATCATAAATTTCTGTAATGGATTTTCAAAATTATTTGTTTCAGACGATTGCATGAAGCATCTATATTCACTTAGGTGAGAAAAGAACCAGACTTGTAAAATTTCCGAGGAGACCCGCATGACTTTTCCGTGTTTTCTTTAAAACGATTGAGGACAAGAATGTTTCGGTTAAAATCATGTTGACATAATTTTGCCACCTTAAGATTTGATCAACTATCCATGCCATCTTTGGACTTATGACGTTTCTTTGATGGGGGAAAATGATGAACCCGAAAAGGCCGGAGAAAAATCTCACTTTTTTGGGTCATGGGTTGATTTTCAAAGCAGGCGATCAAAAATGCTAGTGGGCAGGTATTATGGTTGTTTTCAAGAATTTGCCTCATAACATGGACTTGGTTCTTAAAAGTCGTGCTAACCCACGCAACGGGATAATGTCGATGGCCTAACCAGCTTTTTCTCGAGAGGCATTCTAGTGATGATGTTGTATTCTTCCGAGTTGGGGTTAGCTCGAACTTACCGAACATAAAAGTAGTCGTCTTCGGGCACTGAAATGTGTCATGGCTGTATGACTTCGGGATGAACACGGATTTGGATCAACGATAGAAGATGATCGACTTTGGCTTTCACACACTCTTGGGCATCTGGTCCAATTGACCCCACCATCGAAGAGCTTTGCTTTGGGAGTGGGAACAAACCTGGATATTATCTTCTCCCATTGCATATAAACCGAGACTCGAAAAACCTACCTAAATTGCCATGGGTCAATAAAAAGACGAGTAAGAGTAAATAAATCACTTTGCTTTTAAAGAAAATGGCGAGCACGAGACATGCACATGGGACGTGCGGCTCGATTTCTAAGCGAGAAGACTTGTTGAAATTAAAAGGGTATCCGCCTATCGCAGTCTCGCATTGGCGGCATACCCTCTTAACCTCGGCTAAAGAAATTCGGGGAAAAGAAAGGCAACCTCAACATCGCAGTCTCGCGTTCGAGGTCGTATCTTTCTCAACACCATCCTAAATATCCTATGGCGGCCCAGGTCTGGCGGTCGGGTTGTGTGTGTCATTGTAGTGTTAAAACAGTAAAGCATGCACAACCAATTATAATCACAAAATATTTTATTTTAAAATAAAAGCTACTGACTTGCATAGAAAGAAAACCAAATTAGCAAAGCATTTAAACAAGATAAAAAAAAGGCCTAAGTCCTCAAATTGTCCCTAAGCCAGTCGCCAGTTGTCGTGACCTCTTTTTTCGGCGCCTGATCGGGCGGCGTTGCGGAGGCTAATGGTTTGGCTAGGTTTATTTTAGCCCAGACTCTCCCAAGTCCACCAATTCACGACTTTAATGGTTCAAGTTTTTAACCGGTGAATTAATTTTAAAACGGAATCGCCACTAATCAATTTGGGGTGGGTCGATTAGAAACCCAAGCAAAGTATCGGAGAAATACTTGCTCTGCGCAATCGGAGAAATTAGGATCGGAGACTTGATTACACTAGTTAATCACTAATGCCCTTTTGGTAATTAATCTTGTTTAAACCTTAAGGCTTTTTGGATTTTTTAGGGTTTTTCCATGCATTTTTGGAAGAAAAACCTTTTTGGGTATTTTTCTCATTTCTTGGACATGAAAAGCATGTTTTTTTTTTGGATTTTTTTATCTTTTTTTGGAAAATATAAGTCTTTTTTGGCTTTTTCTGATTTTTTGGCCTTTTTTGGGAAAATATGATTTTTTTGATTTTTTTTGGAAAACAAATTATTATTTTTTTAGGAGAATAAAATATTTTTTGATATTTTTTAATATTTTTTTGGAAAATAAAGTATTTTTGATTTTTTGAATTTTTTTGAAATGAATTATTTATTTATTTATTTTTATTTAAAACATTATTTTAAATAACAAAAACGGACCGGGTTGGATTCACGGGTTGTGTCCGACCCGGCCAGCCTAAAACGCAGACGGATTCCGCTACGCGGGCCAGAATTTTTTTATTTAAAAAAAAAAACCCTTAAAACGACGCCACGGCCGGCGTTTGGGGACGCCCACCCACCCGATGACCCGACCTTGGCAACCCGATCTCCCGGCGAAACCCTACCCGACCCAGCCCGGCCGCGACCCGTCTTCCACCGCCTCAAAATCGCGAACCTTACTCGACTTTCGAGACTCGGATCCGCTTCGTGACTGGAAAATCGTAAACCCTAGGGTTTGCGAACTGCCCGGGGGGGAATGGAGGCTACGGCGGCTATGGCGACGGTGATGATGGCGGCGACGGCGTCAGACGGTAAGACCAAGGGGGAGGTTGCGATGGTGACGGCGACGGTATGTTACTTGTCCGCGAACGGTAGCTTGAGTGGCGAACGGCAATGACGGCGGAGGGTGCTCGAACTCCTCTTCGATCCGGGCTTGCGAACGTCGGGTTGCGGTGGATGGCGAGCGCGATCGGATGGCGTCGTTGGCCGAGCGCTCGGCGGAGGGCGCGACCCCGGATCTCGGTCCTCGCCCGGCCTTACCCCGCCTCAACTCTCTCTCTCTTGGGCTCGCTACCGCCGGCCTCCCCGGTCTCTCGGAGGGAGGTCGTCCGAGCTTTGCGATCCGATCCTCGCTTGCTCTTCGATTTCCCCTTGAAGTCTCTCAAAAGGGAGATCTCCGAGTTCGCCGTGGTCCTTCGACGGAGCTGTGTCTTGCTATTTATAGGCGAGGGGGCAGCCGGTCGACGAAGCTTCGACCGCCGGTCTTCACGCACCGAGCGGCCTCCGCCGGCCGACCGGTGTCTCATCCGCCGAGGTGGCTCTAGCTAGGCCGCCTTGCATTGAAGACGCGTCCCTTCCGCCTCGCAACGTCCGCACGTCGCCATCCTCTCCCACCTTCCTCCCGACGTCCGCAGCCCCGCTCCGCCGCTGCTTATCCGATAAGGGAAGAAGACAACAGAGGAAGAACAAGCAGGAGGGCCGGGCCAAGGAAAAGAAAGAGAATGGGCTCGAGGGCCCGCAAGGAATAGAGGGT